>VDFB02260271.1:0-313371 GCA_007258455.2 Sequoia sempervirens | reverse complement strand
AAACCTCTCCTCATTAATCTTTTGAATAGAAATTTCTAGGGAGGTTAACCTATCCTCATGACTTTTACCAAGTCTATCAGCATCAACTAGTCTATCAAGAATAACAGTCATAGTCTTGACCTTACCTTTAATAGACCATTCTTTTTGGCTGCCATGCACTAACACTACACAGACATATTGCCAGTTTTTAAGCTTAAAGTTGAGCTCCTTCACTTCCAAGAAAATCCACTTCACAAGCGAGAGCAAATTGCGAGTTTCATCCTTTGTCATTCTACATAACAAGTCCATATTAATTTCTTCCTAATTGATCGGTTGTGCAGTAGGAGAATCAAAATTCTCAACAGGTTCCTCCTGAACCCCCTCTCTACCCTCCAAATCCTCCTCAACAAGGGAATCCTCAACTTCAATAACCTCCACTTTCACATGGTGCTTATCATGCATGTCCACCAAGTTAGCCAGAATTTCAAGCCGCTCCACCTTAACATCACTCCCCTTAACCTGCTCAACACCAATAGGAGATTCAAATTCAGCCTGGCTAAGACCAACCACCTTGGAACACACAATACCCTCATTCTCCTACCCAATATCCTCCATAGGTTGCTTATTACCCTCAAGGCCATCACCTGGGACATCTTTAACATCAGGAACAGGGGAATTCTCCACATCTCTTAAATCATCCACAACCTGCTTGACAACATGCTTCCCTTTCTTGGGGAATTTTTTCTTCCCCTTCAAGTTCATTATCAGTTTCATAACCCTTAGACCAAGATTTTGAACCCTTAGAATCATCAATAAACTCACTCTCATCCTCCGACAGTTCCTCATAATCATAATCTTCTTCCTCAGAATCCCCTTCCCACTCATTTGCCAACTCACCAGTATCATACCCAGTATTTTTCCACCCTTTTTATGATGCAGGGTCTTAGGAGTAGCCTATAGCACCTTCATCTTAATGTGATAAAAAATGAGATTCATAAGGCCTTCATGAAGAATAGCCTTCCTACAGTTCTTCCTATGATCCTCGATACTAGTTTCCATAGAAAGGAGGTAAAAAGGAAATGAAACCTGAGAGTTATGGCGGAAGTGATTCAATAACACGAAGTGTTAGCCATAGATAACAAAATACCTGCCCTCTAGAGTGAAAAAATCCATAATAGCCAGAGCAATGTCCCTCCAAAGCGGCTTAATAGATTTGTAGGCATACCCATTGCTTCCAATAAACTTAAGATTCTGCTTCTCCGAGCCTTTAAAGAAATTGGCTAAGGCCATCTTGGCCACAACCCTGTCTCTGTAAAATTTGCTGCCCTTAGGAGGAAGACCGATAACCTTAGCGATGAAGTCCTCATTGATGTTGAATTCCACACCCTAGTAGCACAAAAACCTATTGTTCCACCCACTAACAAAAGCCTTCATCACCTCAAGGTTAGGACCATGGAGCTTCAACAAATAGGGGCAAACTCCACCCTTCTCCAAATGCTCCCAGATAGGTTTATTACTACTAAACTCTTCACAAGAGCTTGGCTCCACTCTGCAGCGGGCACCTCACAGCAGCAGCAATACCTTAAAACTAAACTCAGCACGCTCTTTTGAGGGTCTTACGGCTACGGAGAAAGTGGGTGAACAAACCATGGGGAAAACAGAAATATACCCACAAAGCGTGTGATCACCGCCAAATAGTACATTGCCATGCACTGCTTAGCTCCCAACCCATAATCTCATGAACATCTAAAAGCAATAATTATAAGAGCATGCATTGAACTCAACGTGAAAAAACCAGCCAAGGAAGAAATAAAATAACATTTCTCCCTTCTTAACCACTTCCTTGACATGAAAATTGGTCATAATTAGATATGTTCTGAAGATTAAGTGGAAAGGAATCATAAGTATTCCAATTAATTTTGAACCATCACTCCTAGAATTAGCTAACCCATCGATGACGAGTTAGCCTCACTTGAAAACATAGGAAGTAATTCACCCATTTCCGAGATTTTGTGATTTACGGTTTTGATTGTGTTAAAGGATTTTTTTCATCATAGCATGAAAAATTTATTGGAAATCATAGCGTGTCGGTGTTCCCTTCATGGGAGGGAATTATGTTGATGAAAAACACAACACAATCAAAATCCACTTAAATCACGAAATCTTCAACATGGCAGTTGGCCAAAATCTCATAACTGAATTCTCAGCTCATCAAAAGTATTAATGATAGAAATAACATCATTAATCAGATGGGTGATAGACCATGATGGCGGGTTACTCTTCAGAAGACACTTTATAATGTTAAGGGAATCCCCTTCTATCCAAAGTTTAGAAACCCTGCTTTTTTAGCCAATAATAGGCATGTTACCTAATTTAGCTTCCAGCTCAATCAAGTAGAGCTGAGATAGTTTTTTTGCAAAATAAAGATAAAGGTACACATTCAATTCTACTAAGTTCCATTCATATGCACAGAAGTATTATCAAATAAATTGTAGTTCATTATGTAAATGTATACAAGAGAAAGATTGCACAAATTTTGCACAAATGTTGTCTTTTATTGATAATTACAAATGTATGTTGTCCCACACAAGCCGTGGGAATAACTATTTCAATACAATATAAGACATAAACTATGCATTTGAAGAAATAGAAAGGAAAGAGCATATGAAAAGAGTAGGGATCCGTCATTGCCTAAATGAGGAACCTCAAGTTGAACTGTTGCATCCTTGCTTCAGTCCCTCTCGCTAGGTTACTCCAAAAGTTGACTTGTTGCTACTTGAAATGTTTGCAAGAGATGAGAAAAGTTGTGTTAGAGCTCAGGACTCATATTCTCTACACATACTACATCAACAAACATATAGTCCATTCTCATAAGGCATTGAAATATTTTGCAACATCATAAGTATGAAGGAAAAGTAGAGGAGTACCATCAAATCATGAAGCATCATTGGAAGCTTTCGGCTTCACTATTTTTATCTAACATGTTTGTTCACTGTGCAGGTATAGGTGAAATTATCATTGCTAGAGTATTTTCATTTGATATTATAGCATGTGGAGTGAAATGGGCTCCCACAAGGGTTGAGCCCAACATGCTTCCCTCTGCTTAAGTGGGATGAGAGTGCAAAAGAATCACATTTATCAACTTGGAGCACATATCTCATCACCTATGATAGTGAGTTTTCCTCACTATCATAAATGTTAATATATTTGCTCAAATTGGAACATGATAAGAGAGGAACAGTCATGAAATGAAGCCTCAACATGATAAACAGTTATGTCACAAAGGACATTGAAGGAATAGTGATCATGCTTCATTCCAACAGTGAATGATAAACTGTATAAAAAAATCATTTGTACACATGAGGACAGTTGTTAACCCTCATGCTTGAGTTTTCCTCGTTGTCATAGAATTTATGTGCTACTAGGGTTTCTATATTAAAGCCTTTAGTAAGCCTTTCCATTTAATAGTGCTCAAAATAAATAGATTCATTCAAATAAGCAACTATGATGAGCTATTGCTTTGTTTCTATAGAACTCTTAGTTCTAGCTTCAAAGACAGTGCACACAAGCATAGTGTTGCCAAGTGGAATTTCAAGTACCAAAAAGTGAGCAAGATAGTGTCATGAAATCATCACACCATGGAAAGATGAAAGAATATCATGCACAAAAACATGTAGTGTCAAATTAATAGTGCTTTCAAATTAGGGGAAAACAGTGGTACAATGAAAACTTTTGAAGTTTTAAATTTAGAATGCAAGTATCCAAAAACAAAAATCTACATATATGGAAATTGTTGAGGAGCCATCACAATAACCTTCATAGCTATGAGATTCTCATGACATTTTCAGACAATGAGGATAGTGTCTTGATGTAGTAGTACAGTCATACTTAGGGACAACAAATGATGAAGGATTAGTTGTTCTTGACTGTCAAGTAGAGGAAACAACCTTCAAAAACCTCTAGGGGTTTCATCACTTCTTCCAGAATGAAGCAAAGGGAGAATTCAAGCTTAGGCTTAGACAAAGTTCAAAACCCTTAGTATAGTTATGGCTAGGGTTCGACATATGAATCCACATTGCGCAAATAAAATGGAAAAAACTTAATACATTTGCATATAAACCCTAAGGTTGAGCCATAAAAAACCAAAAACCCTCAAGTTATATGTGTACAAAATGTAGAAACTCGATCACAAAGTGAGACGAGCCTTTGATACCTGCAAGAAATATAAAGTCACAGCCATGGAAACATAGAGAGGTTTTCTATTTACAGAAGACAATGAACCCATAAATTTTATGTGCCAAGTGAACACTTAGGAAAAGGAAAGTATTTCATTCTTTTTAAGAAGTTTGCAAAAACCAGTGAGGTCGTGCCATACAGAGAAATATATGCAATAGAATATGTATTTTATTATAAACTTGCACAATACAGAGAAACTCAAGTTTTTATTTTCTTTTCACAGAGAATAGAAAGTATGTTTTTTCACGGCCGAGCATGAACAAAAACATAGAGCTCAAAATCAACACTTTATCTACAGAAAATGAAAGAGAAATGTAGATTTTATGCATACAAATGGCTTACCTAGGCTCGATCTTGAAAAAATTCCAGCTTAAGCCTTCATGGGAGCTCAAAAATTTCTAAATAACCACCATGAAGATGCAGGAAAAGCTCTAGGTAAACCCTATGTTAGTGGATGGAAACTTCCATAACTTGTAAATGTAAAAATGAAATGCATTGTATTGTTTTGCTTGAGTTTTGTTCATTAGGGTTTCCTTAACCCTAATGTATGCCGACAACTTAAGACATTTTTTCCTTATGTTTAAAACTTTTGCAATAAAATTAATACCTCGACCTTATGTCATATGCCTAGCAATTAGGGTGTGTCCCCTTTTGAACTTATGAAACTTTTGTATTGACCTTCAAAGCATTGTTGAGTTGATGCTTTTATTTTGCATCTAATTTTAGAAATGTAAAACATTTATCTAAGTGGTGCAATTATAAACCACTTAGTTAATTTTATTTTAAATGCAAAATGAGTGGCATTTGTTTCTAAAGATGAGTCGTAGGGGATATTATTGAAATATTTATGTTTATGCAAGCATATAGGGAGGTTGAGGAGGTTGACCAACATGTTGAGGGAATGTTGGAGCACTTTTGACTTGGTTTTTGGAGGGAATGAGAGCATCTAGGGGAAATTTCTCATGCTTTTATGATGGGTGAGGTCAAGGCTTGACCTTTTCTTCATCCATGAGCTTTTTTGGAGTGGATTTAGAGGCTATATTTTAAGCTTTTTGGTTATGCACAACCAAGGAAGTTTCTAGTTCCTATCTTTGTGCAAATTCTTTGCAAGCATAAAGTAACTTGAAACAACAGTTTAGAGGGAGTTATTTCTTCTTTTCAACATGTATTGTAACCTATTTTGGATCTCTTTTAGGAAAAATATGGCATTGTAACTCAATCTTAGACATGTACAGTAGTATGTAACACCTTTTTATCAAGGAAACTCAATGTTTTTACCTTCTTAGAAGTTGTCTCATTGTGTTCAGTGTGTGATTGATGAATATTCTTGTGATTTTTGATAATTCCTTTAATGTTTGTCTCATTTTATCACCTTTAGGTAGAAGAAACATATTTTTGCAAGTTGTAAGTTGTGTAGTGGTTCAAATAGCTATTTTAGTTGTGAAAGAACTCCTTTCCTTCAAAATTGTTAAGAGAACCAAACCTCCTTGCAAAATACTTATGCTTTAACATATAAAAATATCTGAGTTGTGTTAAGTTAAGCTGAGCTATTGAGAAAATTGTGTGTTAAAACAATAGTATAGGTTTTAGATAACATTTTGGTGCATCACCGTAGGAATTAGTTTTCAGTTTATGTTTCCTCCTTACTCTTTCCTCTAAAAAATATTAGAGTAGTTAATTAAGTGAGTACCATAAGATCCAACTTACTCTGGAGGTTCTTTTCTACTTTAGGTAACCCACAACCTAGAAAAGTTCCAATGTTTCACTAATAGGCTGAGTTTACTCAGCAAGGGTGCACTATTAGGAGACAACAAGGCCATGATAGGCTATTGTTGCATTAACAATTTATTGTTTACTGTAGGTGGACAATTATATTTCTTAATGTAGGGATATGAGATATCAATGCATCTTTTTTCTAGGTTTGGGTACTTGATACCAATGAAGTACTAGTTACAAGGGAAGATTTTGGTAATATTGTTTAATCTATAAAAACTACTTTAAATGGTATTGTTAAATCTATTGCCTCGTATACTAGAGATTGATTCCCTAACGATAAATTGATTGAATCCATGTCTATTGTGTATCCTCAATACTAGAACAATTTTCAAGCTTATTATTATTATAACAAGAAGAAATTGGTTCAACATTTATCTAAAAATTTAGAAATTAATAGAGAACATTTCAAAGGAATTTTATATAACTCTAAGATTATGTAGCAATCTACCCATTTTACAACAACACCAATGGAATATTTTAAACTTGTGGAGAGTCTTTTTTAAGGTGGATTAATAATAAATATTTGAACAAATTTAAGTTAGATCAAAATATTATTTGATACAAAATAGTAATATTTCAATTTGATCTATGTCAAATCATGATAATGGAGTTAGTGGAGGATGAGAGAGTTTGTGCGGAGCATTCTTTTGTTTGGGCCTTGCTATGTCGGGTCTCCTTCTCTGGGGTTTTCTTTTGCCATGGCTCTTGCTTTGAGTTTCTGGGTGGTTGTCTTGGTGTCGGGCGTGGCTCGTGGGTGGACTATGATAGGGTTTTTTGTGGTAGGAGTTTGCATTCTTTTAGACCTTGTAGGGTCGGATGGTATTCTTCATGGTTTTTCTCTCCTACCCCTCTCTCTATTGTTCAATCTCCCTCACCTAGCTCTACTCTTTGGATGCCCTTGTGGCCTACAAGCTTTGGCTATGGGTTTTTCAGTGGTTTTCTTGGTGTTGGGTGTGGTGTGTGGGTGGAATGTGATGGGGTTGTACATGGTGGGAGTTTGCATTCTTTCAGACCTTGGTGGGTCAGATGGTGAGCTTCATGGTTTTGCACTCTTTCCCTTCTCTCTATTTTCTGGTCTCTCGTGCCTAGCTTTGCTCTTTGGTTACCTTTGTCACTCGCAACCTTTGTTTGCTTGTGTGGTTCTGGAGTTTGTTTCAGTTGCCTTTGTGCTGAAGTAAAGTGGTTTGAAAGAGATTTTGTTAATGGAGTTGTTCATGGATGTTTTTGATTCTCTGGCTTTTCCTTTTTTGCTGAAGGTTGGGTGGTATTCTAAGTTTCTCTCTTTGTCCCAGCAGGCTGAGCCCCTTTAGGCTAAGTGGTTTTCCTTTGAAGCTTGTTGTTTGTGGGTGTCGGCCTCTTACCAGGTTTTTCCATTGGGTGGTATGGCTACTTGTTCTACTATTGCGTTGGTCTTCTTCTCGAATCCTATGGGGGTGGATTTTTCTCTTATGGAGGTGGAGTTGGGAGGTGATTGTCTCTAGCTTCCTCAGTTGCTAATCCTATTGAGGTGGATGCTTCTCCTATGGAGGTGGAGGTTGAGGGTGTTGGATTCTTTAGGTAGTAATGGACTTGGTGGCCATAACATTCTCTCCAATTGAGGGGAGATCCTTCCTATTGAGGTGGATTTGGAGGTGGTTTCCTAGTTTGATCAATGGTTGTGGGCCCAGTGGTTCATTGTGCTCTCCATATCCCCTATTGAGGTGGGGTTGTTGGAGTTGCTGACATTTTTTCTTAGGGGTTTGATGGTGTTTTACACCATTAAGTAGGTTATCTTTCTTGGCTCAGTGGTGCCATCCATGAGCAGTTGGTTTGTTGATGCCTGGCTGATGTAAGCGGGATCTTTGTGTATCTAAGGGTTTCTGGTCTTGGTTAAAACCAGGTTGTTTAAGGGTTTCGGGCCCTTGCTTGTTTGTTTGATGCAACATGTGTAGTCATGTTTATCCTATTGAGGTTGTTGTTGGGTTGTTGATGGTTAGTGCTTTATCTTATTTGTAGCTTGCTTTTCTTTGTTAGATTGATGGTTCCCTTCAAAACCATAATGTACTGGGTTTTTGGTCCTATCAAAGCCTGTTTAACCCTTAATCAAAAACAATTTCTTTCAATTTTTTATTTATTTCAAAAAATCAATTTTTTTTTGTCTATTTTAGATCGTGGAGTGATGTTCTTGGATTTATTTGGTCAATTTTTTTTATCTTATGCTATTTTTTCTCACGTAGTTTATATGTAGCCATTTTCAAGATTTGTATATTTACTTGTTCATCGTTATGGCATAAGGACATGTATGTTTTCCTTAAAATAAATTTCTCATATTTGATAAGACATAAATATCCTAATAGGATATCAATGTTAATACCATTTAATTCTACAAAATCAATAATGAAGATCTTAGTGTTAGTTTTGATGTGGATATCTTGAGCACGCCTTCCCTTTTTGAGCTTTTCACCTATGATAGAGTGATCATTAGGGAGTTTTAGTTTGGATTTCCACTGCTTTTCAGAAATGGATTTGGTTTTCACAAATGAACGAGTTGATCCTAAAACAATAAAAGCATCAAATTCAAGTGGCTTGTAATTAGGAAACACCAAACTAATTTTGATATACAAACTATTATTAACCAAATATATGACCGAAGCTTTTTTTGGTTATGATTTTGAACAAGATGTTGAAGAGGGTGATTCATTGTTGTAGTGTAGAAAAATGTAGTTTACGTTTTCTCAATATGTTTGGGTCCCTTAATTAATTGTACTTAATTAAGCTTCCAATTGCCTAAATTATGCATTCCTAAGCCTTATTATCCCCATTTTCTGAAAGTGAAACTTACACTAAACAAATGCTAACATTATTTTAAACACCTTGGAAATTGTGTGTCTTGGATTTAGGTCCCAAGACCCATTCACCCTTCCTTCAGTGCCAAGACCCAATTTCTAATATTTTTGGAAAAAATTTAATGATTCAAATTCAAGTTTCAAATGTTAGCTTGTGGAATCTAATTTTCAGGAAATTAGAAAAATACCTATAAATACATAGTTATTTTATCAATTCAACACTAAGAATCAAGAGGAAACTTTCACAAGAGCAAAGATTATTGTCAAGAGCATTGAAGAGAAGATTTATCAATCATTTATAGTAGCAATCAAGATCATATCATCATGTCAAAGTGTAGTGTAGAAAATTGTACTCTTTTTATGTGATAGTATAATTTCACACTTGATTTGGACCTATTTTAGTGACCTCACATTTATGCATTTTTACCCTTCATAAATATGCACCTAAACCCCTTTATTATACATCTCAAGGCCTATTCTTATCATTTTCTGATATTGAAACATGCATTGAATAATTACATTTAATTAATTTAAAGCCTTGAAACACATTGATCCTAGATTTTTTAGGCCAAGACCCATTCACCCTTGGGCGAATGGGTCCCCTTTGAGATCCAAATTTAAAATTTAAACATGTTTTTAGCAGCATTTTGAAGTCCCAAATTCAAGTTTCAAATGTTGGCTATCGTGATTTAATAATCATGAAATTAGAAAGGAAGCCTATAAAGCCTAGTCTTTTCATTATTTCAAACTAGGTTGAAGAGAGATTTTTGTGAAGAGCAAGAAGAGAGTTTGAAATCAAGAAAGGAAAACATTCAAGCAAGAAAATTTGAAGTCTTGGAGCAACATTTCATTTATTTTTGCAGGTCTTCAAGCTTATTTTGTGGAGATTGATCAAGCATTGTTCATGATTGAAGATTGATTCCTATGGAGGATCATGATGGATTCTAGATTTTGGGACATGCAACTAGCCATTTCCCTTGATCTAATGACTTGTTTTCTAGTGATCCCATCTTTTATCTTCATTCTACTAACTACATAAAGTAAGGTATAATCACATTTTTTGATCTATTAGGGTGTTTGATTTCTCCCTAACTAGGTCTCTTGTTCATTTAGGGATCTTATTCTAACACACTTGAATAAGGTTTCTTTACATTTTAGCTCTAATAAATCTTAGAAACACTTGATTTTAGGGCTAACACACATATTCATGTTTCAGATCTATATTTTTCATCAAGCTTTAATTACAAAACTTGGGGTTTGACTGAGGAAAATCCCCATACAAACAAACCAAAAATTTTAGTTTTGCTACAAGTCTAGATCTAAAAGCAGAGATTGAAAGGTACAGGCATGAAGTACAGGCCAGAGCCTATAGATCCAAATTTTGATGAAGTTTTAGAAAAGGATAGCAACACCCATTCACCCTAGGGTGAATATGTCCCAGCAGGACACTTAGCAACAACTTTTGGTGATAGGTGCATGGTGTCTTATCCTTATCAGATTTGTCGAAAGTCTATTGTTTTTTATTGTTTTATGCTTTAAATTGATGAATCAAGTTTCACATTGCATAATTGAGTTCATTTACTATTTTTAGTTTTTCTTCCCAAAGTGTTGTTTAGGTAGATTTTACCTCATCCTCAATCATAAGGAAAATTGCAAGATCTCCAATTAGGTTGACTCACCTAGGGTTGAAATTCAATCCTACCATTGGGGGATCTCTTTTTACTAACAAAAGTATAAATATAGGTGCATCACATATTCAATCACCTCATTTTCAATCACCCATATTTTTCTTAGTTTCATTTTGGTGAACCTGACATTCTTGCACTATAAACTTTTTGATTCAGAGGTCATTCAAACCCTAGATCTAGAATTTACAATAGTTTGCATTGCATTGCATTTGTTTGCATTTCGTTTAGGGTTGTTAAAATTGCATTAGTTTGTATCTCATTTAGGGTTTTAAATTTGTATTTTACATTGCTTAAAATATAAAAATTACAAAAAATTGCATGCATATTAGATTGATTTTGCATAGTACTTGCATATTATTATATTTTCAGTCATTTAAATTCATAAATTTGATCAAAATACATCCAAAAATTTGTCACTTTTGTCCATTTTTTCCCTTCTTGCATTTGCATTAGGATAGTCAAAATCTAGAAAATTAGTCCCCAAAATCAAAATCTAAAACCGGAAACAAGAAACCCTAGCAGTAAGCTTCAAACTCATATTTTAATTTTTGCAACCCCTATGCAAGGACCCATTCGCCCTAGGGTGAATTTGTTCCTGTACAGATGTCCTACTAGATTTCTAGGTGCATTTTTATGTCTATTTCTACATTTTACTTCAGCTGTTACAATTACATTTTGAAAATTTGAAACTGTCTAATCTAAATGTAAAAGAAAGTTGTTCTTTTGGTGCAATATTAAGGAAATTTGAAAATTTTATTTTTTGTTTCAGTATAAGATTATTTTAGATCTATGGCTATTTGCTTCATCACTGCATTGCATTAGATAGATTAGTTTTCACTTCACAAGCATTGCAAACCATAAGCTATCTCAAAACATTACAAAAAAAAACTACACATTAAATGGTCAACCTTGGAGAAATTATACCTATTTGACAATGTTATATCTCTTTCTATAGGTTAACATATCCATCAAGCCCTTTAGTAGTGATGAATTTGATATGTTATATGAAGCCATTGAGGAATTACTCTCACAAGGATCATCCACTAAGGCTTGTTATGACAAACCAAAACAAAGGGAAGCTAATGAAATCACACCTCAACTTACCATATATCCACCCTCACACCAACAAACACAAGTTAAAAAAAAAAAATTGCTCATCATAGGACCACCTCAAAACAAGTCTAAACCTATTGGAAGTATCTTGAACTATGCAAGGCAACTTACTAGTAACAATGCTTCACAACAACCATGTTATAATACCGTTGCTCATACATATAACACAAGGAACAATAGGAAACCACAAACTATACCTACTTCATTACCATTTCCTCGACCTATTTTTCCTAGTGATCCTTGCCTGCCTTTGCATAGTGGAAAGGAGTATGATCTTGTAGAACAATTTAAAAATACTCCTGCTAAGATATCCTTGTGGGATTTAATTCAAGCTTCACCAAATTACCATAACATGCTTCAAAATGCTTTGCAACAAGTATTGGTCCCTCCTAATGTGCAACCAAATGATGTGGTATCCATAATTCAAGGTATGAATTCGGTTAACATTGACATTGTCTTTCATCAAGATGGGTTACCTCCATTAGAAACACAAAGACAAAATGAGGCCTTCATGATATCGACTATTATTAATGGACATGGAATAAAAAGAACTCTCATTGACAACGGTTCAACCCTTAATGTGTGTGGTGTAAACCTTTTGGATAAGATTGGAGTGGATAAAACTAATATTGAACCTGATTCCTTATCTATCTGTGGGTTTGATAATGTGGGAAAACAACCTCTTGGTGTGATAACATTACCCATGACAATTGGAAAAGTTACCTTGAAAACTCCTATCCATTTCATGCCTCATGAGCTCTCATATAATCTTCTTTTGGGTGGACCATGGATTCATGAAATGAATGGAGTCCCTTTAAACCTTCATCACTTAATGAAGTATGTTTCCAACCGAAAGTGTATGAATGAGGAAAACAAATAAATAATGCATCTACACTTCTAAATAAGACATATTAGCAAAGATTCCAAAGAATTTAAACTAATTTAAATGCAGGAACCTCTGAAGCTGTCTTATTGCTCTCTAACTCTAAATATTTCTTTAATCAACTTGCTCTCAGATTTTAGAAGCTAATTGATTGCTAAAATGACACTTAGAGAATGAGAATTGAGCTAATTCTATTTCTATATGATTAATAATGCAAATCTACTGTAATGGCAGCCATGACTGTAAACTATGAAATACTGAAGAAAGCTTGATGGATGCTTGATGGATTGATCCTAAAGCTAGATTGCTTGAATGCTTGATCACCTGGAATACCTGCAGAGTAAGTTTACACAAATTCAGATCTCTTTCTTGTAGCCAGAAACCTGTATTTATAGATTTCACGGCACACATTTGTGAAGGGGCACAAGATAAAAGGCTGGGATTTCCTGTGAGGAATTGTGTGGTGAGAGATGGAGATTCTTGAGATTTCCATGGAGATTGTCCCTCCCCATAAAAACATCAAGCCAGAGGATAGGAGAAGGAGAGAAGAAAAAGGCTTTCCTGTGACAGCCTTTCACAGCCATTCCCATGAATGCACGGGAGTTGGTTGTTGAAATATTTAATAAAACTGAATAGTTCAATTTTATTGTTAAGATTTGATGAGGTGGAGGATTTGAGAATATTTTAAATATTTTATTTAATTTATTCAAAATATGAGAGAAATGAGATATTAATTTAAACAAATAAACTATAGTAGCTTATTTATTAAATTAAATGTGGAATGATTAATTAATTTAAACAAAGTATGTAATCTTCATTAATTAATTAAAGTAGAATAATGTATTTAAAATAGAAAATAGGATAAATTGATGATAATAATAATCAAATAAGACAAAGTATTTAATTTTGCTTATTTAATTAAAATTAGAATAATAGAAGAAATTAGAAGAAATAAATATGAACTATATAAATAAATAATTTTTATTTATTTAATAGTAGAGAAATAACAGATTAATTAATCAAATAAATGTATTTAATTAATTAGACCATTTTTAGGTGTATACATTTTGCCCCTCTTTGAAGTGATGTGTTTACGCATTGCTTCAAAGAATGATTTTGCCTAAGAGCTGCCAGTATTGACGAAAAGTTTAAAATATGCCCCTGATTTGCCCTAGATGTTGAATTTTGAAATGATAGCGAGATATGCCC
The DNA here is from genome assembly GCA_007258455.2 of Sequoia sempervirens. Lineage (NCBI taxonomy): Eukaryota > Viridiplantae > Streptophyta > Pinopsida > Cupressales > Cupressaceae > Sequoia > Sequoia sempervirens. Next base: position 299,662 of record VDFB02260271.1, on the reverse strand, counting down.
CCATAGGAGATAAATTGATGAATTTTGAAATTTTATGAAGAATTTGATGATTTCAAAATGATTTGATGAGGAAACGATGAAGAAATAATTTATCTCTTGATAAAACTATCCAAAACTGCCCCTACGATAGATAAGAATTAATTTCTCAGAAAGAAAAATAAATAAATCCCATGAAAATCCCACAAAAAGAACCTATAAAAGCTGAAAAGGTCATTTTCAAAAGTCATTTGTGCATTTGACTTAGAAAAAATTGTGATAGAGACCCTTAGAGTGCTAGGAGCAGCAAGATGCTGATCCCCTACCACACTCACCGACTCGAGTGTGTGCGACGTCACGAGCGTCTGGCCGATTATGGACCTCCAGTACGTACCCCAAAACCTCCTCGTAATTTGTGCATGTGATTTTTATTTCATTTTTTTGCATTTTTTAGAGTTTTAGCACTTGACCCGGCGTAGAATAGCGCGTCGACGACCCGACGTAGTGCGTCAGCCGTCTGTTTTAGTGCGCGAGAACTTTAACACACCAACCAAATTTTGTAGCGCCCCTGTAGGATAGATTAGCACGTCAAAAATAATAGCGCTTCGAGTAGATAGGTTAGCGGACCGGAGGTCTGTTGTAGTGCCTCACCAAAATAGCACGCAGGAACTGTGTTTTAGCGCGCCAACAGGATAGCATAGTGCCTCAGTAGTTTTAGTGCTCTAACCAAATCTTACAGTGTGTCGGCCATAAACTATAGCACATTGATTTGACTAAATAGATGGCAAATGATCTCATGATAAGCGAGATCCATTGATTGATTGATAATAATTACCCTCATGATAAGCGAGGAATAATTAAAAAATTGATGGAATGAACCTGATTGATAGATGAGGGTTCATTCTTGATAAATTGATCATATGATAGATAAGCACAATTTTAGAAATTGATGACCTCATGATAGGTGAGGGTTAAAAGATTTTTTTACCTATAAGATTTTATCATTAGTTTGGATAAAATAAATGATGTTTGATATTATGATGATAATGTATTGATCTGTAAAATGTTTTTATGATAACAGGAGAGTTTAGATGTTGTCTAGTTGAGAGAGCAGTTCCCCTGGCCCTTTGATATGATACCACGACTTTCACCGGAGGAGAGACAACATATTACTGATTATGGTTTAGCGTCATTATTGGACATTCTCCATATTAGAATTAACAGGGGTCTATTTACAGCATTAGCAGAGCGGTGGCATAGCGACCACAACACCTTCCATTTACCTACGGGCGAGATGACCGTGATGCCAGAGGATGATGACCGTGATGCTAGAGGATGTATGGCGCATCCTTCGTATTCCTTTTGTTGGTGAGATTGTTGTGCATGATTCACAGGAGCGGGGTGGGATAGATTCTATTAGAAGAGTTTTCCAGGATCCTCATATTGTGGGAGTTTGGATCCCCTGGGTAGAGATGTATAATTTATATGCTCTACTTCCTTCAATTTTGGCATGCTTTATTGGTGGATTCCTTTGTCCTAATAAGAGGTCAAAGGGTCTATCTCTTGGATGGGGTCGGGTATTAGAGAGCATGGTGTTACACAGGATGAGATATACTTGGGGCATGTGTATGCTTGCTTAGTTATATCATGATTTATACTAGATCGTGTACCTAGGAGGTAACAGTTTATCAGCAGGAGCTACACTTCTTCAGGTATGGGCATCGGAGCATATTGCTATCATGCGTCCTGAGCTGGTATTATCGAGACCAGCGACGAGACCCTATGTGTTCTGTTACAGAGGCAGGCCTACCCAGCATATGATGGGTAAGCTAGATTATTGGAGACAAGTTTTTGATGATGTGGAGACAGTGACCTGGCGTCCATATTTAGATTGTGATGACTGGGATGAGGATGATGCCAAGTTGGGATATTTGTGCGACTCGATGTATTTGATTGGGAAGAGCTCCAATATTTTGGAGCGATTCTTGATTCGCCACGTCTATAGGCAGTATGGGATTGTACAATGTATGCCATAGGGAGTAGCTCACTATGGACGACGCCGGATAGATGCCAGTGATTGGGGTCCATTCTTACCTTATGAGGCACTTATTGAGGGTTATCATGCTCTTCAGCCATCGGTATGGGATCTGCGGCGAGATATTGCAAAGGCACCTATTACTCCTGACTATGCACAGTATTTAGCTCTACACCCACCTCCTCACATTACCATTCCAGATGAGCCAGCACCATTAGCTGTAGAGGGTGGTCATGGTGGTAGCAGACAGAGGAGAGAGGAGGATGTGGATGTTGATGTGGATGTGGAGGATAGTGATGAGAGTGATAGTGATGATAGTGATGATGACAGTGGGGATGAGGGGAGACCGAGCGTAGCAGGTACCTCAGAGCCTTCGACTAGTGCATCTCGTAAGAGGCAGACAGTTGCTTCCTCTCTAGCAGAGTGATTAGAGATTGTTGGCTTGTGTGTTGAGGTTCTAACTTTACAGGGACAACTAGCATAGGCACAGGGATTAGTAGCACAGACTCAGGCCCAGATGTAGGCACAGTTAGCTACTGCACAGACACAGATTACCTCTCTGATTGGTGAGAGAGATGAGGCCAAACAGTCAGCAGAGCAAGCACAGGCTCAGCTAGCAGATGTACGAGCACAGTTGACCACTGTGCAGGCACATATCACATTGCTGACTAGCGAAAGGGATGAGGCCAAGCAACAAGCACAGGTACAGTCGGTAGATGTACAAACGCAGGCCCAGATGCAGGCATAGATTACTGCCTTGACTACAGAGCGAGATACTGCTAGACGGGTAGCAGAGACAGTGCAGGCTACCGCAGAGAGATTGCAGAGAGTGGCAGAGAGATTGCAGAGAGTGGCCGATGAGACCTCTATGGCAGATTACATGTGAAAGGCTATGCGGGCAGGTGCAGAGATTGAGTTCTATAGGAGCCGATACCATGAGATTTTCCCCCCAAAGCAGAGAGTCAGTTATGCCCAGTCGCTCAGAGAGGACTCGTTCGAGGACAGTGAGCAGAGGCATGACACAGCCTCTCCTAAGAGATCTGAGAGATTCGAGAGATCCTGGGACAACTGGTGGTGGTGGTGATACTGGTGCAAGACCTGCTCCTTCTGGTGCGAGCACTACTTGAGATCATGTGTGTACCTTTTGATGTATTTTAAGAGATATATACAGCCATTTTTTTGATATGATGTTATCTTCATCCTTTTCAGATTTCATTGTATACTTGACACTTGATGAGATATATATATATATATATATATATGATGTGCAGCGGTTTTGATCGATCTATGATGTGTTCTACATAATTTATGTGATGGATGCATTTTAATTTCTATGTAATATATGATATGTGATGATGAGACGTGTGCAATTTGCTTTCTATGTTTTATGATGATTATTATACTAGATGTGATAGATGCATTTATGATGATGTGATTTTTGTGTTTTATGATATTGATGATGTATGTATTTTCTAATGAAATGCAATGGTATGCAATGTATGGAAAATATGTCATATGGGAACTATGATAAAAATAATGTAATGTATGATGAGTTGTTAAAATAAAATGTAATGTATATGTGAAATATATGATGAAATTATAGAATGTGCTCTATGTGCATGCAATGAATGATGATTTTGCAATTATATGGTAATATCAGTTACAGTGCATCATAAGCATCACACTACACTATGGAAGATGCATAAAAGGAACAATCACATAAGTATAAACATAATCATCATTGCTTGTTGATTGATGGTCGACGCAGAAGTGGTGCACCATTTGTCTTCTTTGAGCTCCATTGACCTGTAGGAAGGAAGAGGGGGATGTTAGAGCTCCGACTATGAATATACCTACATGAACCATCAACGATAATGTAGTATGCTACTGATCATACATTGAAACAATCAAGAGAAGTGTAGAAACATGAGCTGAAGGAGAAACATCAACACGATCATATATTGCTTTTTTTTTCTAACATCATTTGTTTCTTTGTGCAGGTATAGGGAAAATCATGAAGCTGATTATTTTCTAAAGACCAAGCATGTGGAAGAAAATGGGCTCCCACAAGGGTAGAACTCAACATGTTGCCTCGTATTCATTACAAGTGGGTTGAGAAGGAGATTGAAATCATCATGTTCATCAAGAAAAAGAAATGTTATACAACTGAAAGAGTAAAGAATTTTCATTCATTAAACCATCAAACCTACTATTCACTCATAACAATCAAGTAGGTACTTCTTGAAAGCTGTAGGTGAATAGTTGGTTTAAATTAGTTCATCTATTCAACTGAGTACATTCATCTCAAACACTGTTGTATGGTTTATTTTTTCTACCTTTCATAATGTTCATATCATGCAAAGATCAACAGTGTTATTGCTCACAACAGTGATAGTGAATAGGCATACATAATGCCTCACCAATAACAACATTATTCAGCAAAGAGCACTGTTTCAAATTCTCATTTTTAGAAGAGAGCAAGTGTGTGGAACAGTTTTATTAAATGGAGCATAAAAATGCATGAAGAGTGCCAGCTAAGAAGCAATGATAGCATCTAATCAAATGCATGAACAGTTCAGTCATCTATTAGGTGGTGGAGCAATCAACTTGTTTGTAAGTACATAATACAGTGATCAGGTGTGTTAGATACAATATTTTTGGCTAATAGTGGAATGAAATAGTCCAAGAGTGCACTATTTTTAAAGTTTTCTTTCCTCATTTATCATGTATTTCAAATAGTGGTACAATGAGTAAAAAGTCATTTCTAGAATGAGTAGAGTTTACAAAGGAAATGGTATGAATGAGGATTTGGAGTGAATCCATGAAGAGCATAACTATGAGTGCATAGGAGACCAAGGTAAACAACTCATCCATAGATTCAATCAAAAATATTTATGTGTGCAAGTAGGGAACAACAATATAATGTCAATTGAAAATATAAACAAAGATACATTTTTAGAATCTCATATACCCGAATGAGGGTTTTCAACAGCAAGGTGAAGGAAATATGTGTTTCTCATAATATTATACACCCAGGTGGGGTTTTGTAAAAAAAAAAAACAAGATTTAGACAATGTTTCCATGGATGAGTTGGAATACAACAGAAAATGCATCCAGATACACATATTTTTTCAGAAGATATCAAATACCCATATAGTGAAAATGGAGAAAACAAGGAAACCATGTTGGGTCGAGCCCAGTTTTTACATGAATATAATCAAAGGTACAAATTTTTCTTCATTTTCTGAATACCCACATTGGGGTTTCAATTTTAAAGACATATTTAATACCATTTCCAAGTTACTCATATGAAGATTTCTACAGATAAACAAAATAGATGCTTTATATTATTTTTTCAAAGTCACCCATGTCAGGGTTTTTATGAAAAACCACAAAATTCAAAAGAAAGTAAAAATCATGGTGGTCAAGCTTGAAAGATTCAGGAATGAATATGATTTCTTCAAAATAGTGAATGCCCACGTCAAATTTTTTCTTAGGAAATAGAACAGGAATAAATATTCATGGGTCGAGCTCTAAGTGCTTTCAAAGCTCATAGTAAGTATGTACACAGCGTGGCCTGGAGGGAGCCCTTGGCTCACAAACCATCATGAAATCACACAGGAGCTAACTCTTGTTATTTTTCTTTGATAGAAAGCAACATGGCAAACAAAAGAAGATAAACAGTCTTACCATTTTATGCCCGTAGGAGAACACACAAGCCGTGGCCGAGCTCACAAAGCAGGAGACAAGGAGTCAAGCTCTCATAGTGGATACCAAGGATAGTATCAAAGATAAAGCACAAAAATGAAATAGAGGCATCATATAGTTATCTCATGGTGCAGCCTGTGAGATTTTCATTTTACCATCAAAGAACAAAGAGATCAAACAAGAATGAACAGTCAATGATTCTTACCCATAAGCAGAGAAGAAACCTCATTTTTTCTCTTGCAAAATCAAACCAAATGCCCAGTTTGAGCTCATGTATGGTGACCAAGGAGAGAAACAATAAGACACAATAATAATAGAGACAAGAAGTCAGGAAAGATACAAGTGTAGCCACAACTTTAAGGCCAAAATCATCCAAAAATGAAGAGAGGAAGCCATGAAATGGCTTAAGGAAACATTACCACACATTTTGAAGGAAGATTCAGCCCCAGGAAGTTCGAATGATGAGCTCTAAACTGTCAAACCCTAGTTCATGGTGGTGGTGCCATTTTGCAGAGCTTTCTCTAAAAAACGAAGAGTCAAAATGATGTTTCAAAGCTTAGGTTTGGTCACTTTTGTTATTAGGGTTTCCCACTTTCCCTAATTCGAATGTGAGCCTATTACCTTAAGTGAAGTTTAATGCCTTCAACATTTGTGATTTGATAATATATGCATGCTCTAGGTCGAGCTCTGAAGGTTTTATTTGAATTCATAAATCTAAGCTTTTAGTTTAGGTTTTGATACTATATTTCAAAGTTCAAATACATAAGGCCTTTTATTTTAATGTCTATGTTATGCCTTAGAGATATTTATTTAGGCCTTAGGTTTGTTTTCCAATTGATTTTCTAGAAATCAATTAATATTCACTATTAAAATAGTCTCATATTTTTATGATTTGTTAAAGAAAAATAAATTGTTGTATTGGAGAAATAAGGTGGTAGTTGTTTTTTTGCAAAATATTTAAAAAATCTTTAATTGCAAAAATAGGTTAGATTGTGAGAAGTTAAGATTTGCAACTATGTAAAGTAAAGATAAAGCAGATTGTTTTTATCTCTTTGCTATTTTTAGCAGATTGGGGTTGAGTTTTTTTTCTTGGGTAGGATTTGAGTTGTTTGTTGGATGGATAAGGAGCGTTATTTGCTTTAAAAGCAAATTTAGTCTATTTTGAGAGGCTTTTCAGTATGTACATGGAAACAGTGAGTTTTTCTACTTTTATGTAGACTTTTGAGACAATTTTGATGCCTTTTCCTTGAGCTTTCTTTGTGAGCTCGGATTAGGATTTGGGAGAATTAGATCTTGAAGAAAACTTAGTTTTTATTGGGGGCTTCTCAGTTCAGTTGGCAGTTTCTTGCTCTTATTTTTTTTGAGCTTGTAAACTCATTTGTACTCAGTTCAGACAGATACACTCTTTTAGTTTCAATAAAGCCATAGAGTTCTTCTCATTTCTTATATCAACCTTGTAACAACAATTTTATGTCTTTGTGTTAAATTCAAGTTTGAAGCCTTATATGTCTTGCTTTTATGAGTCTTTGCATAGAATTTCATGTTTTCAGGTTGCATGATGTATTCAATGTCTTCGAATCTTCATGAAAATTACTGATGAAACCATGTACCAATGAGAGTGTGAGAGCTATTGCAATAGAGGAATTGTTGTGAGTGGTAAAATCTAAATTTTTGGAAATAAAAGTTAATCATCAATTAGTGTTAAATTTCATTTTCAAGCTATCCTTCTATCCCTTTTCCCATAAATTATTTAGAATAATATTCATCATTCGGAGAACCAACTCACTCTGGAGATTCTCTTTTTGCATAGATCACCCACATTGGAAAAGAGTTTCCATGTTTCAACAGATAGTATGATTTTCTACAAATCTAACAAAGGGTGCATATCTAATTGATAACAGTATCATGCATCGATTCCTAACCTTCTTCCATAGAATATTTACCACCCCCTGATCAGTCAGCTGTCTATAAGCAGATTTCACAATAAGATCACCATGGTGATCATGGATCTAGAAGAACTCATCCCCACGGTGAGAAGGGGGTAATCTAGTGAAAGTGAGTAATTCCTGCAGAGTCTTGGCCATAATACATAGATTTGGGGACAAAGGACAACAAATTCTAATATCATTTCATTTCCTGGATCTCAAGGGCCCTATCAGGTAATCACTAATATATATACCAAACACTTGTTGAGCCTGGCCCTTGAGGAGTTTGAACTCAGAAGATGCCACGGGAGAGTCAAGCAACCAAGTGTCTTCCCAAAATATAATTTTATTACCATTACCTATCTTCCATTTAATCCTGTTCCTCAAAATATCTTGTAGGATGCAAATCCCCTTCCAGACCAAGGACCCCAGAGGGTGGGCCTTTGATCGGCAGTCAATCAACGACCGGTTCATAAGGTATTTAGCATTCATTATCTCACACCAATCCTTCCTATCCCTCAAGTGATCCCAACCCACTTTGGCCATGAGAGATTTATTAGATTTTGAAATGGTTCTTATCCCAAGAGCACCACAATTTTTCAGTTGGCAAACCTTATCCCACTTAACCAAATCGAGCTTCTTTCTTTCCTTAGTACCCAACCAAAGGAAAGACCTTTGGATCTTCTCAAAAAATTTAGCAATATATCTAGGCATCTTAAATAGGGATAGGAAAAAGAAAAGGATGCCTTGAAGAACAATAGAAAGGAGTTGAAGCTTACTCACATGGCTAAGTAAAGAGCCTTTCCACCCAACAAGCTTACATTGAATCCTCTCTAGGATAGAATTTCAAAACTTCGGAGTGACTTCTTTTATAGTTAGGGGTAACCCAAGATACACTGAAGGTAGAGAACCACTTTGAAAGCCTAAAACAATAGTAACCAAAAATTTTAGGTTAGGAGTGTTGTTAAAGAAGTAAATTATGCTTTTGTTGTAGTTAATGCATTGTCCAAAACAAGCAACATAGTTGTTAATATAGTTTTTCCATTTCTTGGCTTTCAGCACCAAGGCTTTCCCAAATAGGAAAGTATCATCCACAAATTGTTGAATCACAGTCAGATCAAGGGTAGAAACCACCTTAATTCCTTTTATAGACCCCTTTGATAGCATACTTGAGAAGTTCCTACTTAGAACATCCACCACCATTATAAACAAATAGGGAGACACGGGGTCTCCTTGTCTGATACCTTTCCAAACATGGAAGATCTCGAAAGGAGAACCATTAACCAAAACAAAGTACTTAACAATAGTAACACATTCCATAATAAGATTGATCACAAATTGATTAAAACCAAACTTAGCAAGGACTTTAGGGAAAAAATTCTAGATCACCTTATCATATGCCTTAGAGATGTCAAGCTTAAGGGCCATACTAGCATAGTTGCACCTATGCATGGAGTGGATTAGTTCATATGTTGTGATGGTATCATCTAGAATACGCCTACTAGGCACAAAACCTTTCTGAGTTGGGCATATAATTTTATCTAGGAGCAGTTTGATGTGGTTAACCAAAATTTTGGAGAGAATTTTATAAAAAGTATTGCAAAGCCTGATAGGGTGAAATTCAGTCCTATGTTGAGGATCAAAAATATTGGGAATAAGAGCAATGAAAGTGTGATATAGTTGCTTAAGGATCTTACCCGACTTGAAGAAATCATGAGGAACAAGAACAAGGTCCTCATTGACAATCTCCCAGAAGGTTTGAAAGAAAGCCAGAGCGAAACCATTAGGGCCAGAAGCTTTGAATGCCCCCATACTAAAATTTTCTAGCTTAACTTCCTCAGGCGTGAAAACACTGAGGATACCCATATTGTCAATCTAAGAAATTAAATTCGGAAGCAAGTCAAGCAGTAGACTGTCAAGGGTCGGGTTAGGAGCTACAACAGGAGCCGCATAAGCCTTTTGGAAGTAGTCAGCAACCACTAAGCCAATAAGGGAGGGTGAGCAGACAACCTCTCCCTGAGCATTGTGTAACTTATTTATCTAGTTCCTCCTCTTATTTTTGAAAACATAAATATGAAAGGAGGTATTCCTATCTCCTTTCAGCCATTGCACCCTCGATTTCTGTTTCCAAAAAATCTCCTCTTTCTTAAGGATTTGTTCCCACTCACCTCAGATCTCTTTCTCCTGGTTGCAAGTGGAGAGAGAGATATCACCCTCCTCCATTCTCTTTTGGATCATTTTCAACTTATCCCCAATGATTTTATTCTATTGGGAAACATCCCCAAAGACCCTTTTATTCCAACCCTTCACCATTCATTTAATGTGCTTCAACTTAAAAAAGATTTGGAACATGGGGGACCCACGCACCGGGATATTCCACCATTGAAAAATATTCATTTTGAAATCAGGGTGGGAATTCCACATGATTTCAAAATGGAAGGGATAAGGTCCAATAGTAAATTGATAGCACAAAGTTAGCAGTAAACGATTGTGATCAGAAACAATCCTAGGTAAAGCCCACAGAGTGGCCCTAAGCAAGCCATACCAGTTACTAGAACACAAGACATGATCCAATCGAACTTGAATCAGTTCTTCACCCATATGTCTGTTGGACCAAGTAAAATTTTGGCATGACAAGTCACTATCAATCAAGCCCATATAACTCAAAAAGTTTTCCAGATCAGCCATAATGTTCGAATAGTCAATCAACTCACCCTATTTCTCAGAGGGGAATAGGGGGACTTGAAGTCTCCAACCACCGGCCAGCACAACCCATTGTTGTTTTTAATCTAGTCAGCAAGAGACAACCAAAGGGAAAATCTAGCATTCCTTTGGTTGGTCGCATAAACATTTATAAGCTACCAAGAGTCGCCAGGCAAGTTAAAGGAGGCACCAATGCTATTCCGGCAGTAGAACAGTTCAGTGTCGTTTAATTTGGAAGGGTTCCAGAGCACCGCTAGACCTTCAGAGGCCCCAGGCTAGACGTACTTAGCAACATTATCAAAATTAGCTTTCTTCATTTTAGTTTCTTGTAGGAGTAGGACATCTAACTTATGTTCCAAAACATAGTTCTTTAAAGTAAGTTGCTTATGGGAGCTATTCATCCCACGCATATTCCAAGACATTACCTTCATTTTAAACCTTTTTTAGAAGACACTTCCAATGTCCTCTATTTTCCCAAGGCAATCTCATTTGTAGTTTCTCGCAGATGCATGGATCTATGGCTAGGCCTTCTTGGCTTTGAGTCACCACCCACATTAGCCTTTTTCTTCTTTCCTCTTTTCATTGGGGTTATCCAATTTTCCTCATCTATAGCAGACACCTGAGACGAGTCCTCCAGGATTAAAGTAGACACCTCTCCCAAGCCCAAATCCTCCCAAATTTCACCCTCTTCACCAATTGTCTCACTAGTGCCAGCAAAACTCACCTCTAACAACGCACCACCAGTATGGAATTCATCCTCAAAAACCATGTTAGAAAAAAGATTATCTACTTCCAACACTTTAACACAAGCCACTTTTTTAGCTAAGGACAGATTTGTAAGACCCTCATTCGGAACAATCCTGGTCCCAGACCCAAGAATAGGATCTCCTGGGCAAGGGGGTCCTTTGTTGGCCACCAACTCAACCAACTAAGACACAAAGCTAGGGATGTCAAAGATAGCTGCTAAAGAAGCAACACCATCTTTAGACATGAAAACACTTCCAGAAGAAGGACTAGAAGGAGCAGTAGGGACTCCTTTGTTAGGATCCTTATTAAAGGATGACTTGCAATTGGTAATAAGGTGCCCAAGCTTGGCACACTTATGATAGTATACCACAACATTTTCGTAGCACACAGGTTGGACCCATGAGACAAATTTGGAGCAAAGCTTAATAGAGTTAGGCAAAAATTTATTTACACAAATATTCACACAGAATCTGGCAAACACTAACCTGGACTTTGATCTAGTAATGGAGTTAGAGGTGATGAAGTGTCCCAAAGAATCACCAATGCTCTTAAATATTGATTCATCCCAGTATTCCAACGGTAACCCAGGAAGGCAAATCCATACTGGGGTTGACTTATTGAGGTCCACATCTGAGTTAAATCTTGGCTTCCAATGACATAAAGCCAAACTATGTTTACCATATACCCAAGGTCCTAAGGATATAACATATAACAAATCTTCAGGTGTCGTGAACTTGAAAAGGAAAAGCCCACCAAACATAGTGTAGATCTCCACACTTCCATTGAGTCGCCACTTAACAACAACCCACTTCCTAACCATATCCACAGTAGGTCGAAAAGAGAGAAACCTACCCACTATTGCATTCTCCATGGATGAGAGAATCTTATCGCTAACTGAGTCAGAAATAGAAAAATTCATCCCAGAAACAATAACCTCATCCCCATGAAGAGGCGGAGGGAGAGTAATCTGTTTACTATTGGTTAAAATATCTTTCCACCCAAGGGGTTTAGAAGGAATCTCAATCGCCGACACTTCAACCAATGACACGAGCTGCATCGAAAGATCTGCAATTAAAAGACCTGTTCGGCCAAGAGTGTCTCCCGAGGGACACAAGTTTGCATGAGACAAGGTGAGGCTCGGGTTAGGGGTGGCTAGAGGGGGACTGTGGGGTACCCCCAGGGCAGAATCCACCATGTGTGCAGGAAGTTCAAACATGGCTAGAGGACAGAGAGAGCGGGAAAATGACATGATGTTAAGATATTGAATTGTTGCAATAATGCTTTGAAATGCTACTCTTGATTTTCTCTTGAATGCTCTTGATCATAAGTTCACCAATATAATTTCACTTAGATTTCAAATGATGTAATAACTAGGCATTTATAGGCATTTCTCTAATTTCTCAAGAGTTAAAACTCGATAGTTGACATTTGAAATTTGAAATTTGAAGTTAAGATGGCCACTCTGACATATTAAAAATTGGTCCCTAGTAGGATAGGGAGACCCATATTCCCATAGGCATATGGGTCCTAGCCCTATCTTCTAGGACATAATGTATTGGGGGAAAATCATTAATTGCTTGCATTTGTTCAATGCTTGTAATCTCTCAAAAATTGGTATAAACGGGCTATATAATGCATAATTTAGAAAACTAGGGATCCAATTAGGCTCAAAAATTTAGGGGGGAGCAAAATATAGTGTAAAATTGTCAAGGGTGACAATTTATGATGCCACATAACCATAACCATAATTATAACCCAACTATAAGTGTAAGTATAATGTTAACCATAATTGAACCCTAACCAAACTCTAACCCTAACCCTAATTGTAACCATAACCTCAAGCTTTATTCTAGAACCTTAACCATAACCCTAATTTAAAATTGACTTTAACCCTAATCCAACCCTAAGTGAACCCTAAGCATAATCTAAACCCTAATTGAATGCTAATTGAACCCTAACTTTAACCTTAACTCTATTTGAATCCTAACCCTAACACAATTAAAGTGTAACCCTAAAAGTAATTGAATATTAACACTAGAACCATATCCTTTTTTTAACTAAAAGCATAATTGAACCCTAACCCTTCGTAACCTTGACCCTCATAATAACCCTAATTGAACCTTATACTTGACACTAACTCTAGTTATATAGAATGCTTTTATAATTATTGATTTATTAATTTATAAAATAGATTTATATATATTTTTAATGGTAACTAAAGAGTTATTTTATATTACTTCACAACTAGTTAGTTTAATGGAGTATAATTACATTATTTCATTTTAGTTTAGTACTATTATGTTTAATGAAGTAAATGCATGTTTAGATTCATTTGTCTCTCATCGAATAATTAGTATGTATAAAAGAATATTTTGCAATAAAGATGCATATATGTTAATCTTTGTTGTGTGTTAATTTCATTCACATTTTATCTTCTATATTATGTCTTGTGTATTGTTTATTGACTTATATGTCTTTCATCTATTAGATTTCCCTATTGAAAGGTCTTCCCCTTTATGTTATTCATTTTTTCCTCTTTGATGGTTATTACATTTAAATTCTTCTCAGTATGTTATATCATGCTTATCTTATGGTGATATGTTTATCTCTTATAACATTTTATTTACGCTTACAATTACACTTAAAAAAAATACCCATGCCTTAGCATCACTTGTCACATATCATATTTTCTATTAATTAAATAAAGTAAAATCTTGGAATGTTACTATTGTACTTGAGTATGAAAGTTATAAAAATATTAGAATTGAGATAGGAACAACCAAATTTCTTTTTTTTAAAACATCATGTTATGAAAGTTCTACGAAATGGAAGTTTGTTACCATTAACCTCCAAATTCATCCACATACTAATAAAAAACACAATATTGTAAAATTATGCAATTCTCCACCTAATCCTTTGTTGAAAATCTCCTATCCCCAACCCATCCAAATCATCCATGTCTAGATTTCTCCAAGAACTAACCCAATGAAAAGTATAAAAAACTCTACTAAATAGTGGCCGATTTTTTTTTTATAATTTCAACTCCCTAAGCCTTTCAAAGAAACTTAAATATCTATTACAAAGATTCATTGTATGTACATATCATCGTACATAGGTGTTAAACGGCCTTAGATGACTGTAGAAGCCCTCTCATGTATTAAGAAAAAAAGGATATTTTGGATTATTTTATTTTAATATGGAAAATTAGTAAATGGATTCAAAAGTTTGGTCAAAATATTTTGTTGGTTAAATAAGAATTTGATAAAGCTTGTGATATGATATATGGGAATATCATTTTGAAAATGATAAAATGGTTGGCTTTTGAATCTTAAATTTTTCCACATTCAAATGCTATTTAAAAATTTCAATCTCCATTTAGTAATTAATTATGCAATTTATAAATCATTCTTGTTGGAACATCTAATCTCACAGAGGGGTTGCATTTATCTCCATTTATGTATGTTCTTATGGTGGATGTCTTTGATAATTATTATAAAGAGCTAATTAATCGAAACTTATAGCTTGTATTTGTATTCTCCATGTTAAATTTGTCATTCATTTTCATTTTGGTGACGACAGTTGTAGACATGTAAAATGTACAGATTGACATTGCACATCTGATCCTGACTACTAATGTCAATTCATCCAAAATCATCCCTCTGTCTAACCATTTAATCGAATACCTTTATTTGATTAAATTCATCAATTTTCATCTCTTAATTAAATAAACCATTTTATCTAATTAAGTCATTATTTCTTGTTAATCAAATCAATTTATCTTATCTGATTAACCCTATGTCCATATTTAATTAAATAATTCATCTTATTTGATTAAATCTCTAAAGTCTATCTATTAAATTAAATAGATTAAAACCTTATTTAGTTTAATCTAACTTCATCTCTTTAGTTAAGTAAATCAAAAATATTTATTTAATTAATCTTGAAATCATATTCTTCTCATATTTGATTTAAATCAATCCATAAATCTAAGTCAAATTTGTCACATCAACTAATCTCTCATTAAATTAATTAACCTTGATTAATTTAATCTTCTTTCATGTCCCATCCTCTAGCTTTTGCCACTTACACATGAAAATAGATTTAATTCATTTATTAAATCTCTATTTTCCCTCAACATGGCATAAATAGAGAACATTCCCTCAAATTTGAATTCAAAATCCAAGTGGACTTTGTCCTTCCAACAAGACATTAACTTCACCTAATAAGTCCCTTTTCCTTGATCCAAGTGGCATTTAAGACATTCCTTTCCCCTCTTATATGTCATTTCACCATTTTCAAATATCACCTAATTGCATTTATGGGCACATTCATCAAAATGTGCACATCCTCCATCCACTCACATTTGGACAAGTGGAACCTTGCCATTGGTTGAAGATTAGTTCCACATTGCTTCATTTTGGGCATTCTTCCATCTCAACATTCTATAAATAAGAGGCTTCATTCCTTATTCTATCCATCCACAACTTGAGTAAACTTACTATACTCAAATCCATATCATTGAGTTTATAGCTAGGTTATGCAGATTTTATCTTGGAGCACTCATCAATCTTCATCAAAGTGGATCACTCTTCATCATCAATCAACAAAGCTTGCATAGGAGTTGGGAAAGGGCTAATTTCCACATCAAATTGGCACCAACTCCCCCAAGAGATCAAGGGTTTGCATTGCATTTGAATAGGATTTACTATCTTTAGTTTATGCTTGTTTATGTTCTTCATTTCGCTTCTTTTCATTGCAATTTAAATGGATTTCTTGGGGAATCATGATACTAACTTGCATTAGATCTAATTTAGTGTTTATCTCTGTGTTTGTGTAGTTTGGGAATCTTGGTTCACATTTTGGTGCTAGGAGGGCTTGACTGAAAATCTAATCTCATTTTTTCATCAAATTTCATGTTTTTTCTTGTTGTTTTTATGCCTACAGGAAACTCCACCACTGGAAGCTCAACATCATTGTTTAGCACCATTGGGAACCCAGTGTCACTATATCACACTATTGCAAATTCCAAACTACGACACCCCTTACTTCCCACCTAGAATTCAAATTTTCAAATGGTGCCACTGTGTCATTTTCGCCCACTGGAATCTTCTCAAATCTCAAACTGCACCACTGACCCAAATAGCAATGCCTTCATGGTCATTGTCTTGGCTACAGAGTGACACTGACTAGTAAGTGACACTATACAACACCGCTGGTAATTTCAAACAATGACGCCTTTGTGGGTTGCACTGTTGGAGGGAAGTAGAAAGTGAGTTAATTTATGACACATGCTTTTTGTCAAATTTTGATTATTTGGTCTATTTGTTGATGTCCTAACTTTTGTTTTTGCATAACCTAACTAGTTTCTTATAGGTTGATTGGTCCAAAGGTGAAGAGGAATAGAAGCATAATGACATCACCTCATAATACCAAATGTTTTTAAACACTCTAATGTTTGTTTAACACTCTTAGAAGATTCACTATTCCTCTTAAGGAATTTTTTTTTATCTTTCATGCTTACGACATACTAGTTTCCTTTTGGGCTCTAAAAAGAACACTTTAATTTCTTGTTACAAAAGGAGCTTAAAATGAACTTTAGGACACAAACTTACTAGAGTTGGTTTTCAAATTTAACAATTGAACAAGGAAATCTCCACATTTGGTTTGGTGCTAAAAAAGAAGTCATTATTGCTTTGTGGATTAAAAAGAACATGTGCTACTTTGTTTTGTGATTGCTTACTCAAAATAACACCATTGAAAAGACGTATGTGCTTCTCTCGTGCCTCACGGTGATCTTGAGAATCAAAAGGATTTTTGGTGGTCTTAGGGTGGGATAAAGTGATTGCCTCCACAGTTCATTTTGGAATTAAAATTGAACAAAACATTGTGCAAGTGTGAGCCAAACCTATTGCGTGTATTCTCTCTTTGTTTCTCAACAAAGATCGAGTGAGTTACAGATATGTTTGCTTGCTATTGTTTATCTTAGAGGGCCTGCCTTGGGGAAAAAGTACTCACCCAAGGGAATGACTCAGCCGGTAACACTCTAAAGCCAAGAGTATTTCCAGCCAGGATATAAAAGTGGGTATTGGAACAAAGGCCAGTATCATGCAGTTGGCTTTGACGAGAGGGGTAGCAATGGTCTCTCACCACGTTGGGTCAACTCCTATGAACGGAAAGTCTGAATTAAAACCCTTGTTGTAGAAAAGCAAAAATCCCTATCCATTTTTTGGTGCAAGAACTGTCGTTCTGAAGCCGCCCCACACTTCTACAGTTTTTAGTAGAAATGGAAAGTATGCCATGGGAGCTTCATTGGTACTAATGCATGGTTTCCCCATATAAGTGAGTGTCGTGGAGGGGAGCCAGTGGGGTCAAATATCTAACCATTTGCTAAAAATAAGCGTAGCTGGACTTGTCCAAGTGGGGATTCAACAAATGTAGTCTTTCATATCCATAGGATTATGCTTGTTCTTGGTTACAAAACACTTTGCTTGTTCATAAAAATTTTGAAATAAACATTTAACATTGTCATCAAACTTCAAACCCTTTAGGAAGAAAATAAAATTGACCAAATCCATGTGTTATTGCTTTCCCTTGGGATTTTATCCTTAGAGGTTTCTAAACACTTGAATTATATCTCAATTTGCTTACTAGAGTTAACAATATGTAACCCTTTCCTTGATTTCATCAAAAATTCCACATA
This sequence comes from Sequoia sempervirens, assembly GCA_007258455.2. Lineage (NCBI taxonomy): Eukaryota > Viridiplantae > Streptophyta > Pinopsida > Cupressales > Cupressaceae > Sequoia > Sequoia sempervirens. The sequence continues at coordinate 281,868 of VDFB02260271.1, read as the reverse complement.
ATATACCTTATGGAATGAGAAGAAATTAAGACATTGGACATCTAGTTTGAAAACCTAATCAAGAAGTCTTTGTGATAAAACAAAGTCATTAAGCAAAGACTAAAAACAATTGGACCCCACACATGTGTTTCCAATGATTTCACAAAAAAATAGGATCAAGAAACCAAAGGTAAAAGCTCTTAGTCTAACATATCACCAAAAGCATCTCTCAACACTATATGAATTCAAACAAAGATTGCTTTTTAATTATTATAGGAAAGCCTCAAGAAACAATCTCGGATTGTACTCATTTTATTATTGTCAGAATCCTAATCTTTTTTGTGAATTTGAACACCTTGTCTAGAGAAAAGAATGTTCTTCAAAACCGAGGTCTAGTAAACAAGTGTCTCTTGAGGTAAACCTATGATCAAAATCAAACCTTTCATCCATCCTTGAACATCAAACCAAAATCACCTCACCATCATCTTTTGAAAAAACTTGAAATTATCCTCCATGCTAGGCTTTTTGGAAAAAAATAAAAATCATCAAATCCTTGAATTTTTTGAATCAAAGCATCAAATCATCTTTGGCTAGGTATGTAGATGCATCCTTTTACATATGCTTAGTAAAATTATCAAACCATATTGTTTAGCTAGGTATATGCAGATGCATCCTTCTTCATATGCTTGGTTAAATTATCATCTTGTTTGAATAGGTGTGGGTAGATGCATCCTTCTCCGTACATATATTCAAATTATCATCCTTTGAGAAAATATACCCCCTAGATAATCATCCAAGATCTTAGGGTCTATTTGTTCATAATCTAGAATCAAAGAAAACCAAAACTCAAGTCAAGGTCAATCAAAATCCAAAATCAAAACAAATCCAAAAATTTCCTAAAATTCTAGCATCCCCTCAAATATTTCTCAAGAGATCAAACATCCACATCCACCCTCTTTTACATCATCCCCATCATATCACGTTTGATCTTCAAAATATCCTAAAATTTCTCCTTTGTACCTAAATATATATCATTCTAAAGAATTAGAAGTTCATCTCTTATATTATGGAAAAACTTATCCCTATTTTATTGTGCAAACTAGATCTCAACACAAGAAGGACATGGAAACCAACAAAGAAACATCTATCTCAAGTGATCTCAATCAAACAAACATCGACATGAATCTTGTTGGATCAAGCAATCCTACAAACAATCTTTCACTCCCTCAAGACCATCAAGAGGATGGACAAGTGGAAGATCTCACAAAAAACCCTCATGGTGTGACCCAAGATGAGATCAATGAGATGGTTCAAAATCCTGAAAATCACAGGATCATTAACATCATGATGAAACTCCATCCTCAACAATACATGCTCAAACTACTAAAATGAGGGACTAAACTTCCCTTCGATTATGATGTAAGCACTATCGTGGAACCACCTTCAACATCATTCACACTTCCTATATCATCCACACCCCCCATGACATCAACATCCCAAATTCAAAATATCACTCAAAACATGCCACAAATCACATAATCAATTGCTCCAACTCAACCTATCATTAACAAAGGGAGTGCATTTCTCAATGCATTGCAAACACACCCTCTTGTAAACAATCAAGATTTGGATGCAAATACTATCTTGGGTCAAACCATCCCCCAAAATCCATCACATCCATATGTCCCCCTCACCTTTCATAATGACCCATCATCATCATCATTTAATGCAACACCACAAACGTCTCTCCCCATGACCTCACAAGGAGAACATGAACTATTTTGACCAAGGGTATTTTCGATCTAGCATCATCATCATTTGCCCAAGGGAGCTTACCACTCACTTTCCCACCACTTCCACCCTTGCCATTAACATTTGTCTCACCTTTTGGTTTGGGGCTACCACCAATCCTACCACTCATTCAAAATCCCCTCCCAACCATCAATCAAGGAATCATACCAAATCCTACTCTCTTTCCATCAATATCGCAACAACAGATGGCAACCATCCCCATATCACAAACAAACAACACATCATCTACCATCCCTCAAAACATGGTCTCTCAAGGACCAAGCATATCAATTGCACCAACAACTACAATGGTGCCTCTCATCACCACAACAAACACTATTCCAAATCCGCCTCCACCACCACCACCACCACCAATCTCCAATACATCAATCCAATATAGTATTGCATTACAAGCAGCTTAGCAAGCTACTTATCAAACGACACTAAAACAAGTACAAAAACAACAAGCCAGAAAATTTGCTACTCAACAAGCTGGTCAAGCCCAAGATGCATTACAAGCGCAACAAGCACGACAAGCTGTTCAATCCCAAATTTTATTGCAAAAACAACAACAACAAGCTATATAGGCACAAGTGCAGGCACAAGCACAAGCTCAAGCTCAAGCTCAAGTGCATGCTCAAGCCCAAGCCCAATATCAAGCACAACAAGCACAAGCACAAGTGCAATATCTTGCACAACAACAAGTAGTGTAACAACAAGCATATCAACAAGCATTGAAGCAATATCAAGAACAACAGGAAGAAACCCAATTATTGGCTCAAAAACAAGCATTTTTGGCTCAACAACAAGACCAACAACAAGCATTGTTGGTACAACAATAATTGCAAGCATACTTGGCTCAACAAAATATGCAAACACCATCTATCAACATACCAACCAATTCGCCAATCCCACCCATAGTTGAACCACCTCAAAACACTTTCATCCCCCCTGATCCACAAAATAATGTGACAGCACAAATCAAGTTTCTCTCGCAACAAGTGCTCGACCTTCAATCAGGACAAACCACGAAAACCCCCAACAACTTCTGCCCTTATCCGTTTGATAGGAGCCTTGCAATGAAACCATTCCCAAAGAGATTTGAGATCCCCAAATTCGATAAATACCATGGGATGGGAAACACTGAAGATCACATTAGGGAATTCCAAGTTCATTGCATAAAAGTTGTGTATGACAATACTTATCTGATGTGGCTATTTCCTAGGAGTTTGGCTGGCCACGCTATGGAATGGTTCTCTTGTCTACCTCAAGGCATTAGGAAATTTCAAGAAATCATAGACACATTCATCAAAAAATACGCATGCAATATCACTATGGATGTTAGTCTAGAGGAACTATCAGCTTTGAAACAAGGTAACAATGAATCATTTTATTCATTCCTACAATGATGGCGATCCAAGTCCAATCGAAGCAAATGGGTCATGCCTGAGGAATAACAAGTGTGCACTATCATATCCAACCTCGACGGAGCCTTGACATTCCATCTCAAAGTCCAAGGTACCACCATGTACGACCAGTTGATTCCCAAAGCGCTCAGCATTGAACAAGCCCTTATGACACAACCTGGAGGATCAACTGCATATCCCGAATAGGATAAAAATTGCCTATCCACTAGTTACAATGACAAACCTCGCACATGGGAAAGAAACAAAAATGTTACCAATGATGGTGTCATCGATGCCCCTCAGAAAAACACACCTACACCACAACAACAAATCCAAAACCATCATCAAAATAATCATCAAGCTAACACAACAACAAAACAACACAATAACCAAACAATCAAATGATCAACAATGTCAATGATCAAGGGGGACCACCCTAGCGAAACAAGAATTCCACCAAGTAGAAGTACACCACCCTTAGGGGACCACTCAAGGTCATCATGAAGAAATTGATAAATGAATTTAACCTCATCAAATCTCCCACCTATGAGAATTACCAGGAACCAGATGTGAAAATTCCTTGGTACAATGAAAATCAACTCTGTGACTTCCACAAAATCAAAGGGCACACCACTAAAAATTGCATGAAGTTAAAGAACGTAGTCAAAGACCTCATTGATGAAAGGATTTCATAAATGTGGAACAACCAACAGGAAATCAAAATCTCAAAATATACATGAATCTGATGCCTAACCATAACAATAAAGGGAACAATAACACTGATAAGGGGAAAGGTACCTTCAAGAACGTGAATCATGTGTATGACCATGTCATCACATCCCTAGATGACTACTGCGCTACCATCACTATCAAAGGAGCCCATGCCGATTGTGGAGTCACCACAAGAGGCGACAAAGTTACCATTGCAGGGTCATCTCAGCCAAACATAACACCCACACCCAACTCCAAATCTATTCCCAATGGTTACAATGTCCTTGATCAGCTAAAAAGAACCCCAACATAAATATCCATCATGGAGTTATTAAAAATCTCATCCGCCTACAAGAAAATCCTTGATGACGGATTGGCTTCATCCACTGTCCCTGCAGATCTTGATGCAGAACAATTCCAAGCTATGGTAAAAAACATCACTCCAAACCTCCTTACGTTCTTCGATCAGTACTTTCCCGCTCAACCATCTCACAACCATGCACTCCATTTAGAGGTCTTGGCACATAAAAATAAAGTCAAGCGAGTCTTGGTGGATGGAGGTGCAGATTTGAATATTTGTTCCCTCAAGCTCATTAAGAACCTAAAAATCTCAGAGGACTCCATTGAAAAAGGCAAAGGTATTATAATCATAGCATATGATGATCAAGAAAGATTGTCCCAAGGAAAAATTCAACTCCCTATTCAAGTGGGGCCAACTATCATGGAAACTACCTATCAAGTCTTGGACCTCGACTTGCCTTATAACATTCTCCTAGGACGTCCATGGATCCATGCAATGCAAGCAGTAGCATCAACCTTCCATCAATGTGTCAAATTCACATATGAAGGACAAGAGGTCACCATCCATGGAGATCCTGAACCATTCTCCTACTACAAGAACCTAGAGGCCAAATACTTCAAAATACCTCAAGTGCCTAAAAATGATGAAGGCCCATCGACACCATACATTGATCCAGCCACTCTTGCTTCCACTTTTGTGATAGAGACACCCGCCACTCCCGCCATCCCCACCATCTTTGATATCAAAGTCATCATCTAGGACAATGGTTGTGGAAGCTATATGATTCCTAAAAATTCCTTTGTGGTAGGAGAGTTACCACAATATCCTAGATAATGAAGACATCCATAATCAAATGATGCCTCCATATCTCAAACATCCCCTGAAGAATATCCCAACTTCAGAAGTTGGGGAGATCTTTTCCAAGAAGTCATAGAGGAGGACCCATCCCATCTCCTATACCAAGATAATAGACCAACAACTAATCTACCAATGGATGACAGAAGAAAATGTTTGCAAATGATGCTCGCAATAGGCTATGATAGAAACCAGAAACTAGGACAAAATGACAATGGGCTTATAATACCCATCATTCCTAAGAGGCGAATGAGAAATCTTGGCCTCAGATGTACCCCTTCAAGTATAACCATATGTGGATGAGGTCCCCCAGTTAAAGCAGTCAAGACTCCCTGTGAACCAACACCAACTGAACTTTGCTTACATATATCCACTGGCCATGTCATAGATAAATTTCACTTTTGACATAACTGATGTCTGTAGTAATAGCGATGATGAGGAAGATACCATAACTAACATACCAATGCTTTTTTAGAACTTCTCACTCCTTATGATTAGCACCTTATCCTATGAGTCTAAAAATCAAAACCATGAAATTCGTCTAATCTACCCACAACTCATCGATTATGACCAACAACGACCACCAATTCTAGACACATTCAAAAATGATGAGGCACTCTCAGAATTCATGGGACTACAGGATAATATTCCATGTGGGGATCACAAAGTAAGGTTCATCATCAAGCTAGATACACATGCATACTATGGGGAAACGATTGAATCCCTTAGTCGCAAAAGTGAACAACTGAGAATAATCTATAGGTCCTTGAGTGAAAACCACACTATGGCACTCTCTGACCCAAAAATAGTAAAAAGAAAGGACACATCCAATGGTGAAAACCTCTCTAAGGCACCCGAGGATGGGGGATTCAATCTTCCTCTCAAAGCTCTTCATCAAGAAACATCAGTGGTCCTAGCCAAAAAATGCAATCCAGTCAACCTAGGAACATAACAGACACCACACATCACATTCTATGTAGGGTCATTACTATCAGAGGAACAAGAGCTCCTAGCAGCCTTCTTGAGAGAAAGACAAATTAGTTTTGCATGGAGCTATGCAAACATGCCTGGGCTCAATCCAGAGATTGTCACCCATCATCTAGCAATATATCCTAAAGCAAAGCCTGTCCGACAAAAAATGAGAAAAATGCATCCTCAGATTGCCCTGCTAGTCAAAATAGAATTGACTAGAGGAATGAAAATGGCGAGCAACTTTGTTGTTGTGTATACTTGTTTGTTTCTCTGCCATCTCGAGCGACAACTTGCTTCCATGGAGGATTTATCCTCTTATTTATTATAAGAGATTTATCGATGATGCGTTTGGCATCTAGTTCGGGTCTAAGGCTTCACTTCAACACTATCTCTCTTCCTATCAGAGCTTCTACCCCAAGATCAAGATTAATCCTTGCATCTCAGATTCCAATGTTGTTCTTCTTGATATTTTGATCTTCAAGGGTTTTGAGTTTTGTTCTTTAGGCATCCTTTCCACCTCCTGTTTTCAAAAAGAGCTCAATTCCTACTAGTATATCCCGTATAGATCCTGACATCCTCTGCATCAGAAGAGATCCTTCATTGTTAGTGAACTTCAGAGATACCTTCTTTGAGAATCAGAGCCTATAGGGCTTTGCAAACTCTAGAAGCTCTTCTATCAGAGGTTACGTGCTCACGGTTATCCCACCAAATTTCTGCTTCCCTGCTTCAACAAAGTTTCTGTGAAAGACAAGTTAGCGCTTCTTCATAGGGTGTTTCAGCCTAAGTTAAGAAAGTGGACACCCCTAGTTTTCAAACTTGACTTTAGTTAACTGACTAAAGCAATGAACTTGGGAGCCACCCTAAACCTTAAACCCTAAACTTTTTCGGCTTTGCCAAAAAATTCTCGCGCTCAGCCATATTCTGCTTATAAGGATTTATTGGCAAAATCCTAGACGACTTGGTTCTTTCATCACTTAAAGCAGATTTTCAAGTGCAATTTCAAATTTAAGCTCAAATCCATAATTCCTTGCAAAATTTTAATTAAAGTTTTATTCATTAAACTTTAATTTTAATTTTAAATTTTAAATAATTAGTTTCTTACTAATTATCTTTTTTTGATTTGAACCTTAAATTAGAAAATCACTTTGTATTTCTTACTTGTGATTTTTTTATTCTCGTAGATTTTTCAATTCTCTCACAGATTGTTTTTTCAAGTATCTTTTCAATTTTGGAAACGAGTCTAAAATGATAAATCTTTTAAATTTTAAAACTGAATTGTAGTGGATTTGTTTTCACCTTTTCAAAATATTTTTGCTTTCGTTTGCAACTTTTTTGCAACAGATAGATTTTTTGTAAAAGCAGTGGATTTGTTTCCACCATTTATACTCTATCTTTTCATGTAATTTTCTTGAGTTCAACTGATGAGCCTTGTAAAGGTGAAACTAGTTTTGAACAATAAAATTCATGTTTGCTTTTTACAATCTGTCTTTTTTGAATCTTCTCAAAATTTCTCAATCTTTTTCTGTCTCTTTTCCTCGCTGCCAATGATTCCTCTAAATTTTTATAATCTTTAATTTTTATAATCTTTAATTTTTATAATAGTAAATTATTCAATTGGGACAACAAATATATTATGTTGATTGCCAAATTTAATTTTGTAATAAAATGTTTTTTGAACAAATATCTTTTGTTGGCTAACAAAATTTAGTTTGTTGATAGAATCTTTATTACAAGACACGTGTTATTCTTCATTGTGGATCACATCCAATAAAGTATATGAATAGTTGAATAAATTGATTTGACAATTTATTTGGTCTAAATGGAATGTTTTTGTCAATTTTAAAGTCATTCTTGGTCTCATTATATCCAACCTAAGTCTAAGGACAAGCTAAGAATTATAGATCTTTGAACTCTAGATTTTTGTATAATTACTAAATGGATTATTATAGTTTCTACTAGATATGGACTATCGAATATCTTATCAAGCAACATAGAATTAATACAACTAATGCTCAATGGTAGATGTGTTGTGGCTAGATATGGTTCGTCTTGCGCCTTTTTTAAAATCAAGCCTCATTTCCTATCTAAATTGTTTGGAGACCTTGGAAACAAGTTTGTTACTTCTTAAAATGGAAAGAGAATTCTCTATAGCATGGTTTTAGTGTTGCCTCTTCATCTATTTGGTAGAACATGCACATTCAATATCAAGAATTACCTCTTACTATTAGCTTCCATGAACAAAGTTATTATTTGTTCAAGAAAGGGATTCAATAGTCCAATGACTAATGGGACTTCAATGCTTTGAATTAGTCTCCTTGATAAATTAAAAAATATCTTTTTGGTTTGAAAATAACTACAAATAGTTTATTATCTTTGTGTAGTCTTCAGTTCTCTTGGAGTTAACTTTCAAACCATATACTTGCACACTGCACGTTCCTTTTTCAAATATTGGCATTGGATGCTTGACATCATCATTTCTCCAAATTCCTCTTCAAGAGGATTTAGCTTCTCCTCTTACCCAAAATGTTCTTAATTCCTCATCACAATATTAAATGGAATTAAAATTTTAATCATAAATGATGGATCAAATTGAGTGTCCAAATTTGAAAATATAAGGTTGATACTAATATTCAAATAATAGAATGAAAAATTTCACAATGCAAGTTGCCTATGCCCAGAGCAAATTGAAATGTATGATGGTCTAGCTAGTTAAATATTTTTTCAATCACATGAGAACATAAAACATTTATTCTAGGGTTGTGATTTTGTTAAAAATAATGGTTTATTATCTTCAAAGATCTTTCAAGGATATTTTATCATCATTTAAATTGGAAAGAAGCATTGATTGACATGGGTCTAGATAATAGTGTGATTGTTGATACAGTTAGATAGGTTATATTATTGAATTTATATAAAATTAGATGACACTAGTGCTTTCTAGTTATAATTCTCATCAAAAAGTTATAATCCCAAGGCTTCACTCTGATATATTCTTTTAGATTGTAGGTTTTTTTTTATCAACTACAAGTATTACTTAAGAAGAATAAATAAATTGATTACTAATTTAAGCATATATTATAAGAAAATTTCTCAACTTCACAAAGATGAAAAGAATATGATTCTTTCATTACAAACATTAAAGATGTTATGTTGCACATGAGTTGATCCTTGTATTTAGCTGCTTGTTTTTACAATTTAGTGCTATTTGTGTACTCTTTTGTTGTGTTTTAGTTGTACCATATTGTACGTATTATTTATTGTTGTTGTCAGTTCTTTTGGATTTTGAGTATCTCATTGTGGTTGCATTTATTGTTGTAATTTTTAACTTTGATCAATATAAGAAAAATTATAATGATTAATAAATCAATTGTTGTTAATTTCATTTAAAACATTTTTATTAATTTATTAATTTTAAAAAAATTGTTTGTTTTAATATTCAATACATAATGTAATTTTTTTCTTGTAAGTATTTATTATCTCTATTAAAAAGTATAATTTTTTTTTTTAGTTTATATTTTAGGTATGCATTTATAAATGTCTCTTAATTTAGGAGGATATTGTTAAGCTTGTAGTTAGTATGTATGTCATAGAACATGTTTATATACATGATATAATGTTTTTGATGTTTGCTAGTTTCAATGGTAGTTAAAGTAATTCTTGAATTCATAGTTCACAAGTATTAATCCATCAACCTTAGTCTTCAATTCCTTCAATGCACAAATAGTTCCATTTTCCTTCAATGCACAAATAGTTCCATTTTCATACTATAATCCTATAGAGTCAAAACTTTGTCCATTAAAGTTTGACTAGTTCTAATGATTTAGGAAAAGTATTGAAGATCAAATGGATAAGTATTAAACATGACAATAAATATGTGGGTCCTCCTTTGGTCTTTTTTTTTGTGAGAAAATAAGGATTAGGTATGTGGCCTCCACATAAAATACCATGATTAAACAAAAATACATAACATGAATACCTCAAATACTTATCATAAAGCCTCATTTAATCACAATGCAATCATATCATGACATGTTGCCCCTAAAATTTAGCACACACTAAGATTCAAGCACTTGATTGAATAAATGGCATAGCCTATGTTGAACATGTCACTAATGAACACATGGACACACTATGCTAGCAATTTGGTTTAGTGGTATAGGATTGAATTTTAAAAATTTTGTGCATGCTTGAGCATATGTGTGTTTACCCTATTACTTAATCTAATACATAAACCTAAGCTCCACATCACATTAAAATTACATGTTAAAAAGCCAAATTTTCATGTATTTAGTAATTAACAAACAAACTAGATCATTAGGAATTATCAAGCTCAAGATTAATGGATTAAAACATTAAAAGAGTGTCAAGGTGGTTATTAATTCTCTAGCTAATGGGAAAAACAATTATATAAATTGACTATGTCATCTCTAGAATTTTAATGCTTAGTGGACCACCAAAAAATAAGTAAATTCTTTTTTTTTTACAGTAGAGTTTTAAGATTTTTGGATTAAAACTATGTGTAAACTTTTACATCAACATTTCAGATCATATTCCATGATCCATCATCAAGATGCAATGCAGATAGAGAGAAGAGTGAAAGATGGAGTAGCAGAGTTGGATAGATAAATAAGTGAGGGGCAGGGGAAGGATAGATGACTTGAAACCCAAAAAATAAAGATATAAATGAATAAAGTAAGGGAGAGGAAAAAGGAAGATATTGGAAGGAAACAATAAAAAATATGACATTAGAAAGGATTAAATACAATAGGTTATTTAAATTTGCAACATTTGAAATAATTAATGTTTACCTTCTAAAATGTTGCAAATTTAAATAACCTATTTTATATAGTCCTTTCTAATGTCATTTTTTTATTGTTTTCTTCCAATATCTTCCCTTTCCATCTCCTTTCCTTTATTCCTTTATATCTTGATATTTTGGTTTCAAGTCATTTATCCCTCCCCTACCCCTCACCTAGATTTATCTATCCATGTCTGTTGCTCCATCTTCCACTCTTCTCTCTATCTGCATTACATCTCGACGATGGATCATGAAGCATGATTTGAAAAATTGATGTAAGAATTTACATAGTTTTAATCTAGAAATCTTAAAACCCTTTAAAATATTGACTTTATAACCTTTAAACAAAATTTGGTTGATAGCAAATTGTGCAATGGCTTAGATGTGAATTATGATGTAGGTGCTAATTTTTTAATGTTCCAAATTAATGTTTCTATAATAAATGTAGCTTGTAATGAGAATATTTTTGTAACTTCCAAGAAGTTTTTAATTATCTAGGTGAGTCTCTTATATACTAAGATATACCAAATAGATGTGCAAATGTGTACCAAGTCAACTCCTAAAAACTATTAGGAAATGGTAGGAATTACGTCAAGAAGCATGATGAAGAGTCTGTGACAGTTTTTTTTAATCAATTTATTAAATTTTGGGTAAATCAAAGTTATCACAATAAGAAAGTAAGTAAAAAAGAAATAATCTAAATTTACTATTTCATGTAAAAGTAAGTTTCTAAATTAACATATTTAAAACTAAAAAATATTTAAGATGGTAAAAGTAAGTTTCCAAATCAAAATATTTAAAACTAAAAAAATTCAAGATATTTAAAAAAAGATATTCTTCACACACACACACACACACATATATATATAATGTGAAGAATATATTTTTTAAATAAAATGTGAAGAATATATATATAAGAGTAATCTAGTAATATTTATTTATAAGGATAAGATATTAAAAAATATCTCTTATGTGACAAAAAATATTAAAAATATATATGCTAGTTTGTAAAACATTTGAGTTTTGAGTCAATTTCATGCTATGTGGGATTGAACTTACCCATTGTGAAACAAACCCAAGATAATGGAAGTGAAATCTCATGAAAATTGAACTAATAATTATGTGTATGTGTGGAAAAAAATATAGATAGAACTACAATAAAATCAAATATATGAAAAATGTGTATAAATGAGAGTAAATAAGAATGAATAAGAATAAGAAGAAAAATCAAACTCAATACAAAAATATGCCATATGTCATTATATAATCACATTAAAACATTCATTCAAAATAAAATAAAAAATTAAATGAGAAATAGTATGAATATACAAATCTCATATAGTTCTCCAGTAGTTAAAGAACTGACATGTTGAACCAGTGTTCTTAAAGCATGATAAGACTTAAAGTAAAGCCAGCCAAGCTTAGGGAGCACTGTATCTTTTATTGATTGTTCATTGACAATTATTAAAGCCATATAAATAAACTGTAATGTTGGTGTAGAAATTCACACACAATCGAATTAAAAAAACAACAATCAGTATTATAGATTTTAGAAATCTGATATCAATAATAGATATGATTGCTTCCAAATTCTGATGATATTCTGCAACCTTTTGTTTTAAAGATTTAAATGTCTCAAAACATTATTTTTTCTGCAAGGAGCTAGGTTACATTAAGCCCAGGATGAGCTAAAGGGATGCTGCTCCATCAGTTATCAGCTCCATGTCTGAGATGCTGCACACATTCATTGACAATGGATAATAAAGATAACATTTTGGTAAACCATAAATATTAACTGCTTGGACGATCCAACATAACCAGTCAATAATAATTCCACACAAAATAATCCAATATTTCAAAAAGATATGATTTTTATTTTTCTATGTAACCACATACCCTTTTTGGAGAGAGCCCAGTTGCAGTCCTGGCCGATTTCCCAGAAGAAATAGCCGCGCAATCTTTTGTTTCTGGCGAATTCCACCTTGGTTTTGACGGATTCCTCGTTGTCATAACCAATCCAATCCAATCCGTTATAACAGTAAGCAGAGACAGTAGTGCGATCGAAGACCTCCGTAGCCCCCCTCCTCTCTATGAAGTCGTTAACAATATCACCATACGTAACGGCATTGTCTTCGCTCCCTGGAATAGTTGTGTTCTTGGCAGGGGCTCCGATCTTAACCTCTGATTGCTTGGCAAGTTTCCAATAACGCCCGTAAATGGGCATTCCCATCACCACTTTTTCCCTGGGCAAGCCGGCGTCGAGCCAGGACTGCACTCCATAGCTGGCATTGAGCTCAGGGGATTGAGGATCAAACAGGGCAGCGTGAACACCAGTCTTATTGGGTTCCCAACTGCCGTGGAAATCGTATGTCATTACGTTCACCCAGTCCAGATTTTCCTTAATAAACTGGATTGGGTATTTCCTCTTATCTTCCCACAGAAACTTGGAGGAGTAATAGACGGCGGCTGTAAGAAGTAAAGGGGCTTTTCCAGTCTGGCGGGCCTCGTTTTCAATGGCAGCCTTCCACTCGTGAAGGAGAAGCCCAAAATTGAGCATGTCAGTGGATGAATGAGGATGTTCCCAGTCGAGATCCAAGCCATGAAATGAGTATTGTCTGGCCAGAGCTATGCTTGATTGAATGAAGGCGCTCCTTGAAGATGCACTGCCTGCCATTTTTGCAAAGTGCTCCTTGGGCGAACTTGCTCCCCCAATGGAAATCAAAGTTTTCACTGATGGATTTCTTCTCTGCACTGCAGACGTGAATTCTGAGATGCTTTTTTGCTTGTTTTGCCAATCCTCGATCAAGATGAGGTTGAAGGTGTGGGCGTCAAGATCTGCGAAGGCATAGAAGAGATGGGTGTATAGAGAAGAATCCACGCTTGAGGGAGGTAATTGAGGGTACCTGTAAGCAGGCCAGTAGCCGGCCTTAACCATGGAAGCCATTGCTGTTACCTCTTATTGGTGAAATTCAAGTTTTGAAAGTATGCAAGATGATGAGCATGAAGGAGAGCTTGGCAATTAAATATAGAGGCCTCAATTTAGAAAAATAAATTGAACCGACCCGGTCAAGCAACTTTGGACGGCTTCAGTGCCGGCTGTTCAAAAACTAACGTTGAGATTCGATCCTACGACCTTATTCGGATAGCTCAACGATATCATTAATGAACTTCGTATGATTCAATAACTTTTCAACTTATACGCTGGCATTAAATATTTGGATTGATAGTTTACCGCATACCCGCTTTTTTAAGTCTTTCTTAAATAAGTTTTTCTTGCAACTGCAAGCAGGTAAATATTATTCGCAGAGGCTTATGCTTATATCTACGCATGAGTGTACTTCAGTCCAATTCGTAGTTGGTCATATCAAAAAAAGAGATAAAAGTTCTTCCAACTTTTAATGTTGCCTTCAATGATAAGATGATAGTCATAAATATAGATAAGAATTAGTTACGAAGTGAAAGATATGAATATGATAAGGATCATAATATGAATTATAAGGTATAAAGATAAGAATCGTTATAAATATAAAAGTGGAAGAATGAAAAGTAAAATTGTAAGAGATAAGCATGATAAAGATCATAAATATATAAATATATATGCATAAGATAAATATATAAGACAATATATGATATCATAGGACATGAACATGATAATTAAATAGAAACATGTAAACTATCATAAACATGATAAAGATCATTAACATACAAGTATATATGCATAAGATAAATATATAAGCATGATAAAGATCATAAACATATAAGTATATATGCATAAGATAAATATATAAGACAATATATGATATCATAAGACATGAACATGATAATTAAATAGAAACTTGTAAACTATCATAAACATATAATAAAAATAAAAATAAATTGTTTGGTTGGGTGAACCTCGGTGTGGTTTCTTCTTGCAACCCTTCTCTTGAGTCTCAATGTCCACCCACCAAGTTAGACTCTACTAAGGAAAATAGGAAGATGATTGAAATTGAGAGGCTTTCTTGGGACCTCTTACTCTCCTATATTTTTCTTGGATCTTCAAATTGGGAATTTTGTCCAAGAACAAGAAACAAAGGATAAGGCTATTAGTTGGACTTAGAGTTCTATAAAAATATTTGAATTTAAATCACCTTGAGGAGTTGGATCTACAATTCGTATTTGGGTTGTTTGCCAAGTTTGTTATTCCCATATTGATGGAGTGCTTCACAATGCTTGTTCCATGATGTATTGGTATTTTTATCTTCTATTCTTTGCACAAGGGTGGGGCCCTTTCAAAATCCCTTTCTCTAATTCATAGCTCTAATCAAAAGTATTTACTCACAATATTAAAAAAATATGAGAATCATTCTAAGGATCATAATAAGATAAGCATTCAATAAATAATGCATGTAGATAATATCATAAGAGATAGATATTGAAACCAAATTCGATCATCATCCTATCTCTACACATAGTCATTCAAGGAATTCAGATGGATTGGATGAGGGCCCCATAAGCCTCACCATTTCATCTAGTTGCTTGAGCAATTGAGCACAAATAAACAGGGAATTTAAAATATAAATAAAAATGTGGTTTTGATCATTTAAAATGGCATGACTCTAATAAGTTTATTATAGACTCTTTATAAAGGGTTGTTATCATATAAAAGTAAATCTAATAATTGAGAGTCCAATCTACCTACAAGTAGCTACAAATTTCAAATTTTGTGGATGTAGATGCTTTACAATGTTCAAATGGGTGGACCAAACATAGAACAACACCATTAAAATCATGGACTAGAGATAAACCTAATATCTATAAATTTTATTTGGTCAAACAATATCAATCTCGATTCAAATATAATATTTTTCTCACTAGTATGATGTGCCTACAATACTAGCAACAACAAAAATATCATATATATGTATTTATCTTATATACAAATACACACATTTATATATTTACAGTTCAAACCTAAGCCAAATCAATCCTTCCCTTTAATATCATAAGTTAATGTTTATAACAAGTATAAGAGATGACAACTTGGGTATTGACTCCCAATAGTAGGGTTTTTTGAAATAAAGAAGATATCCATAAATTTTTGACAATCCATGATAATCAAGAGAGTTATTTTCTGGATTAAAACTGTGTTAGTTTTTTGTATAAAAAAATACATAGTTTCAATCTAGAAAAATAGCTCTCTTGATTATCATGTATGGACTATGAAAACTTTATGCATTTAACAAAGAAGATACTTCAAGATAATAATGTGGCATCCCAAAACAAAACACAACTACAAAGACCAAGGATTATAAGAAATAACAACTTACATATTGACTCCCAATAGTAGGGTTTTTTGAAACAAAGATGATAATTCAAGGTAATGATGTGTCATACCAAAACTAAACATAACTACAAAGACCAAGGATATACCATAAAATAATCCAATCATCAAAATGTAGCAATTAATGCTTAGGATACATCTTAAATTCCATTCCAACCACTTGGATAAAGATATACTTGAACAAACACCTCCCTTTTATTACTAAATACTCAAAAATTATATGTATTACAATACAAACTCTATGTTTCCCATGAGTTCTAAGAATAAATGTTTTTACTACTAAATACTTGGTAAGGACATGACATACTCAAGTATTTTCTTATTCAAAATTTTAGTACCCTTGATCTAGTGTAGAGAAGGGGGATTCGCTACTCATAAGTCTTTTTATTCTCAAGAGAATCCCAAGGGGCGAACTGCCCTAAACTATCACAAGGAACAAAGTGAGAGTTCTAAAATTTGAAGGAGTAAAATCATAGAGCTTTTCTAGACAGATGAATAGGCTCTTGACCAAAGGATGACAACACAAAACAAGGATGAAAGTGTGGCGCAGTGGAGTCCCAAAGGCGCACTGGAGTCTCGTATGGATCGAAAAGTGAGAATATCATATAAAATAGTAGAGCGCTTCATTCAGGATGGCAAATCAATTTTTTCAAGACTTAAGCTTGGATTCATCCTTACAAGAAGAAACCATAGTGAAAAGTGGGGAGAAGGTGGTAGACACATGCATTATTTTTTAAGTACATAGGAGGATGAATGATGTCTTTGCACTTGAGATCAATGGTGAAAGTCACAAAATGTAACAAAAATAAAATAAAGTAAAGATAAATGATAAAGTAAGAGAATAAGAGATAGAAACTTCTCACAACAACCCAAGTAATGAAGCTTCCAACACATGAATATCTTCAATACCTACATGCGTAAGATTGAGGAAAAAATTTGGGGCTATATAGGGGTTTTCCTTAGTCAAACCCCGTTTTGGTGCTCCCACCTCCATGGATAGCCAAATAGATAGAGAAAGTGAACAAAGTAAGAAAATATGAAGTGATAAAAGCAATCCCTGCTCAAGGAGGAGAACCTGCATCACAATATAGAGATGCAATTGATAGGGGATGTGTGAAATACTAGGATGCTCACAAGCACAAGACAAGAGAGATGTCAGCTACAAGGCTTAGTGAAGCCAAAGAGAGAGATAGCTGCAAGAGCCAAGAGAGTAATGTAGAGTGTTTCTCAGGTACAAGGCTTAGTGAAGCCAAAGAGAGAGATAGTTGCAAGATCCAAGAGAGTAATGTAGAGAATTGCTCAGCTACAAGGCTTAGTGAAGCCAAACAGAGAGATAGCTGCAAGAGCCAAGAGAGTAATGTAGAGCGTTGCTAGAGAGTGAAAGTCAGAGGCTACTGGCTTAGTGAAGCCAAGAGAGATAAAGAGCCAAGAGAGTAATGTAGAGCGTTGCTAGAGAGTGAAAGTCAGAGACTGTAACAAGTAAGAGGGTTGTGCAAGCAAGAGAGCAAGAGGGTAGAGAGCATATCCAAGAGGAAGAAATCAAGAAGAGAGACCAAATGGATTGAAAAGGTCGCTTTTAAAGAGAGAGTAGGGGAGAAAAGAAGCTTCCCAAGCTGTTACAAGGCATCCTAGGCCGTTACCACTGACATTTAGGTAAGTGACAAGTGGAAAATATGCTCATAAATGATCATTTGAATGTTGAAATATCATAGGACACTAGCGCGGTGTGCGGACATCCATGCGGTGCACTAGTATCTAGACACATCACACTACAAAATGACAAGAACAAGAAAAACACCAGGTTTGATGCAAAGTTGATGCGCGAAGGCAGCTGTTGAAAGGGACTATCTTGGGCATCTTGAGAGGGAAAAAGGCTGATGCAAGGGTTAAAATGAGCCTACACAAGTGCTAAGGGAGTGGACATTAAAGTGGATACAAGAATGTCTATGAAATTGTGAGGGGTGGAATTTTACGACATTACACCCAGTCAAGAGTTTCCCAAACTTAACCTAAAGATGAGTACAAATATTTAAGGATATTCTTAAATAGTTCAATATCCAATAACAATATCACTTAACACATCATTTAGGCTTCAAATTTCATGATTAAAAAATTGACCTTTATCAAATGGAAGAACTCTAAATTTATCAGACAATTAAAAAAGGTCCTTCAATTGAATTACCTACAAGTAGAAGCTTCAAATAAGATAGTATATCATGCATGCCTAACAAGTACTTTTTAAAGGTTTTAAAATCAAAATAAGCTTCAAATTCTTGTATGTATAATTTAAAAATGGAGCCAAGAAATCTAGAAAAAATGCCTATCACATGAAATTGTAGGACAAAAGATATACTTGCATTAAGAATTGAGGTGAATATATAGGAGAAATGAGAAAATAAAATTCCCAATTTTGGAGGGAAAGGTTTGTTCAAATTTATCGACAAACTTTAAGAGATAACTACCTTTCTAACCAAGTCATCACCTAAGCAAGAATAAACTACACAAGGTAAAATAAAACCTATAAATGAAGGTAAGAAAATAAGTTTACACCAACACCCCCCTTAATCACATCTTAGGTGAGGGAAAAAAGATTGGATCTTGAAAACAAGGCTTGATAAGGTACCCAAGTACAATGCACCTCATAAAGAGGAGAAAACCCTATTGGAAACCTCCAACACAAATAAGGGAAAATGAAGAGGGATAGGAGCCCCCCCCAAGGATGATGTTGTCGATGAAGTGGAGCACACCCCAAGAAGAGCTCATAGATGAATAAACTTTATCTTATTTCAAAAGTCTTGGTTAAGGTGTTAGCAACTTGCTTTGAAGATTGGAAAAATACTAAGTCAATGATCCGACCATGAATGAGATCTTGCAAATACATATGAATTTCAATGTGTTTTGTCTGTTGGTGTTGGAATAAATTCTTGGATATCTAGATAGTACTCTAATTTTCATAATAAATGACTATGGGTTGTCTAAAGGAAATATTGAACCTAGTGAGAATACCCTAAATCCAAATAGCCTCAGTAGTTGCATTAACAACTTCTCAATACTTGACCTCTTTGGAGATAAATCAATATCATGTTGCTTTTAGCTAGACCAAATGATAGGACTAGATCCAAAGGAGTCCTTATAATCAAAATTGGACTTCTGAGTTTTAGAACCACCAATCCAGTCTAAATTTTTATATCTAACCAAATCAACCTCTATCCCAACTCTGTAAGGAATCAAAAATCTTATACTACTTTGAAGATAGTGAAGGATCCTCTTAGTTTCTTTCCAATGCAACTCATGAGGCTCCTACATAAATCTCAAAACATGTTAACAATATATGAAATGTAAGTCCCAGTATGAGTCAAATAAATGAGATTGTCAACAAGTTGGTGATACAAGGTATCATCAACCAATGGTGTAGTAATTTCAGCCTCAAGCTTGACTCCAAATAGAAAGGGAGTTAGAGATGGCTTGTAGTTAGCCATGTGAAATCGAGCAAGAATATCAATGGTTTGCTTAAGCTGAGGAAGAGTGATCCCTATATTGGACTGTGAAATCTCAATGCTAAGGAAGAAATGTAGTAAACCCAAGTCACATATGTCAAACCTATTTTGGAGAGCTAACTTCACTGCTACAATAGCAGATGAACTCCAATGATTAGTAGATCATCAACATCAAGGACTAGTATCAACAATGAATCATTCTGTCGCAAGAATCACACATTATGATATGAATAGCACCAAATAAAACCAAAATCTAGAAGGAAGGAATCCATCTTGGTGTACCAAACCCTAGGGGTTTGTTTAAGGCCATAAATGGATTTTCTAAGTCTACCTACCAAGGATGAATCTTGAACAAACCCTGGTAGTTGCTCCATATAGATCTCCTCAAGGTTTATGTGAAGAAAATCATTGTTTACATTAATTTGATGCACATCCTAGCCATATTTAGTAGCAATAGGTAGTGTGAGTCAAATATAAGTCATCTTAGACATGGGTATTGTTGTTCCTTGCACCCACACCCCACTTTTTTCTTTGAAAAAGTGAAGACTCTCCCTTTTGTGCTTTTTCTTTCTTCTATTTTTTTCTTTTTCCTTTTTCCTTTTCTTCTTTTTTTACTATTTTCCTCTCTCCCCCTTCCCTCTTTTACTTCCTCTTCTCTCTTTCTTCATTCCCTTAAGTGTTTTCTCACTTCTTAGGGTATTCAAAGTTGGTATGACACCTTCATCAGGCCTGACCCCTGACTCCTGTTTGTTGCTATTTTTTTTATTTCACCCTATTGGGATTTCAAGTATTGGTATGCTTGCTTAACACTCTCCTAATCTCGAAGGAATGATGACAATGACATCTTGTCACCTCGGTTGTCACGCTTGACAAAGCATTCAATTTTCCCAACAAATTACTTAATGGACGTTTGAGGGTAGTTACCAAATAGGTTTAAAAGGGGAATTGAAAGGTCATTATTATTTACTAGTGCATTTTGTGAACAAGATTGAGCTCTGTAAATTTTCAACAAGCCATCTTTGTTTTCTCCCTTTTCGACCTTAGCTCTTCAATGTGTTCACTAGTTCATTGCACTAGTGTGTCTTCTCCTTGTTGTGTGTTTGTCTTCACTCATTTTTCCCTTCTCACCACATGGATTTCTAGGTAATTCATGATTTCAAAACCTTCATTTCAAATAATTCTTTGTTCTAAGATGTTTGTGTTGCTTGTTGTGTTTTTTGGTTTGATTTGATATTGTTGTGTTGTTTTTTCCCCCTTTCATTTATTTTTTCATATGTTTGTTTTTGGTTGGTTTTGTTCTCTTTTCATTTTTTCCTTTTTTCCTTTTTTTCTCATTTTTTGTTTCATTGAATCAAATTTTTCCCTAGTGTGTCGATTGAGGATGTTTGTAACAACATCATATTAGGTATCGAGCCTTTCCCTTTCCTTGCTTTCAAAAATATTGATTTACCCTTTCATCACCAATGTTCATGCCTCAAAAGTTTTATGAAGTTAAGCCTTTCGGAAATTAGTTTTTGGGTGTGATGTGTATCCCTTATCTAGTAATATGAAATAACTTAAGTGGCATACCTGAACCCTTAAGTTTGAGCTCTAACAGCCTTAGCAAAATTAAAGCTCTCAGATATTTGGGTTTCGAACCTTGAGAATATCTGTTACTTCAAGGTTTCTTACAAAATAAGGGTTAGGTCTCAACCCCATACCCTGATGCCCAATGCCTTAAAGAAGTATCAAACAAAAAAAATAACCAATTGTATCGGATATCAAAATTCAAAGGTTTCATCTAAGTCATGTCTGCATTTCAAAATAAAACTTAAACGTCATGTCTGACTCCCAAATCCAGAAAGAAACAAATCATTAAAGTAAGATAGTATGAGTTCCAGGTATTAGGTGTTGAGAATCCACCATGCCAAATGATAAACAAGAAAGTAGAGGTTATGTGTTATGCCCGACCCCTAATTTCTGAAGATTCTTAAGTATCGTTGGGTGTCGCCAATCGGATGTATCCCTTAATGTTTAAATTCCTTATGAATAAGAGGTTAATGATATTCCCAAACCTCGACCCCTGATGAGAATGCATTTGCTAAAGATAATTGTGGGTTTCGGTCATCGAAGATTTCCTTTAGTGATTAAGATTAAGAAATGTTAAGGAGTCAGATGTAAGCTAGACCCTCGACATCTGAAAGACTGAATGCTCATTGAATATTACTAAGTATTATTGAATGTTGCTAATTGGGTATATCCCTTAAGCAATTAAAATCCTTAAGAACAAGGAGCAAGCTATAACCCTGACCCCCGACATTTGAAAGATCGGATAATCATTAAAGATTACTAAGTATTATCGGATGTCACTGATTGGATATAAAATCGACTTCCAACACCTGAAAAACTATAGGATGAACCTTCTATTGTTAAAAGGATGTTCAAACTTCTTTTATTTGGATTGCCTAGCTCTTTGGCAAGTGATAAGACTTACGCCCAAGGCCTGCTCCCCAATATATTTATCAGGTTTTGCTTAAGTATGATCTTAATGGATTTATTCATGGTTCTGTAGTTGATTTAGCTGATCTTTAGAGAGCTTGTTAAGGTATATTTTTCTTCTCTTTAGCTCCTCCTATCAAGGGATTCTAATATATGGTTCTTTCATATGTAGGAAGTATGCCAAAAGAGGGAGCATAGATGAAATACTTGTTGGAAGTTTGAAGGTGATGGAAGCTTCAGTTGTTTATGAGTTACTAGGGTTTGTCATTGATGTCAATCCCTTTTATGAAGAGAGTGTTGGAATGTTGTTAGTGTTGTTGATTTCAACCCCTATCATTAGAGTTGTTGATGTTGATGTTGATGTCAACACAGTGTTGGTGTTGTCATTGATGTCCTACATCAATATAGTTGCAAAAGTTATGTTTGAGATATTGTTGCATGTGTTGTGAGAGGTGTTGCAGATGCTATAGATGTGTTGCATAGATGTTAATAGTGTTGTTGATGAAGTTATTTCACTTAGTTTCCAAGTGCTTTTGAGAAAAAATGAATAAAAGAGAGTTCAGTGTTATAGAGTGGTGTTCAATGTTTTGCTCCGTATTTCTCCATGGTTGAATATGTGTTCATGTGGTTTGTACATGATCAGAGGTGTTCAGAGGTGTCATATCTAGAGTTTCAAGTTTTGGATTGTATTATAGTGAAAAATGTGTTTGACAGTATGCTTGTCTGGTGGAACAAGGTGTTTGGGAGAAATGAGAATGCTTTGCATTTCTCTACAATGAAATATCTAGTGTTCTGGATATGGGAACACTTTTATAATGTCTACATCTGGGCGGGTGCATGGAGATGGGTAGCAAATTTGTGGATACTTTCAAAAAAAGGTTTTGAAAAGTCATAACGCAAACGCGTTATGGCTTAGTGTACCGAGCCTAAGGCTTGGGCACAACGAGCCCATAACCTGAGCGCGTTATAACACACTCATGTTATGACAAGCTAAAAGAAAAAAATGAAACTCTCATTCATTCTTCATTTTGACTGTGTTTTTTGTTGTGCTCATAGCCAAAACCCCCATTTTTCGCGCTCGTGTTCTAGGAGGAGGAATTGTGCAAAAATCTTCACCAACGGTTGCTATTTCTTCACAAGGATGGCACCATGATGATGACGAGGTGTGAGAGGTAAGGATTGTTTGCTTTTTATTTTGAATTTGGGAGTTTTAGGTTGTAATTGATATTTATTTTGTGAATTTGTAGGAGATTCAAATGAACCTGCAAACCCTCAAAATCCTCAACAAGAAGAGCAACCAAATCCTCAAGAACAAAATCCTCAACAATAAAATTAACTTCAACAACAAAATCAACCTCAACAACAACCTCCTCCACCAATCACTCAACACCCTCCTGCTAGTCAACAAAATTTAATGAGTAAAATTGAAAACAATAAAAATTAGAGGATTTAATTAGTAGGTTGAGTGATCCAAATGGTGCAACCGTAGAAAGAATGACCCTAGCAAGTTCATTGAAAGATAGGTTAAAAAAGATTCAATTAGTAAACAAATAACTGGATGACAAGATAGGAGGCAAGCAGATAGGGCTTATTATGCAGATAAACTATCATATAAAGATGTAAAGGATTTAAAAATTACAAAAGGTGATTTATGCTCATTATTCACCAACCCATGCACAAATAATAATCTTACCCTCAATGCGAAGAGGTTTCCTATTCATTGGTGCCACCACCAACAAATTAGGAACTATTTTTATGAGAGGTGGTACATGGTCTTTGATTACTTGTCGTGTAACAATTATGAAGTATCACAGTATTTTCTTAGGAAACTATATAGTGAGTTCATATTGAACAAAATCCCAAATTATTTTGATATGAGGGACTTCTAGGGAGAGGTCGGGGGTCGGCTCAGGATAGACCCAGTGCATAACCGAATCCTACGTGGCAAGGGAGATGACCTCTCGCTAGGTCACCTCATGAGCACGTTGTCATGCCTTTCATTGCGAAGGAGAGTGCCAATGTAGAGACATTGTAGGCGATCAACACTTTGACCCAGAGTGTCATCCATCATACTAGCCCTATTCTACAGGGCCATCCAGGGGAGTCTTCAAGTGGTGGCCTTTGAACCCATGTGTGAATCCTACGGGGCGACTTGTTCATATGACCCCACTGACACTTAGGAGGCTACTACGCAGGATCCATTTGTAGCTATGGAGATGGAGAGGGCAGCTAAGATTTTGCATGAGGTGTATGGCATTGATAATCAGGTAAAATTTAACATATTCATTGAATTTAATTTATTAAATTTTAATTTTGAAATGCAAGATTAACTAATTTAGTTTTATGATTTTAATAAAATTGCAAGGTCACAGTGTTGAGGCTGGATACACTGACCCTCCACCTACTTATTTATGTAGTACACCTATCGGTGGGGTATGTAACTAGTAAGCAATTATAAATTTATTACATGTTAATAGCATTGTTTAATGAATGGTATTTTAATATGTGATTTTGGATGTTGAACAGGCTAATATTGGAGGTTTCTAGGGAACACCTCCTAGTGCCAGTGGATTTACTCAAACCTGCATGTAGGTAATAGAATAAAGAGTTTAACTAATAAATTGTACTTAATATATTTGTGTATTTTATATCCATATCGTTGATTACGTTGCAGTCAACATCATTCAAACTCAAAACATTACTTCACATTCCATAACTAATAACTAGATGTTGATAGATGACAAAATTTCAACTACAATATAGTTTTTTATAAAGTCAACATAAGCAGTGATGCAATTACTTCACATAGCATAAGTAATAAGTCTAGGAGTAGCTTCCAATTGCATTTGCTTGTCACTCTTTTGCATTTTTACAACATTGATTGACAACTTTTGTTAAGATTTTTTAACTTTACAATTTATGCCTAAAATGACTACCAAAGACCATTACAAAATAAAAAATGGCTATTTAAGCCTTATTACATCATGAAAATACCTATACAACCTCATACATTATAAGTTATGACGTCCACAGATCGCTATTGTAGTTTTTGTGATTGAATAATTTGTTGTTTTATTTTTAGATTTTGGTGGCAGAAATACCTCCAAATGTTATGAGGGCAATGGATATCATTGTTTCATCCGCTATACAATCCTTGATGGCTCTGACAAGGGAGGTATGAGGAAAATTACTAAATTTCAATTTACATTCGTTGTTATAGATGTTAGTTCTTGTGAAAAATCAAACCATTATTAATTCGTAGTTTAATTTCTATTTGGATGGTTTATACAGGGCTTGAGCATGCCTCAGCATGGGCGTGCAAATATTTCCCTCGTAGAGAGTGATTGTGAGATGGCGGTAAGTGATTATTTTGTTAAATATATAATTTTTTATAATGTAATTTCTATATATTAATGTCTTTACTTCTTATTGTAACAGTTGAATCTTCACAAAGAATTTAACAATAGGAGTAGGAGCACTCCTCAAGTACAAAACAAATGAGTGAGGGACTTATCGCCATCGGATCGACAAGCAAAGGGAAATAATTTATTTCCAGAGCATGGAGAGAAATGAATTTTGATTCCATAGCCCTTTCTTGTATGCCTACATGGCAGTTTAGTACATATTTTGTATTAGATATATTTGACATTGTATGCCTATATGGCATTCTCGTAATCCTATATGGCTATTTTCTACCTATATTTTATACTTATATCGACATATATTGATGTATGCGTACATGGCTATTTGGTAAATACAAATATTTTTTATTGATGGTGTCCATATTTGCATTATAAATTCATGGTTCAATAGATATATGAGTTACGTGTATTCAAGTGTATAATTTACAACTTACATGTATACTTTGTGACTTACATGTGTTCCAATGTATACTTTGCGACTTACGCGTTTTCATGTGTATACCTTGTATTCATGCATATACTTTGTATTAAGTTGTGTATACTATGTATTAGTGTGTATGCTTCAAGGCTTACGTGTCTGTGACTACTTGTACTTCCCTTATTCACACATGCACATGCTTGACTTATTCATGTGTATACTTATTAATTGGTTATCCCTAGCATTGATCATTGTTGTCCTTCATGGTTTGTCTTGAATAAATTAATTGATTGATGCTAAACAACTTTATCTAAAAGAAAAAAACACGTTTTCAATTGGTATTACATGAAATGATTCATAAAAAGATTCTAATATATTTAATCCTTTGATTGGAACAACTCAATTAAACAAATGATACATAATCTTCACAACACTTGCAAAATATAATATTTAAACTAGATGAAGTAGTCAACTTCTTGACACATTATCTATGTTATCGGGTTCTTCTTTTTTAGCCTTGGTTCTACTCCTGGTTCGCTCGTGGTGCAAGACCTGGTTTGGTTTGCCTGTGGGTTCAACCAACGTCCTTCATCTTTGGGTCTGGTTCGCCCAGGTAGAACCCAGACAAAACCTAGGCAAACCAAGATAGAACCCATGTGCCTAGGCATCCAAAATGTGTTTTTTTGGACATTTTTTAATGTTTTATGGAATTTGACTTTGACCCATGCCCAAGGGAACTCTAAAAGTGACCTCTAGATCACTTCAAACACATTAACTACTTCATTCTTATTCATTTTTTTTGCAAACAATAATTTTCATTCCAAGAGGGTGAGCTTTCATTTTTGCCAAGGCTAGATTGAAAGCGGATTGTGACACAACTTTCTTTTTCAAAAATTGTTTTGCATCATTAAACTAAGAATTTACCACACATCTATAGAGAAACAAAGGAATACTACAAACTGAAACACATTACACTTATATTCTCACTGACTTGATGTACTCTCTCACGTCTCTCTTCTCTCATGTGAAGAGTTAGAACTGCTTGGCCATGCCTTTGCATCATTCAGGAAGTTTTCCTCTTTTTGACAATGTCAAAAGCATGGCTACATACAGATTAGGAAAAAAGGTTTTTCCTTTTAGATTAGCAATGCATGGAAGTTTCAAAAAGTATCCTTGATATTACAACAAGATATGTGTTTATACGGTTCAATTGTGCAATCACTCTTTGGTTCTTTGAAAGGAAAATATGCCTATTCCATTGTTACACTGCACAGGTAAACCATATTTTTTATTGTGGAGCTATATTAAGCTACCACTCTCAAGACCAATGTAACAATGATACAAAATAATGTTTGAGACTGGAAGAAGACATCAAAATGGCTAGTGTACTAAACAAATTCTTACGATTTCTGAATAATGTTGATAACTCTACTTAGTTGGCTTCTTTTTTCAAAATCATACAAATTGAACCCTAGCATCAAGACTCTGTATATCAACCTACCACAATTCAAGTCTCAACGATGAATATTTATCATTCATGTTTTAAATGAAATTCAATTTTATGGTGGTTTTGTTGTTTATATGATGCTATGTGATATTCTAATCCCAATTCATGCTTCTGGGTTGCATATATATATATATTGTTTTTACATGTTTTTTGTACCAACGAACCCAAAATGAATCAAACCCCCCTCCAAAATTTTTTGGCCAAACCGGAAAACCGAACCCCCGAATCTAAACCCAAACCTCATACAACCTCAAAACCTCTTCAAATACTCTTCATTCTTCCTACACAAACTTAATTGACCACCAAATTATGCTACCCCCTGACTTTACACACTTTTACTCAAACCTTTCTTTTTCATTCAAAACCCCTATTTTTCCAACTAGGGCATCATGCCATAACATACTTTTGACTTACCCTATCCTTGCAGACCTTTTGAACACATCAAAATCCACAACCTCACCCTATTTCCAACCTATTCTAACTTATTTTCAAGCAATTTTTCTTTTCACCTCTTCTAGCCTTGCTTTTAAGGGGCCTCAATTCTGAATTTTCAATAGGGGCAGCGTTAGAAATCTCTTCCAATGCTTTTACCAATGCTATTTTCTTATTTCTACTCCCTATCCTACTTACATCAGGCCCATATCACTGAGACACAGTTTGAACAATAGGTAGAATGTCCTATTTCAACATATTACACTCAAACCCTTGTATGAGCAAGTTCAGACCTATTTCAGAAATCTACTTCTAAGTTGCTTGGAGCTTAATAGAATTCCAAAAGAATGGATTCTAATCAAAGCTCAAACCATTCTACAAGAATAGATTCTAATCAATTGTCGTGTTTATGTTTATCTTTTTGATTGTTTTGCATGCCATCATAAGGGATCAAGCTAGTTGAACGTAGCTCGAACCAATTTCGTGTGTTTGGGTGTGAAAGAGAACCATGCCTAGCATAAATGTACCTATCGGGATGTGTTTAAGCAAATTTTTTGGTCACACAAATTGCAAAACGAAAGTTGCACCACTTTGCAACTTTACACTGCTTGCATTTGACACTTTTTCTATCAAGTGAAAACTAGACACCACAGGAAAACAACTCCGAGATAACAAAAAATGAGAGAGGTTATTATAGAGGGGCCAACATGATCTCGTAGGCTTAGGTAGAGAGTTTGTAAGCATCACAGTTTCCGAGTAATAGCTCGTCAAAGATTGCTTCACTTTTCCACTTTGGACCCTTAAGGGATCGATTTGGTCGAATGTAGCTCATAGTGATTCTGCATGTTTGGGTGGAAAAGAGGATCATATATAGCGTAAATGTAACCATTCAAATGTGTTGGAATAGTCTATTTGGTCACACGAGTTGCAGAACAAAAGTTGCACCACTTTGCAACTTTCAACTACTTGCATTTGACAACTTTTCCCCCAAGTGAAAATTCACCACCACGGGAAAATGCCTCCGAGATAGCAAAAACTGAGAGAGGTTATTGTAGAAGGGCCCAACATGATCCTATAAGATCAAACAATAAGTTTCTAAGCATCATGGTATCTGAGTAATAGCATGCTGAAGTTTACAACCATTTTGCATTTTGGACCCTTAAGGGATTGATCCAGTTGAACGTAGCTTAGAGCAATTTTGTGTGTTTGGGTGCAAAAGAGGACCATGCGTAGCGTAAAAATACTTGTTTGGATGCGTTGGAATAGATTTTTTGGTCACACGAGTTGCAGAACGAAAGTTGCACCACTTTGCAACTTTCAACTACTTGCATTTGATAATTTTTTCCCCAAGTGAAAATTCGCCACCACAGGAAAATGCCTCCGAGATAGCAAAAAATGAGAGAGGTTATTGTAGAGGGGCCCAACATGATCCCATAGGAATAGATGAAAAGTTTCTAAGCATCACGGTATCCAAGTAATAACATGCTGAAGTTTGCAGCGATTTTGCACTTTGGACCCTTAATGGATAGATCTAATTGAATGTAGCTTGGAGCGATTCTGTGTGTTTGGGTGCAAAAGAGGACCATGCCTAGTATAAAAATACCTATAAATATGTGTTGGAATAGTTTGTTTGGTCACACAAGTTGTAGAACGAAAGTTGCACTACTTTGCAACTTTCAACTACTTGCATTTGACAACTTTTTTCCCAAGTGAAAATTCTCCAGCCCGTGAAAATGCCTCCGAGATAGAAAAATATGAGAGAGGTTATTATAGAGGGGCCCAACAAAATCCCATAGGATCAGATGAGAAGTTTCTAATATTTGAGTAACAGTATGCTGAAATTTGTAGTCATTTTCCACTTTGGACGCTTAAGGGATCGATCCGATTGAACGTAGCTCAGAGTGATTTTGTGTGTTTGGGTGTGAAAGAGGACCATGCCTAGTGTAAACATACCTATTTAGATGTGTTGGAATAGTCTATTTGGTCACACGAGCTGCAGAATGAAAGTTGCACCACTTTGCAACTTTGCACTGCTTGCATTTGGCACTTTTTCCATCAAATGAAAACTGGACACCACGAGAAAAAAACTCTGAGATAACAAAAACCAAGAGAGGTTATTGTAGAGGGGCCCAACGTGATCTTATAGGATTAGAAAATAAGCTTATAAGTGCCACGATATCCAAGTAACAACATGCTGAAGTTTGCGACCATTTTGCACTTTGGACCCATAAGGGGTTAATCCGATTGAACGTAGCTCGATGCGATTCTGCATGTTTGGGTGCGAAAAAAGACTATGCCTAGCGTAAACATACCATTTCAGATGCATTGGAATAGTCTGTTTAGTCACACGAGTTGCATAATGAAAGTTGCACCACTTTCCAACTTTGCACTGCTTGCATTTGATACTCTTTCCATCAAGTGAAAACTGGACACCATGGGAAAACCACTCTGAGATAACAAAAACTGAGAGAGGTTATTGTAGATGGGCCCACCATTATGTCATAGGATTAGATGAGAATTTTCTAAGCATCACAATATCTGAGTAACAACATACTAAATTGTGTAGCCATTTTTGCACTTTGAACCCTTAAGGGATCAATCTAGTTGAACATAACTCAGAGTGATTCAGTGTGTTTAGGTGCGAAAGAGGACCATGCCTAGCATAAATTACCTATTTGGATACATTGGAACAGTTTGTTTGGTCACATGAGTTGCAGAATGAAAGTTGCACCACTTTGCAACTTTGCACTGTTTGCATTTGACACTTTTTCTATCAAGTGAAAATTGGACACCATGGGAAAACCACTCTGAGATAACGAAAACTGAGAGAAGTTATTGTAGAGGGGCCTAGATTTATCTCATAGGTTTAGACAGAGATTTTGTAATGTCATGGTTTCTGAGTAATACCCTGTCAAAAATTGCTACCCTTTTGCACTTTGGGTATTATGTTTTTCTATACAGGGTGATTGTGCTCTCTTTTTTATTGATCCAAGTGGATACTTGTTGTCAAAATATGAAGTGTTCTACATGCTCCAAATTTTAGCACCATCTTGAAGAGCCCAGAAAATTGAATTTGACACAATTTGAATGAGGTCAAAAGGAGCTCGTATGTCTGAGTTACGCCCGATCAAAGTTGGGGCCAAGCTGGGTACAAGGGCCAGTTAGAAAGACAAAAAAAATCATCATCTCAAAAATGGCCAAAAGTAGTGTTGATGGCGATTTTGGCACCACAACAATGCAAGCAGAGTATTGCTACTCTGCTTCTCCTGAAAGAGAAAGGCAACACATGGATGCCTCAGCTCCCAAGGTCTTTGTAGTTGGGTCTCAATTGTGCTGATGTTGCTCAGTGGCCAATGCAACAGTAATATTCAAGGGGCCTACTAGTGTTGAGCTTCTGGACTGTTCTTAGATCAAACATGAAAATAAAACCTAATTTAACAGGGGTTTTAAAGAAACAAAAAAAGATAGATCAGGGTTTTGAAACAGAAAAGAACTCATCCAATCTCAACCAAATTTGTTAACTTCAAGGAATTATAAACTAAAACTGTAGAACAAGATAAGCCTATGATTGACACACAACCTCTTTCATTCACAGTGCTAATTCGCATAACAGGGTTTGAATTACCATTCAAATAAAACATAAAATAACATTTCACTCCTTGAAGGCTCCACAAATCAAAAGATCAAACTAAGATAAGTATCATTCAAGAACACAACATGAAGTAGATTGAACTCTAATTGCTTCTACTGTTATTAAAACAAATAAACAATATTTACAAAGCTGGCACAATCATCAGTGTATAGAGAATCTGAGGCTCCAGATTGTTTCTAACTACACTAAGAGAATTCAGAAAAATACATTACAGTCTACACTGAAATCTAACATGTTCAACCAAAAAGACAAGAGAAGCTCTCATTACTACGAACCAAGAAGCAACTCTATCTCCTTCTATTAAACGAATAACTCCTAGCCGTTCTAATTCTAAATGATTCTTAATCTAAAGTTACCTCTATCTCTAAAAGTTCTAATCCCTTACTGTCTAACCTTTACAAAGAGGCAAGCCTGCCTTATATACAAGATGAACCGACTTGAATGTGCTATCCCTTGCACTAGGGTTTACAAAATATCTGCAGACTATAGGAGATTTGGCACTCAGATCTTTTGAAGAGAGTCAATGTGTATTCAAAGCGGAAGCCCTGCTGTCCATGCTTACGAAGGATTTCTATCCTTAGGAGAATTCCTTTTGATCTTCTGGCAGCCGCTGCATTTACTCTGTCTCAGTGTCCATCTTTGAACTCCCTCTGCAATCTGCCTTGAATGCACACAGTATCCTCATTAATATTGGCTTACTTCCTATCAGCAGTGGCCACAGCTATTCCCGTGAGTCATGGTTTCTTCATTCCTCAGTTTCCTTTGTATTATGGACTTCCCGTATGTTGACCATCCTCTGGAAGCACCATCGAGCCTCCTGTAGATCTGAATGTCACTACCCAAATAGATTCATCCCTTAGTGAACTCAGAACAAATCCACCTTGCTAGCTTTTTGTTGATCTTCCTACACAGGGGTGGTCAATCAGTCAATGGCCATCATGTTTCTTCTGATTGGATAATCATAGGCCACGTAGGATTCTTCGGCGGTCAAAAGTGGTTTTCTAAGCATTGCATGTCGGTGAGACACCATCGGTGTCTCCCCGATGCGATTTTGCCTTCTAACAGTGATCAACATGACACAAGATAGTCGGTGGGACATTTCAGCGAGCAGGAGAAGTCTTATCAAGCTTACAAAACCGATCGGAAAGACATCACATGATTAGTGAGACTTCATAGCGACGTCAAACCTTGGGCGAGCTCATCTTAGATGTTAGGGAGACTTTATCATTTCGGGGAGACTTCACAGCGACATGATCCTTTTTTGGCTTAGAGCTCCTATCAGTAGGACATCTCGGGGTTGCCGAGACTTCTTAGCGAGCTCGACTGCTACATCGATGCCCCTCATGTTTCGGTGAGACATCCACCATTCGATGAGAGCTTCCCCCAACTTCATATGTCTTGGTGAGCCTTCCTTGTGTTGCTGTAACTTCCTCTTTGGCCAGACACTATACCGAAGGTTTTATCCTTTGCCAAAACTCAGATTCTTAGGTGGGACCCTCCCCTGTCAGTGAGACTTCTTGGTTTCAGAAAGACCTCATGTAGAACCTTTTGTTTCACCGAGGGATCTCTTTAGGTTCATCTTTTTTTTTCATTACAATATAATTCTCTCCCCGATGAAGCAATGTGTCGGCAGGACATTCGATGATCGGCAAGACTACAAGATCTCCTGCCGATGGACCCCCTCATGCTTTGTCGATGAGACATTATTTCCTCACCAAGAACTCTTGGCGGGGAGATAACCCTATGCTGATATATTAACCCCTTTTGACAGCGGTCGGTGAGACATGGAAGAGTTTGTCATGACCTCACTCCGATGATGATCTCCTACCGAAGTGTATGCCGGGTGATGCGGTAGTCGGCGAGACCTAAAACGTTCGTAGGGACCTCTTGGCGAGGAGAAAACCCTACACCGATATGCATTCTGTTGACCACGGTTGGAAAGACCTATGAGGTTTTTCCAAGACCATCCCCCGGAGGGTGGACTCACGTCGATAGAAGATTCCCTTTTCGTCGGGATGATGACCCTGGTCCTGCTGATAGATGCCTATATATAACTTCCAGCCGCTACGACATCCCTGAAGTCTTGCCGATAGGCAACATAAATGCATATTTGAACAAAACGAACCATGGGTCGGGGAGACCGTGAAAACTTCACGCCAATAAGATCCACCATGAAAATTATTCTGATTCCTTGGATTTCAAACAGTTAGAGCCGAGCCACCAGTCGGTAAGAGTTTAGGAAAGTCTTGCCAACTTTGGTCTTAGCTGATTTTCATAATCAATAGGGTTGAAGCATGCATGCCAACTGAGCTCCCCTGACAAATATCATCCTGTATGTGACTTCATCCTACATTCAATAGAGAAGATCATACAAACAAAAGCTAATTAATCAAAATCATCATTGAAACGGAACCCACATCAATAAGGTCTAGTCAAATCTTCAAACAAATGATCATACCAACAGCTCGGGTTTCAGGCCGACCCGTGGAATCCAAGCCAGGGAGGAATTTCAAAGAATTCTGAGCCAGGCAGATTCCAGTGGAATAAGCATGAAACACCCATTAGAAACTCAATCCGATCATTATCAATCCAAGAACAGCATGTGAGACCTCAAAATAGCATCAATGATTCAAAAAGGAATCACCATTTGTTAACTAGCCCGCTACTCCATACTTGTTAACATTTTACCAGATTTCAGGGAAATCCGCTTGGAACGGATTTCTGCGAAGGAGAAGACACTCCGGAAAACCCGGAACAAACAAGGAACAATGAATTTCGGGAAAAATTTGGGAGAAAGAAATCCGTGAAAATCCGGTCCATGTGGATTTCCACGAAGACCGAAAATCCGTGAACCCACAATGCTCAGCCAAAGTTCAAGCGAAACCTGGGAAAATCCAGATTGGGTGGAAAATCCCGAATTCAGGAGAAGACCCAAATTCCGACTGAGGCAGAAAATAGAAACAACCCAAAAGGAAAGAAAAAGACCCAAAACAAAGAAACCAAAAGAGAAAGGGGGACCCATTTTGATCTAGATCAAAGTGGGGTGGTTATGCAAGGCATAATAAGTAGCATCATGTCGAAGAGCTCGTCACCACGATTTCGATGCGATTCCTTTCATCAAAAATAGAGCTCGTACGATGAAGATATGGTCGGTCAAAGTTGAGGGTTGACCATGATGATGTGGCAGGAATGATTACGTGGCAAGAATGATGACGTGGAAAAAATGATGACATGACTATTTAAAATATAATTTAAAAGCTAAATTCCCTTAAATTTAAATTATTAAATCTTTTAAGTTTTAAAATCCCATACTATGAGATTTTTAAGGGGTCTTAGAGATTTTTAAGGATATTAAAAGATTTTGAGAGGATTTTAAGGGATTTAAATGATAAAATGGCTTAAGGAATATAATCCGTTCTTTGTAAATATTTTAAAAGAACTTAAAATAATCTTAAAGATTATTAAAAAGGGATTTGGAAGATTATTTTGTAAATCTCATAAAAAAATAAGAGTTATTATTTAGGAATGAGTTTTTTTGCAAAAGGATATTGTAAGCCCAGGATTATAAGGGCCATGAATTAAAGGGAGAAGGTTATTTTAGAGAGATTTATTTTTGTAATTGAGAGGATTTTCAAATATTTACTATTGTAAATGGGAGATATAGTTGGTTTTTGAAATCATATGGTTTTAAACCATATTAGGTAAAATTAAATGTATAAAAAGGGGGAGTTTAGGACCTGAAAAACCAAGTGGAAAATTGTGAGAGAATTCTTGTGAAGAGTTTAGAGAGCTTGGAGAGTTGTGATAGTGAATTGTTCATCTCTGTGCATTGGGAGCTTGAATTCAAGCTTGATGTACTTGAGAGAGGAGGACATTTTTGTAATTCATTATCATCCAAGGAGACGTGAGAAGACTCTGTCAAAATTGAAGCTTGTAATCCTGATTTTGGAGCATAATAGGATCGGTCACTCTTTGGAGAGGGACTCAGAGACAGTCACGATTGTGGTGAACTCCGTTATCAGATTGTTTGCACCTTCTTTCTTCTTCTCTCTCACATTCTGGTTATCACCTTGATTTTTAATGCATAATTTCAATAATGTACACTTGTTTTTGAGTTTCCACTAAATTGTTTAAGTTAAGCATTCAATTATGGAATTAGTGTAGATCCTAAATCAGATCATTGATGGAATTCTATGGGCCGCAGACTTAACTCCGTTTTAGTTTTTGTTTGGTTGGATTTCAAGTAATTTTGTGCATTTTAGAAGCCAATTACTAAGGGTTGGTTTGTAAACCCTGTTTTAAGGGTTTTGAGTGCATTAAAATGTCATATTAAGCCTTTCACCCACTGTATGCTTCTATAACTCAATGGAAAGGCTTAGTTAGGGTTATAAAAAATGTGTGCAAGGGAGGTGAATAGAGGGTTTTTAGGTGATTCCCTAGATGTCAAATGGTGCATTTTGAGTGGAAAATGATGTTTAGTGCTAGGGTTTGAAGAAATATTTAGGGGCAGTGATATCTCTTCAACTTTTAAGCTTGTGCAAACCTTTTTGAAGGTGTTTCAAGCTTTCATTGGTTGTGGGAAGGTTTGGGCTATGGTTTTGCAATAAACCCTTGCCTAAGTTGTCAAAGAAGAGGGTTTTGGGGTTTGTTATGTTACAAGGATTATTGATGCAATTCAAGGTGGAGGAACTTTTTTCAACATCAACTAATGAATTCTCAAACAATGAACCCAATCTTTGATCACTAAAACACCCAGTTTCTCAAAACACACTCAAAATGATTTTAGCCTTCAATATTCAAAAAATGAAGTTATCCTACCGCTAAGGCCATACAAAGGCCAAGAAATCATCACTAGAGACTTACCACAGTCCTACTACAAGATTCACAAAAGATCCCCATAAGTTTCTTTGTGCTAGTATGTGGAGAACCAACAAACTGACTTGCTAAAAGGCTACTAGAATTACCCCACTTTTCCAAACAAAGTACCTTTTAAACTTCTTGTAATCACACAATCCCTTGGACAGTCACTAATTTTGACTCAAAATATCAAATTCACTAATCATTACACCAACAGAAGGCTTCTAAGGTGTTGTCCTAGCAAACCCTCCCTTTTCAAGCATAACACTAGAGTTTAACTAGATCTACCATAAACTAGGCTTTCCAACACACCTATTTAGGTCTGCATAGACATTCTATAGCATTACCAAGCCAAATACATCAACATTTCACTAAAACCATTCATAAAACCTCCATTTTCACATGCATTTTACTCTACCCAGCCCTAGGGCATCACTCAAAACTGACCAAAATGACCTCTTAGCCTTCTAAATCCCTTGTACAGTTAGATTACACTTTTCATGACCCATTCCATAAGAAATAGTGGAAACATAAAGTGGAATGGGTCAAATCCACATTTTAGAAGACCCTCAATAAGCAAACAGTGTTAAATCAGGGGAGTAGTAGAGTACTAAAGAGAACTCACTCAATATTTTGTCTTAGAACCTCCAAAATTATGCAAACTAAAGCTACTTCACACTACCACACAATGAAAAATGTTTCAGAGCAAGAAGGACCTATATGGGTCCGTACAAGGGAAAGAAAGTTCAGAAAACTCAACAAAATACTGAGAAAATGTTGTTTTCAATTTTGAATTTCTTCTATCAGCAAAATTACATTGTGTTTGAGCATTCAAGAAGCTTTAAATAGCTTTTACAAATGATTCTACATCTTTCCAATCATGCCTAACTATTTTTTTTGTAACTAACATGACTTACTAGATTATAAATCAATTGGTCTAATATGACCTTATTCAATTGACAAAACTCAAAACACAAAACTAACTTAAGACTTCCATGAACCAAATTTTCTTAATAACCTTGGTGCCCCTACACCAAATTTCAATATTTTAGTAAATCTCATTACAATGCCTTAGGTACTTTTTTCTCACATATATTTTACAATGTCACTCATACATTCAAGATTATCTTATAATGTCTACATCATAGGTTCTCATTATGAGGTTAACTTCAAATGAGTAACTTGAGATTCCCTTGCAAAGCTTTAGACACTCTTTTATAATGGCTTCAAATTAGAATTGAGATTTTTCAAGATTATTAAAATAAGGATGTTCCATTGCTTTTTTGGCTGAGATTCTCTTTGATGACTCATATATTAGCATTTTCTGTAAGGAGAGACCAATCAATTTTTAGTAGTTTAGTTATATATATACAAAGTAAAAGAAGAAAAAGAAACAACATCCAAAATGGAAATGAAATGAAAATAGATGGAAGGTACTTACAAATAGGCATGGCAGTCTCTCAACTTAGTCACTCCCGGTCATATATCTTCACTGCGAATTCCAAGATACCTATTGAACACAACACCTCTCATGAATAGAATATCTTGAAATTTGAGATGCTCTTATAATGTCTACATCATAGATGCTCATGATAAGGTTACTTACAGATATGAAAATAAATCTACATTGCTAATATGGCTAAGATTCTCTTGGATGGCTCATAAATCTGCATTTTCTTTAAGGGGACACCAATCAATGTTTACTAGGTTACTTATAGATACGCAAAGTAAAATAAGATAGCATTGGCATGAAACAAATTAATGTGCATACAAGTATAAATTAATAAGAACCATTGTGCATATACTTACAAATTAATCCAATGAACCATTTGGGTCTGCTCTACTCTTTATTGTGTCAATTATTTCCTCATGGTCAAACTCACAAAACTTCCACGAGGTCTTGTTGAAAGGTCTACCCCCATATTTGGTCAAAGGAACATTGGATGCCATGACAAGGTTCGATTAATGAACAATCTTATGATGTGTGCCAAAGTCTTGAAACAACCACTATTTAACACTCTTATGTGGGTACCTTCTAAGCCACGTTCCAGTAAGAACAACTGAGCCTATAGGGTATTCGATGTTTTCCCCATCTATAACTGGGGATTCCAATTTCTTTTTGGCCTCAACACAACGACACAAGTAATAGTTTGTTCCCTCTTCATTGTCTTCATCTGCAATAACTACATAAACATGCCCTAAATTGATATGTGTAGCAAATCACTTGAAATTAATCAACATTACAAATATAGTACAAAGTCAGATAATAATATGGAATTTCAAAAACTAAGCAAGTAGATATATTACCTGGTTGAACTAGATTTGATACGTGGTCAAAGTTAACAAATGATTCCATCTGTGTTAGTTCCAATTTTGTTGGAGGGAGATATGTATGAAGAGGGCTAAGATAGCTTGCCAACCATTTGTCAACCCACCCCCCTGACTCACAATCATTCCAGGCTTGCATTGTACATGAAGAACAAAAGAATGCCATCTTATGTATATCGATACTCCATGAACCTGCATTTGAGCTAAGAAAAAAGTGTAGCTCACTCGATCCTATTAGTGTACAACAATCCTCATATGGTGCAATGTTAGTATCATCCATCAACCAAAAAAATCTATGAACTAAAGACGTACCTTCATTACCTAGACCCATCAAAGCATTACACCACTCAATGATTGATCTTGCATCTGTCAACTTTGCACTGTCTTTATACTTTAACTCTTCTTGTGCTAATTCTCTTGTCACGCATGCTCCTACACCATCATGTGCCCCCTTTCCATGCCCGGCCTCACAAAAGTTTCACATATGTTGGAAACCTATAGTGAGATGCATCCTGCACAACTAGTAGAACATGTGTGCATTCTTGAACTGTAATGCACATTTATCTGACCATATTATATGTTGACCGTATGTTATGCCCCTCTAAGCCAAATCACTATAGGACATCTAGAATCAACCTTGCATGAAATTTGGAGAATGTGTGCGATCATCACTAATATAAAAGTGATACTCCCTCAATATCTTCTTTTGGTCCTTTGTACTATCAGCTGCATGAATGAATGCTATGTGCACAAATATTGAAACCTGTGTGGAGTGGTAATACTGTGACTGCACCTCACGTTGTGGTTGTAGAGTGTAGTTCTCTA
The DNA here is from genome assembly GCA_007258455.2 of Sequoia sempervirens. Taxonomy (NCBI): domain Eukaryota; kingdom Viridiplantae; phylum Streptophyta; class Pinopsida; order Cupressales; family Cupressaceae; genus Sequoia; species Sequoia sempervirens. Next base: position 242,316 of record VDFB02260271.1, on the reverse strand, counting down.
CAAAGTCAACCACTAATACTATGCTGCCAATTGGAAAGGTGTCCTTGCATAGCTTGAATTGTGTGTCCAACCATTGAGCTCTATGGGTATGCCTTGCATGCATACTCATACAATATATTGTCATGAAACATGGACATAAAATAATACACTAGAATCTTTTGAATAACCAAATCACAACTTTTTGCTTGAGACCCATCTTTTGTAATGTATGCCACTGTTTTATACTTCTTGAACTCTACTAGTTTATGTCCCACCTCATCTGTGCTTTCCATATGTTGACATACTAGCATTCGTTGCAAGCCACCACAACGCTCGCATGAACCATCCAAGCATGTTGTCCTGTAGAATATTTGGCCATCTTGTATTTCACATAATTTTTTTGATAAGAACTCTTTGGAATATTTTGGTGGGGCTTTTATGCCACAATCCTGCAAAACATCGTTAGTATGCAAATCTAAATATATAGAACAATAAAAATCATAATGGTTAGAGAATTCAATATCTAGTCTACAACAACAAGTAGTGCATGTGTGATTTATCTTGACATAAAAAGGTTTAATCATTTCAAAAAATCTTTGAGAAATACTAATTTGAGGATAATCATTTTTAAATTTATGAAAAAATTGGGTTTGAGTCGTATCCAAAAAATGCTTTGGATGTGGCTCATGGTTCCGACTATTGGTTCTCCTTCTTACGACATCCCTTTGATTAAGAGATAGCCTTGTATTATTCTTCCAATACTCTTTAATTAGTGTTCTCAATGCTTCAACAAATTTTTTATCTTTTTGTGACAATCTCCCTGAGAATGCCCATAATTCATTTGAATCGGTGCCCTCAATTCTTTGCCACCTTTGAACGGCTTTTGATAAATTTTTTCTACTAATTCTCATTTGTTCACTTGTCTTTTTAATGAGATGAACTCTCTTGTTTTATAGCTTACCAAAGTCGATGTAATGACACATCGGGTAACATTAATATCCTTTGAGCATGAGGTCTTACACACACTCTCATAAGCATCCATTAGATTCTTTCGCAATAGTGTTTTCACTTGATGCATTCGATGTTCTCAACCCAAGAGTCTTCATAATGTTTCTATACTTTAAACCCTGCATCATTTCAACAAATATTTGACATCTTGCGGTCTCATTTATCCTTTCAAAGAGGAATTTACAAATATTATCAGCATATCTTCTACAAGAGTGTGTTGAAATCTTACCTTCCATGTGTTGTAAAATATCCTCATCAATATTAATCAAATACTTTGGCTTTCTACGCAGAATTCTAGGTGGTGTTCTTCTAGGTACATACATCTCAACATTAGAAATTTCATAAATATTTAATTGAGGTGGGCTAGATTGCGTACCTTCGATCGAGGGTGGAGTAGAAGACATACCTTGAGGTTCACGTGAGGATGATGGCATACCTTCTTCGTCAAATCTGAGTGATGATGTACTCTCAACCTGAGATGTGGTGGATGGTGTCCAACCATATTCACTTGCAATATATGGTGTCCCTTTGTATTCACTTGTAGTAGAGGGTGTGTCTCCAACTATGGTATCTGCATCTGTCCTAGCATGACGCTTTCACATTCGTTCCGTATGTGCTGCCAATCTCTTTTCTCTTTTTGACAATTGAGGTTCCTCTTCAATTGGCTTGTTTTCGTCAATCGTATCCAATTTATTTTTTGCATGATATGTCACCACCTATTCTCTCTCCTTTTCTTTGAATACTTCATACTCTTCATCTGTTACTTTCTTCCTTTGTTTGTTTCTTCGGCATGGCAGATAATTTTACCTATAGCATGGTAATGAGACAAATATTAGTTCCTCAAAAATGTATCCATTAAAATAAATGAAATATATGTCATTCAAGGCTTCATAAATAGAAAACATGGGTGATGAGGTAGCTTTACTAATGAATAAATTTAGAAATAGAGATGAAAACCAAAATAGTTTAAATCAGTGCTATCAATGTGGGAGGAGTTGGTGTAGGAGCACCATTTAAAGTTGTTAATCTATTTAAGGTTGAATAAGGTCTAGATTATAGTTTTGGAGGAATTTTTTCTTAGTAAGGTCTATAAGAACATGTTCTCATGTAATTGGTAATTTTTTCAATAGTATTTAGGGGTCTAGGTAGTAGAATTTTCAAAATGTGTAAAAACTTCTAAGTTGTGAAATTAACAAATAGTGAAGGGTTGTAAAAGTGTATTAAAGAGGGAGAGCAACGGTCACCCCTTTCAAATGTTAGTTTTGGAAGTTGAAGTGGTTTGTTTGAGGATTGAAACATTATAAAAGGCCATGAGAAACTCGAATGGAGGATGATCCTTGGATTGGAAAGAAGAATTTGAAAAATAAAACTTAGAATTTCTCCATTTTTTCTATATTTTCCAGTATAGCAACAATTGGTACAGGCCGTACAACATATTTTTGGTTGATTTTATTGTGGAATAGAAAAGTATATTGTGTCTTCTCTCATTTGAATCCATTTTGAGTTTTTTCCATTAATTTTTATGTGATTTATCTTCAGATTTCTCTAACCGGCTGAAATAGGGTTTCTTGTAAGTTTGTAAACCTCAAACATGTATTAACTCCATCCCATCTACTATAAGGCTTGTAACTCAATGGGATGGATTGAAAACAATATTTTTTTGGTGGAGGAATGTTGAACTAGAGTATGGGAGGTCTGGAAGTGGATTGGGTGTCAAACCCTATGAGGAAATGTTAAGTTTTCCTTAAGAAAAATGAGGTTTTGGTGAGTGAAATTGAGTTTCTGAGTTGGGAAGTATTATTTTATGTTAGATTGAGAATGAGTAGGGAATTTTAGGGTTTTTAGAATATTTTTCAAGTTTTTGAGTGTTTGGAAAGTGCTACTTTCAATAAAACCTAAGGTTTCTAAGCCTAGGGAGAGGGTTTTATGGTTTGGGTGGTAAATTATTGAATATTTGTAATCTAATGTTGGAATTTGATGTTTTGATAGATATAAAGTGTTACCCCAAGGTTTCAGGAGATTTTTACAAGTTTTGAAGGTGGTTCCTTTGTAAAAGTGGGCTAATTTGGGCCCTTAAAGCGTAGAAAACTTGATTGTGCAGTTTGGTACAAAACAAACATTGGTGATTGTTGGATATGTTGAAAGGCTCTATAATGGGTCCATGATGTGTGTTTTCTTGTGATTTGAAAGGTTGTTTGAGTGGAATTATACCCAATTGAGTGACTTTGATATGATACAAGGAACAATGCGAATTTGTTGAATGAAGAGGTCCTAATGAAATTATAAATTGAAGATTGTGTTTCCAGATTGGAGTTGTGTGTTTGTGTGTTGTAGATTGGAGTTGTGTATTTGTGTGTCCATGCTTCCATTTTGAGCCATGATTGCAAGATAGGCTACACATTTCTCCATGTTGCTAACTTAGCCTTCCATAAGGAGTCTTCTAACAGTGGAGAGAAGGGTTAGAATCCCTTGTAGGTAGACTAATCAAAGAAACATTTAAAATATATCACAAATAAAAGTGATGAGGTAGGTTTAGTGATGAGGTAAATTTAGAAATAGAGATGAAAACCAAAATAGTTTCTAAGATCTATCAATGTGGGAGGAGTATATTCCAATTTTTTAGAGATGTATGGAAAATTTGGTAGCATACACAAGGCAATGAGCTGCTTAGTATAATTGTTTGACAAAAAACCTCAATGAAAGCTTCAGAGAGTGGTATGCACTTCCATAATAAAGGATTGATAAATGATGTTTTACTTTACTTCCTTAAAACGTATGTCATATATATGTGTATACAAAATGTGGAAGCATACACAAGGTAAGTCAATTGTTAAATAACAAAATGCCTCAAAGAGATGTGGTTTAAAAATGTAATTGGAAAGTGCATAGAATTGTGTAATTTAAAATGTGCATTGACAACCTAAGGTTATAATGACAAAACAAACAATGATCAACATGGAATATGCAAAATAACAAAAATGAAAGGAAGCCATAATCGAATGAAAGAAAATGTGTAAAGACTTCACATACCTAAAAAAGTAGAGTTTCAAAAGGAGGAGTTCAACCCAATTATGTAGCCTTAGCTTCTTCTTTCTTCAAACTCTTCAACAATTTGACTTTTTCAAAAGCTTGTTCCCCTCCAAACTTCAATTGTATATTAGTTTTCAATGGAATTCAAACTTGAATTGATAGTATATGTCTTTCAACGTGAAAAATCTGCTATTTCATGCAAAGGTGGTAGAAAGATCATGAAAAAGGTGGTGGAATGTGAAAAACATGCATGCACACTTGACAACATCATCAAAAAGCTACTTTTTCTCAGAGCACACACAGAACTAGGAGAATATGTAGAATGTGGGCCTTGAGATCACTGGTATATTGAGTTTTTTACCATTTTTAGTGCAACACAAAACATGTTCACATTATAACATGAGCATGTTATTTCTTCCTAAAACGACCATATCTCTACTTCAAAATGCACTCGTTATGTGAAAGTTGGTTTTTTAATAGATTTATTTTCTCTCTTTGTCTATACCTTCTTGCCGATTCTATCTTGAAGACACTATAATTGTATGGTTGTATTAATATAGAACACAAGCAAAGCTTATATGTCAGGATATGTTTGAGAGTGCTCAAAATATCAAACTAATTATGGAAAATCAAGGCTTTAGGATTACAATTGGTTCAAATAGAAACCTATAACCCAAACAGAGTTACATTTTGCACTAAGCATATCAAAAAGGCCTCAAAATCAAGTTAAGAAGGGTTCAATTGTTTAAAATCTGAACAATCTGAGAAAAATGATATGTTGAAGTTGTTTAAAGTGCCCCACCTTTTAGCCCTACAATAAAATGGATGTGCAAATGACAAAGGTGTCATTTAGGTATGTTCATTTTTCTATTTTTTAAGAAATGTTTCTCTTGGTCTTGATCTTTTTATAGTGAAGCTCTGAGGAAACAACCACTTATTATTTCAATGCAAGGCTAGTGTTTGAGAGTAAAAAAAATAGTTTCACACAAAAACTAAAAATGTTAAAACAAAGAGACTTAATTGGCCGAAAAAAGATGGAATCCCTATCACGATAGAGATACCTTGCTTTAACAATGAAATCAACCTCATTGTGTGAGAAGGTACTAAATGCAAGTTTCCATTAACCTCAGTAGGTCTCAATGGAGAATTGATGGGTTCAAATCAGCTATGCATTCTATTTTAGGGATCCAAACATGATCGAAACAAGGCCTCTAAATGAGGAAGATAAGTAGGCTTCATTACCAGCAGGGTCATGTTATGTTTGGGGGAAGAGCGGAAGAGAAAGAGAGAGGGTGATTATGGAGATAGAGGAAAAAATAGAGTGAGACTTAAAGAACAAAGAGATGACTTCAGAAAGAGAGGGATATATAAAGAGGGAAGAGGGAGAGTACATGAATACATACTTCAATCACATGAGTTACCCTTATTGCATTACACCTACAATTGATCATTATGTTTGCATGGTTGACCTTCTTGCCTAGGGTGACTATCTTGAAGACACTATAATTGTATGGTTGTATTAATATAGAACACAAGCAAAGCTTATATGTCAGGATATGTTTGAGAGTGCTCAAATTATCAAACTAATTGTGCAAAATCAAGGCATTAGGATTACAATTGGTTCAAACATAAATCTACAACCCAAACAAAGTTACATTTTGCACTAAGCATATCAAAAAGGCCTTAAATCAAGTTAAAAAGGGTTCAATTATTTAAAATCTGCACAATCTGAGAAAAATGATATGTTGAAGTTGTTTAAAGTGACCCACCTTTTAACCCTACGATAAAATGGATGTGCAAATGACAAAGGTGTCATTCAGATATGTTCATTTTCCTATTTTTTAATAAATGTTTCTCTTGGTCTTGATCTTTTTATAGTGAATCTCTGAGGAAACAACCACCTATTATTTCAATGCAAGGCTAGTGTTGGAGAGAACTAAAAAAATAGATTCACACAAAAACTAAAAATGATAAAACATAGAGACTTAATTGGCCGAAAAAAGATGGAATCCCTATCATGATAGAGATACCTTGCTTTAACAATGAAATCAACCTCATTGTGTGAGAAGGTACTGAATGCAAGTTGCCGCTAACCTCAATGAGAAATTAACAGATCCAGGTACATTTGAGAGTTGGCTTGTACCTAATCTTATCGTAGTTGTGGAAAGATTTGGAAAGCAAATTGTGGACTTATTGCAACTTTGTCAAGATTTGAGTTTGAGGCTCAAATAGTATGTGAATTCAACTTATATAGATAACCATAAAAAGGTTGGAAGTAGACAACTCGAGGAACTATTTTCCAGAAGATCTGATTAACTGGGAACATTTTATTATTTATCTATCTGGGGTATGTATGTAAGGAACAGGTTCTCGGTGCAAAAATTTAGCTATTGTGATGTTGCTTTCAGACTATGGTAATAATTCTGCATACATAGGCCTGTTCAACATGTGAAAGGTCTGTATGGGTAACTCCTATTGTCAATAACCTACAAATTCTAACATTGGTCCTTGACATCTGGTTTGAAGAACCATGGAACTGAAACCTGTTCTTTGCTTTCTCGATTTTGATACTATTGAAATTATAATGTTACCAAGGATCGGGTTGTTCCTTGTGTAATCAGGAGCACCTACTATTAGTGAATAGTGTGTAATTTCCCAATGGAGAATTATTCTACAGTTGACCTCAACTCAGATATTCTAGCTATTTATTGTATTGGAACATTTTAACAAAAATTGCTAATATTTTAGATATATAATTAAGAAATCGCAAAAACAAAATTCAAAATATCTGTTACTTTTCAAGGCAATGACTAAATGATCTCTGCTCTAAAGTCTAAACACAATCGATTCCAAAGACCAAAACATTCAACATTCAAATACATTCTCAATAAGTGATTCAATGCATCTAGCAATGTGTAACACTAAAAAATCAAATGCATTCTCAGTAAGGGATTCATAATGCATCTAACCATGTGTATAACACAAAAATAGAATATATATATATAGAGAGAGCTATTCTGGTAGACAACTATCTATTCTCTATCCGAAATGTTGATGAAAAAAATGTCCATAGTTTAAGCCAAAAATCTGCAAGCTCTAGATACCAATGCCCTGACCAAATAATAGATATAAATATAATATAAAAATGCCCCAGCCAAACAATACTTAAATAATATAAATATTGCATGCTTAGTTGATAAGACTATAAATATTTGTTTATTTATATCAACCATTTGACCTTTAAATGACATTATTCTTAAACATTTTATATATCTGTAACATGCCCCTTAATGTGCCCCGAGTCTAAACCCTGTCTTTTAGTTGATTGCTAAATTGAGACAAATAAGTTGACCATATTACTTTACAGAAACATTGAATCCACAGGAAAAGCAAATGCTGATAGTGTTCTAGTGAACTATGATCTAAAAAGGATATTTTTTATTCCTCCATTTGGTTAGCATTAAACATATCAGATAGGTTAACAGACGAAATGCAGGGCCACCTCTTCTTACATCAATGTGGCAACTGTAACACTAAAAACTATTGTTTTATGTATGGAGATAAATTGTAGGAAGAAAAAGTGCTGAAGGGCATTATTGAATTAGTTTGGTTTCTTCGTTGCTGTAAAAAAACATATGCTGGTATTTTTCACTTTAATAATATAGGGAAGATTGCATGCATCTAGACTGAATTGTCAACTGTGAACTCTAGAGATCCTCTAGCTACTGACAACTCTACAAGCTTTCTGCAAGCAATAAGGGGGACTTCTACAGGAAAACTGGAATTCTCTACTAATAGCTCTTATGTTTCCAGATGCTCAGAAGGTTCCACACTTGGCTTCACCCCAATACAGAAAGGCGTGGCAAGGTCTACTGCCTCTTGATTGGTGACCTGAAAGAATATAGAAAAGTAATGTGAGCTAATTGTTGCTATGCCAGTGAAATTTATAAGGTCTCTACCAAAATCCCTAGGAAAATGTGTTATTCGAGTGCTGGAAAACATTACCTTATCCCATAGGCCATCTGATGACATAATTAAAAACTCACAATCATATTATATTTCAATCTTTTTGGTGTCTGGTTCAGCCAAAATATAATCTTTCATGTGTAAATCGCCTATTCCCCTGGATATAGCTAATACTCCTTGGACTCGCCAAACTCCATGGCCGCAATCAACAAATCCTCCCTGCAATAGGAATTAACATTAGAGAATATTGGTCATAGCAATGATTCAAACACACCAAAAAAAAAAGATATTTTACAAAAAACAACACAATGCTCATTTGCTTACCAAATTTTCTATCCGTTCTCGCTCATCCTCCCTCATAGCTCGATGATCACAATGAGAGCTTCAGCATGGCCATCTCTACTAATTACAGCTCGGCAGTTCCCAACATTGGAGACTACCATGTTGCTATCTTTGATAAGAGTAGTAACACACAATGTACCGCTGCTAACACCCTAGAAATTGAATTTTTTTAAAGAGTGTAAAATTGAGAAGTTGTTTGATTCGAAAAAAATTCATAACCCTAACCAAATTTTGGAAAAAAAAACTTACACTAGCACTAACATCTCCAGCAAGGACACACTATAAAAAACTTATGAGAAAGCTACTTTTGCAACCCTTGCAATTTTCTATTTAATAGGCCTATTAGATTTATATCTATATAAGTTAATCATAGTTGAGGTAAAAGCACCCACAATTGAGATTGTGTAAACATAATTTTAAATTTCTACAATGCAAGAATGAAGTTTAGACTTGCAACAATGTTATGCATAATGTTCAATGTATGATATAGGCTCTAGAACTCAAGGAGAAACCTAAGCTACATACCAGAAAAAATTCAATATATAAGCAAATCTTTTTAGCTAATAAGCAAAACACAATAACACCGGAAACTGTTTACATGGGGACCCAGGTCCCACGTAACCAAGATCAACGGTTGTTTACAACCAACAAATGACAAATCTACATTGGAGGGAGTTGTGAGGTTGACAATTACTACCCTCTGTTTTTCAAATTGAAAGTTTGGCTGAAGCTGATTGACCATTTTCAGATCTGAATTTATTTGGACCTGAAGTAGATGAGCATAATTCTTAAATCTTTGCAGAAGATAGAAATACCAAAGGAGCATAACTAAATGTTGGCTATGGTGAATATACTTCGTGGCTCTTAAAAATTTCCCAACATTCTACGAGAAAATTGTTGTTTGCAAAAATTAGTTTTTAAATGAATTGTTCAAACAACACGTATAAATAGCCTCTAAAATTAGAGTTAACCAAAAAGGTGTGAGCCTCTTCAGAAGCAACATAAAGCATTGAAAAGTGTTTTCACAAAAATTCTAATTTGAAATAAATTTCCTTTTTTCTCTAGTTATAGAGAAGGAAGCATAATATCTCCAGTGACATTAATATTAATTTTTCCAGTGACATTAATATTAATTGCACCTTGTCCTGGGAATGTCCCAATTGGGTAAAAGTTCGTAGAGTAATCCCTCACATACAACCATATCTGGATATGATATCTATTTTTGTATGATTTAGGTACAACCACGATGCATATTGTGTTTGACTTTGATATCAAGTAAACCTAGTATGGTTATTACCTCTGGCACGAGTGGACATATTGTAGGGTGCAGATTCAGTGACCAATATTTTCAGCAATAAAATCAGTAGCTTTCCGACCACCATGACCATCGAATACACCAAAAAATGCCTGGAAAAGGATACAAACGTCATAGGAATTAGCTATTGCAAACCATCTACAGACCGTCGTAAGAGAAAAAACCCAAAAAGGAGCCTCAAGAATGCTATCCAGTTTATCCATAACTATGTAGTCTTATATACCCAATCATTAAAATGAACACCAAGAACAAAAACATGGCGTGGGTTGGAAGATCATACTGCGTCATTTTTTACTTACCAGAGTAATGGATTAATTTCTTAAATTTCTCGATTTGAAAAATCTAAACAGTTAAATTAGCCCTAAACAAGATAAAATGTTAAGCAATTGACCAATCTGTTCTCAGCTGCCAGAAGATTTCTACGTTTATTTCATAGCCGCTCCCAAAAGATTTCGAGGGTTTTGAGCCCCCATTTGCAACCTCTACCACTTCTTCATAGCTTCAAACCCTGATGCACAATACTATATGAATCTAGGGTTTGCAAATTGAAAACCAAGTGAATACTCCCTCTCATTCTTCCATGCTATAATATGCTAGTTATTTTTAATCTTATTGGTTTAGAAGCAGATCTGGGACTACAAGTGCCTTTGCCTATGTTGCTAATGGTGTTGAACTCTCTTATCTATGGAGGACTCTGCACCTAAGGCTTATGGATATGTGCTTGGAACCTCTTCTTTAACGGGGCCGCTGGATCCGAACCTGCTATTGGACCTGCCACTAGTAAATCCATGGGATCATTTACCAATTCTGAATCGCTACTGTAGCCATGGAATACTTGACTGTTCTCTGTGAGTGATGTATTGCTATCTAATCTACATTCAAGAAGATCTTTGCTCAACGTGTTGAACAAGACATCTCCACTTTAAACAATCAATGACTGGCAATGACCACACTGTCAACCAAGCCCTCTCACTGCATTTCAGCCATTGAAGGACATATTGAGCTCCGAAAGCTCAAATAGGGACACGCCTTCAGAGTAATGAATGAATGTAAAGATCAAGAAAAAATAAAATATTGAATAAAAGTAAAAATAAAAAATGTTTAGAAATACTATTAAGATAAGGAATACATACTAGAACTCTCTCTATCCATATACAAGTCATGTAGAAAACATCAAACCATATAAAAACCGCATACCTCCCTATCATCCTAGCAAATTTCTTTCTAATACTCTTTAAAATGGCATGCAATATAATCTAAAAATCAATTTCGCTTTAACTAATAGTTGCTTGTGAATTGCATGTACACTTAAACCATGTAACTACTACAGATTGCCACTATTATAAAAAAGTTCTTGATGTGACATTTGAAAGATTTCTTGATATTTAATTTTTGTGAAATATCATTTTATTTTGTATTTGAAATATTAAACATCACTTGTTTACTTCGTATTAGATATTAAAAATTTAATTGTTTATTTTTTATTAGATATTAAAAGTTTAATTGTTTGTAATGCTTTTTAAAACCAATTAGTTTACCATTACACACCTGTAATGGTGACATAAATGCAAATGCATTGACTTTGTATATGGAGTATGTGAATGGCTAGCTAAGTGAGAGGAGCCGATCGTGGGTATAGTTTTGGACAGCCTGGGGCCCAGTTTTGGACAGCTCGGGGTCCAGTTTTGGGGAATAAAAGTGTCAATAAATTTACACTTAATATTCAACTTTAATTCAAAAAATACACAAACTGACCAATCATGTAATGCCACATCAGCATACCAATATTACATGACTTAGTGACCCACTATCGATCCATGACTTTTTTTGGCTCTTTTTTTGTGGTTTTTAAAATGGTCCAAACATTGGAGCAACATGCCCCACCTTTTGCCAAAAAAAATGGGGATGCTAACTGAGGGTAAAGAAAGAGAGGCAACAATTTATCGCTGCAAGGCATGGATGCTACCCACGCCCTCCGCAAATTCTATAACTATAGCCTCAATATCCATTCCCACATTCAGATATAATGAGATCACACATTTTTATTCTACACTTTGTTTTCATAGTTTTTTTAATTTTCTTAATTGTTTTTAATTTCATATATTTACCTGACACTAATCACACCTAGCCACGTCAATTTTACTGTTTCAACAATTATGTTTTACTAGATTTATTTCATATAGAAATAAAGAAAAATTAATATAGAATGTAAAAATATTTTAATTATTTTATTTATTATATATAATACATAAATTTTAATCTTTTAAATTATTTTATTTTATTTAAAGAATATTTTTATTTATTTAAAAGTTATTTTATTTTTGTTATTTTATATTTCTTTAAAGAACTATTTTCACTTATTTTATTTACTTGTTTTAGTTTTAGTTTTTAGCTCAATGTTAAAACTAAGATATAATATAAATTATTTTTAATATTTTATGTAATGTAAATTAAATTTTTAAAATGTTATTATTATTATTATATATTATAGTTTAGATATTCATTTAATTTAAATTCTCCTATTATATAAATATATATTATTTATTATTGAATTATATTAAATAAATAGCATATATCTTATATATAAAATACAATATGATATGTTATAATAAATAATATGTATATAATATAAATAAATAAATAAACTTTTATAACTAAGATTTTATAGTTTTAAAAAAAAATTATAAGGTATATATTTTATTTGTTTTGAGATGAGGGAGGTAAAAAAAAAAATCTCAAAACAAATAAAATATATACCTTATGATTATTTTTTAAAGCTATAAAATCTTAGTTATAAAAGTTTATTTATCTCCTATTATAAGGTATATATTTTATTTGTTTTAAGATTAAAATTAAATAACAAAAATAAAATAAATAAAATAAGTAAAAATAGCTCTTTAAAGAAATATAAAATAACAAAAATAAAATAAATTTTAAATAAATAAAAATATTCTTTAAATAAAATAAAATAATCTAAAAAATAGTTCTTTAAAGAATAAAATAATAAGTAAATAAAATAAGTAAAAATAGTTCTTTAAAGAAATATAAAATAACAAAAATAAAATAACTTTTAAATAAATAAAAATATTCTTTAAATAAAATAAAATAATCTAATAGATTAAAATTTATGTATTATATATAATAAATAAAATAGTTAAAATATTTTTACATTCTATATTAATTTTTCTTTATTTCTTATATACAAAATAAAATCTAAAATATTATTAAAAAAAATTATTTAAAAAAAAAACTATTATAAAAAAAATTAACATTAGCTAAATCTTTAATTATTAATCTATCAAATTAAATATATAAAAATTAATGTTAAAAATGAAAGTTAAAGAAAATTAAAAAAACATAAAGGAGGAAACAAGAAAGTAAACAGAATAAAAATGAACGTGCAGTGACCATTAAATACGGATGGCAGAATGGATGGCAGAAAAACGAGGGAGGCAGCATCCATGCCATGCATCCATGATTGGGTAGAAATTGTTGCCTCTATAGTCTTTGCCCCAACTCGATGGTGGCAATTTTTCTTTGTCCATGACGTGGACCCCATGCTCAAATCACCCTACCCACGATGGACCGCTCTCCCTTACACATTGATTTCAAGAAATCAGGTCTTAATCAGAACACGTTATAATATATTTGTTTTAATACGAGCGAGGTTGAAAGATAGATCATAGATTTTTTCAGGCTAAAATCAAATAAGATGATTGGATTCCCGTTCAAAGAGCTCGTGCGTTGATTAGTGCGACTTTAACACTCGGAGACCTTGAGAGAACTAAATAAGGTATGGGCTGAGTGAAGTAAAAGAGCTCGTGCGTTGCTTAGTGCGACTTTGACACTCGGAGACCTTGAGAGAAATAAATAAGGTATGGGCCGAGGGGAGTAAAAGAGCTCGTGCGTTGATTAGTGCGATTTAAAACTCGGAGACCTTGAGAGAAATAAATAAGGTATGGGCTGAGGGAAGTTGTCACCATTTTCATCATGTCTTTCCCTTTGTTGCTTCAAAGTTTATTTGAAGCTCCAGTCACCATGGCTGGTACAATTTTAGTGGTGTTGTTGATTTTGTACATAGTTAGTGAGCGTGCAAGAAGATTGCCCCCTGGCCCATTTCCCTGGCCTATCGTGGGGAACCTCCTCCAGTTGGGAGAGCTTGTTCACCGTAGCTTTCATGATATTGCTAAGAAATATGGACCAATTGCATCGTTGAAGTTGGGTTCTTTTACTGGAATTGTCATTTCTTCTCCTGAGATGGCAAAAGAAGTCTTGAGAACTCAAGATTTAGTTTTTGCCAGCCGGCCTCACACCGCTCTGGCAAAGTATATGTTCTATAACTTCAAGGACGTGGCATTCAGTCCTTACGGAGCTTATTGGAGGCAGATGAAGAAGCTATGCATGGTAGAATTGTTGAATGCCAAAAACATAGAGTCCTTGAGAGCAGTGCGTGAGGAAGAGGTGTCTTCGGCCATCCGTTCAGTGTGGGAGAAGAGCCGAGGGGGCACAGTTGCCGTCGATCTTAGCCAGATATTCTCATCCCTTCTACAGTCCAAAATGTTGAGACTCCTTTGTGGCACCGAATCTGATAACAATTTTGAGGAAATCAAGGAAATGTTATTGGAGGTCACAACCACGGCGGGAATTTTCAATATTGGAGACTTTATTCCTTGGCTGGACTGGCTGGATTTGCAAGGTGTGAAGCGACGCATGAAGAAAGTAAACAAGTCTTTCGACCAACTGATGTCCAAAATAATAGAACAGCACAGGAAGAGGGCAAAGTCAAGCGTAGGGAAGAAGGGGCTCTATTCCAAGGACATCATTGATGCCCTGTTGGAGATGCAAGCCACCGATTCCATTGCAATAACAGATGATCACATCAAGGCCATTGTTCTCGTAAGTGTCGTATCTTATTTTTATTTAATAAATATATTGATATGAATTTGAAACTATTTTATTTACTAAATTGAAAACGATGTATTATATTTCTTATTAACGGAATTTATGAATCATCATAGTGGTACTGGTAATATGAATGGTTTTAACTTTTTATAGGATATTTTCGTTGGTGGAGTGGAAACAGTGAGCACTACGTTAGAATGGGCAATGAGTGCAATCATCCAGAACCCTAGCGTGGGGAGGAAACTGCAGGAAGAAATCGAAGGCGTAGTAGGCAAAGAGAGGGCATTAAGAGAGAGTGATGTGCAAGGTATGGAATATCTTGGGTGTGTGTTGAAAGAGACGCTAAGGCTATATCCGCCGGCGCCTTTGCTGGTCCCCCACGAATCGACAGAAGCTTCCACTGTTAACGGCTACTTCATTCCTGCGAAAAGTAGGATTTTTGTTAGCACATGGGCTCTGGGAAGAGATCCCAAACTATGGAAGGATCCGCTGGAGTTCAAACCGGAAAGATTTCTGGGTAGAGAGATTGATTTTGTGAAAGGGAAGGACTTTTTTGATATTCTTCCCTTCGGGACAGGAAGGAGGGGATGCCCTGGGACTACCATGGCCTATGCCATGTTGAATCTTGCCCTGCCTCAGTTCGTACACTGCTTTGACTGGAGAGCCGAAGTGGAATTGGACATGATGGAACGCTCTGGAGTCACCTTACCCCGAAAATACCCTCTTTTCGCCATTCCTACGCTGAGGTTGCCTACCCTGCCTTCATTCACTGCATCTGCACCTTCCATGTATAAGACGGTATACTAGTTACCCAGTAGGAATGTTCCTTCAGCCGACGAATATATGTAGCCATCGTACGTATTACAATAAAGATTTGTGTGTAATAGCCTAGGTATAAAGGGGACCTTTTCCTAAAGTTCCGAGAGTAGTTGTGCTGCAACAAATCTTTTTATGAGAAGGTTTTATGGAATTTGGTACTCAATAAAACATTCACACTACTCTCTAAAAGATTTCATATGGTTTTCATTCTGTGCATTGTCTCTCGTATACCGTGGCTCAAGTCACTTCGCATTGCTAGCATCATCTATTTCAAAAGCTCTATTACCATTATTCATGTTTCGTGACAAACGTAAGCTACACGAATATATGTGTAATGCAATATCATAGACAAAATAGAATCCATCCATATATAATGGAAACACATAAAATGTTAGTTATCAAGCCATCATTTGAATCAAATTCAGGAGAAAGTATTTTGAGTAGTTTTTTTTTTTTGTTATTTACATTATATACGGATAAAAGTTCATTAGTGTTATTTGTTAGCGTGAATAATTAAGCTATTTACTATATTTAAGTGTATATGGGTTAATTACGTTAGACAACATCTTTTCTAACCGAATGTGCAACCTTTTAGATCTTTAGAGGTTGCCAAGTTATTTGGTTAACCTCATGCACATACTTTTTTGAGGTTGGAAGTCTTTCCATCTCACTTCAAAGGTCACTCGACAACTGGTACACAAGGTTGATGACTTAGTCATAGAGGTTGTTGGTTTGCACACTCCAAGTGTTCCTAACCTATTAACATCTAAAGGACACTTGTCTACTCACTTGTGCCACTCCATGGAGCACTTGTCAATCCACCTCTTAGGTGGATTACATCATCCTTGCCTATATATGCAAGGCTTTGTACTAAATGAAATTTGGGTCAAATGAATACAATCTATGCATTGTTCATTTGTACTTGTCTTTTATCTCCTCGATTCTCCTAATTCTAATATTATTGTAAGGTTATTGTGAACATAAAGGCTTACAATGCCACCATCTTTGGTAATTTAGATTTTAAATAAAATAAATTAGCCAAGAATTAAAATATCTTATGTGTATATGCATACAAGTCAATTGGTGACGTTGTTCTTAAAAGATGATGCGGTGAAGTTGATTTTTAATATAATTTTTTGGAATAGTCACCAACAATTTACAAGAGGTGGTTGGAGACCAAGAACTTATTTATGTTATCTATTATTTATAATTATAATGGTGAGAGTTGTAAACTCCTATCTTAGTCCATTATATTTTGGGTCCACTTTGATTATAGTGTCCTTTGTGCCTTAAAAAGCCTATATGTGACATATTCTTGCCTAAAATTTAACATAACATTATCCAAACATGTTACCATCATCACTCATCCCCAAGAGTCTACCCTATGAATAATATGAATAATATTTTCTCAATGTAAACTATAAATAGACAAGTAATAATTTTTTATATGGCTATCCAATAATGTGTATAAGTAGAGAATAATATAAATGTAATAGATCATAGTAGTTTGGAACTTAAGAGGTGAGATTTTGACCTAGATATGTCAATGTTTAAATTTTGTACTAATCATGCTACGTTCAAGTTTTAAAATAATATCAATGTCTATGTATTGTTGAAATAATTAAATATTTGAAAAAACACAAAAGATGATTACTTTTGTACTAAAATCAATATATCATTACTTATTCAATATAACAATGTGTATGAGAAATATTTTAATATGTAAAGGATACCCTACATCTTTATTAGCATATAAATTAAAGGAACATAAGAAGACAATGGGAAATATGGCATTAGAAGGAAGAAATAAAATAGATATATTGATACCCAATTATTAGAAGACACATATAATATTTTTTTAACAAAACATGATTGGTATGTGCAAGGAATTGGGGGACCAAAAAGGGGTCTTAAGTTGCTAGTTTATTTTGAAATTAAGGAAAACTAAGCTTGGATGAGCAATTGATGATATTTATGCTCCAAATTTGAAGATACAACAAGAAAAATAGTTTTAGTGTTTTGAATTTACTTTGTACATTACTATTTTTTTAAATGTTGGAGATCAAGGGGTTCAAATAGGAGGCTACAAAAAGTGCTCTTTTTTTATCAAAAAAACTTAGCATAGCATGTAGTGTGTCTCCCCTAAATTACTAACTTTCTTTTAGTATTATAAGAATTGCTTTTGTGAAAATATAGTTAACACAATGTAGTTTATGCTTTAATTTTTTGCTTAATTTAAAATGAATATATGATTTTATATTAATTTTGAAACTGGACAGATCATAAAAACATAGAAAATTGAGCATGCACCCCCCCCCTCCCCAAATGTTTGAAAAAAAAAGAAAATTTCATTTTTGAATGTGTGAAGAAGAAAGTCTATCTTGTAAAAATGTATTTTTTTGAAATTTCAACAAATGGGTAAAAAATGCAACCAAAAGTACCATACATAGGTTTTTGACAAAAAATGGAGGCAATAGCAAAACAAATTGAACATCAAAACCTTATAATGTTTGAAATGTAAAAAAAATTACATGGTTAGAAAGCTAATAGGAAGCTCAAGATTACTATATTATTTTTTAACTTTACATTGGAAGGCACACAAAAGTGATGGAGAGCATGCTCAATAGTATATTATTTTTTCTAATTTTCTAAAAACACATCAATGGTCACTAAAATGTAATTCCAACCCTTTGGATTGGATTCCCGAGGAAAATCTAATCCTAACGTTTACAAATTTCCAAAGAAAGAAATAAAAAAAGTGTGATATAATATGATCGAGCGTTATAACACACTCACATTTCTATGAAGGGAATATGCATCTCCTCACACTCCCTCCTTTCTCTTCACATTAACACAAATGAGTTATAACACACTCATGTTGGTGTGAATAAAAATCTCTCTCCCCTTGTCCCACTCTATCTCTCTCTCTCTCTCTCCCTCCCTCTACCTCTCCAACCTCCTTCCATCTCTACTCTCTATCTCACCTCTCTCTCTCTCCCCTCTCTACCTCTCCTTCCCTTTTTACTTATATCTCCCCTCTAGTTCTCTACCTCTCCCTCCCTTCCTCCCTCCCCACCTCTCTCTCTCTCCCTCCTTCTTCCCTCTCTACTTCTTTCTCCCTATCTCTCTTTCTCCTCTCCCTATCCATTTTTCTATTGTACTATATATTGGATATCCTCTCTCCCTCTCTTTCTCTCCCCTCTCTACCTCTCCCTCTCCCCCTCCCTCCTTCCCTCTATCTCTCTAAATTCTACATGGTTTAGAGTGTAGGGTTGATGGTTTATGATGGAGTGTCAACATTGATGGTATAGGGATTAAATTCATTTTTTTAAAGTTTTATTGTTAAATTATTAATATCAAGTTTTAGGGTTTAGGGAATAGGTTTTAGTTTAGGGAGTTTAGGTTTGCTGATGGAGGGTTGAGCATTGAGGGTTTAGGGATTAAATACATTTTTAGGTTTTAGTGTTATATTTTTATTGTCATATTTTAGGGTTGATCGTATAAAGTTTAGGGTTTAGGGCCTAGGATTTCAGGTTTATAGTTGATGATGGAGGGTTGGGCATCAAGAGTTTATGAATTAAATTATTTTTTATATGATGTAGTTTTATATTATTAACACCATGTTTTAATGTCTAACATATAGGGTTTCGTGCCTAGGTTTTAGGGTTTAGGGTTGATGATGTAGGGTTGAGAATTGAGGGTTTAAGGATTAACTTTAATTTTTTTAGGTTTTAGTGTTAAATTATTTATGTGAGTTTTTAGGTTTTAACGCATAGGTTTTAGGGTTTACAATGTATAAGGGAGGGTTTAACATTGAGGGTTTAGAGATTAAATTTATTTTTTCAAAAATAACTATTATATTATTAATTTCAAGTTTTAGGGTTTAATGTATAGGGTTGAGGGTTTATGGTTGATGGTGTATTGTTGAGAATTAGGGTTTAGGGATTAAACTTATTTTTTTAGTTTTTTACTGTTAAATTATTGATGTCAAGTTTTAGGGTTCAGTGTATCATGTAATTCAAATTTAAGAAAAATAATTTGAGTTAAAAAGTATCATTTACAATGTGTACCAATAATAGTTCATTAGTGCTATCATAATATTCTGATTATATGGGAAAAATAGGCTTTGAATGGACTTGAAACCATTTACAATAGGTTTTGAATGGATCTAAAACCATTTACAAGCAAGTTTTGATGGGGAAACAAAACCCACTCAAAGAAGAAAAAGTTGCACAAGACTACAACATAGACAACCAATAGTGAACCAACAACACATCACCAAATGAACAACATGACTACCGAAATCTACAAATATTAGAAAAGGTTTTAATAGGAATCTTAAACCCAACACAACCAATTTTTACAAGGGAACTTGAACCCAAACTAGGTTTATAAGGGAACCTGAAACCCACTTTTAGCCAGATTATGTACAGGGATGAACATCCCTAACAACACACCAAGAATTAGGAGGGACCTTAAACCCATTGATAACATGAGCATAGCCTATATCCATCAGGAAAGAAAACTAAGAAAACTTGTTCAACACAAACCACCATCCCAACATAACCAAGGAGGAGACCACCCAACGACACCAAAGGGAGAAGAAGACCTCTTGCAACACCACCAAACATGAAGAGACGAATCAAACTCCGCCTTGAAAGGAGTAGGCTCCCCTTTATAGGAGTAGATGACATGAAGAACCTTACCACTACTACAACCAAACTATAACAAATAACAACTCCACCTCCATAGGAGTGCACACCACCTCAAAAGGTACTGTAATAGAAGGGATCAATAGCAAGGAAAGCACCTCCACAAATCCATAGACCCCAACTCTACCTCTAAAAGAGAGGGCTCAACCTTGATAGGAGTAATATTTGCCTCAATAGAAGAAACAAATTGTAGGAAAGGGAAAAAAGCCACCCAACTAGAAACAAGGAGAACCATGATAGCCATCGAAAACTCAAAAAAATGGCCCAAAAAGAGAAGCATAGGGATAAAATGAACCCCCACACATGGGGGAAAAAAGATAACACAAACAAGCAAAACTGTCATCTCAATAGTAGAGATGAATATAAAATTTTAAATAGTCGAAATATTGTAATTTATCTTTTAACTAAAATAAAATCAATTAATAACTAAAATATTTTGTGTATGTACATACAAGTCAGAATTGTGATGTTCTAAAAAGATGACTTAGTGAAATTGAATCTCTGTGTCATTTTTTTTAATAGTCACCAACAATTTACACAATGTGGTTGGATACCAAGAAAATGGCCCAGCAAGAGAAGTAGAGTGCTATCATAATGTTATTAGGAATATAAAATTTTAAAGAGTCAAAATATTGTAATTTATATTTTAACTAAAATAAAATTGTTTAAGAATTAAAATATTTTGTGTATGTATACAAGTTAGAATTGTGATGTTCTAAAAAGATGATTTTATGAAATTGAATCTCTATGTAATTTTTTGGAATAGTCACCAACAATTTACACAATGTGGTTGGACACCAAGAACATATTGTAAATATTTTCATTATAGATAAAGACAACAAAAACCTTGTGCTTCAATAAACATAAAATTACACACAATGAGTGTAATATTCCATTGTCAAAATGATTGATACGAGAGTTGAGTTGATTATAATATGAGCTTGCCTATATAGGCAAGGATGAAGTAATACACCTTTGAAGTGGATTGAAAAGTACTCCATGATGTGGCATAAATGAGTAGAAATGTCTTGTATAGGTGTCAACCTTAGGATCACTTGGAATGTGCAAACCAACAACCTATTTGACCAAGTCATCAACCTCAAGATGCCAAGTGTTGAGTGACCTTTGAGGTGAGATAAATTATCTTCCAACCTAAAAGAGGCAGCACATCAAGTTTACCAAATAACTTGGTAATCTCTATAGGCTTAGAGGTTTCACATTCAGTTAGACAAGATATTGTCTAACCTCATCAACCTAAGCTCACTTAAGTATAGTGATATAGATAAATTATCCACTCTAACACCCCCCTTAAGTGATACTTGGGGAGATCACAAATTTTTAATAGATAGAAATGGGTCCTAGCTACTAGGAAATGTTAAGTACCCATGTACAGTTCAATCGCTCATTAAATGGAGAAAGATAAAAAATAAGCATTGGGAACAAAACTATCCCCCAAAAAAGAGAAGGAGAAGGGTTTAAGACCTTTTGAAAATATGTCCCTTAATGATGGGAATCTGATGAAGAACTCCTAAAGCATGTCAAAGTTGTAAACTCTATTGAAGATGAATTGGTGTTTACTAGAATCAACAAATCTCCAATAAATGTAGAACAAAATAAGAGATACAAAACACTGGATGAGTGGATATATGAACTGTAAGGAAACCATAGGTGCAGAACAAACTCTCCTAACACCAAAACCTCAGGGAAGAATGTAGAGGTGACTTTAATTTTTTTTAATTATAGTCCAATTAAGATACTCATGAATGAAATAACAGAAATAGAGAAATGAACATACACACAATTGGACACCAGATTTACGTGAGAAAACCCTTACAGGAGAAAAACCCACCACACCAAGAAAAGTCTCTTTGTATTACTGTAAAGGAAATTACATACAGAGTTCAGACTTAACTTTCTGATGTCAATTTATAGCAACAACATTTCCTTGATCAACCTTGTACAAAATAGCTCTCAGAAAAACATACAATGAATTTACACAGATCAATCTGTATTCAATCAAACAACACTGTTACTCATCGAATTGTTCATTGTCATCCACCATTGCCTAATAGTAATCCATTCTCTCACAGTCTGTTCATCTCCCTCATAGGAATGGTCGCAACAGTCCAACTACTAGCGGTTCACATTCTGCTTCTCTGATTGGTCAAAAATAGATCACGTAGGATATACATTCAGTAAAGATGTTCAAACAATATCGCATGTCAGTGAGACACTAAGCTGTGTCTCCTTGATGCTACAATACCTAACTGTCGTTATCAACCAGAGTCACCACCATCGACAAAAGACATATCGAGTTCAAACCTGTTGCTCAGAATCACTCTACCGCTAAGACATCACATTGATATCCACTGCAGAACCATCGGCAAGAGTTTCACTATTGCTAAGAGTCTTATAGAACCTTATGTCATACTGATGTTCATACTCGTCGGCAAGACCAATAGTCATCGGTAGGAGATCACACCGAAGATATACCGACAGTTCATATTACTCCAACCAGTCTATCAACAAGAGCAACACCATCAGCAAGAGGTTTTACTAAAGTTCATCATGTGGAGATCCATCGACAGTTCATAAACCAATTCGTCAACAAGACTAACACTCTCGGCAAGAGTTCATACAGACCACAAACCTATTAGCCAAGAGTCTTCTCGATATGTTCCATCCATCGCCAATGTGTAAAACCTTGGCGAGACATCCTCGGTCGGAATGAGTCACTCTGAATGTTCATGCCTATCCCTGATGACTTATGTCACCACGAGTCTCCCCGATAACCATTAGAAACCAATCCGTCGACAAGAGATCTACTAAAGTAGAATGAGTTAAAACTTTCACAGTGATCGACATGTCTTGTTGATGACTCCCTTCGGCAAGAAAGAATCAAAGTTTCGGCGATCTGAACACTTCAAAAGTTTAGAACACAATTGCTAGTTGGTAAGACATTCAAAGGGTCTCATTGACTTTTCTCTTTTTGGAGTTTACATGCCAATAAGTTTGAGGCACATTTTCCAACATGAACACTGCTCAAGCATGTAGACAAATTCAATCAAATTCTTTGTAGTTGAAAATACATATAATACTATTATTAGGAGTATAATAGAATCTCAAAAAATATGATCCATTGAAATAATCCCTTATGAGACCTCCCAAAAAGAAGATTCCTCCATTGATTAATTGAAAGAAGAAATAGCATATAACACATCATAGTCCCCCCTTAATTCTAAGACAAATAAGCAAACCCAAAAAAACTAGGAGTGTGCAAGGAATGTAGACCAAGATGTAGGTGCAAAAGATGTACAGGAAACTAAAAACGGGTGTGCATCAAGGCATACACAAATGAGGTGAGAATCACGAGGATAAATTATTATGATTTCAAATTAAGGAAACACACACCATAGGGAGACAATCATGAGGATCCACAATTGTGACGTCAAATCAAGGCTCTACACGACCCCCCATTACACTTTATAATTTAGTGTAAGTACAAAATTTTAGAATTTCTCTCCATATGGAAAACATATTCAATTTTGTGGCACTTTATTTGAGTGCATTTACAAGAATTTTTGTTGTTAAAAGTGTTGTACTAATCGCTAGCGCCTCCCATCAGATTTAGGAAATCAATTAACTACCTCATGTGGATCCGATTATCTTTGGTGTTTATATCAGGCATTAATAGGTTAATATATTTTCTCAAATATAAACATGTTCCAATAAAAAATTATTCAAATTTTATGTCATGAGGTGGATTAAGAAGATATATGCCTTAAAAACCTCAAAAAAATGACAAAAACTGGAAATTAAACCCCATCTTCTATTTGCAAGTTATTTCAAAAAGAAAAAATGGTCCCTTTTATGAAGACTTGTAAATTACAATTAATAATAGCAAAAAGATGCTAAATTTTTATGGAAATTACTAATGGTTATAAAACTTGTGATAGTAACATGTAATATAATTTAAATGTTAGGTATTAACTAAGAACAATAAATGTTAAAATATCCATACATTAAATAAAAAATGTAACTAGTAGTGACCAAGTAATTGATTATGTGAGGGACAACAGGTCTACTTCGTGCAAAGAGGGAGTCAGTGCATGTTTTTCACAATATAGATGATAGGCCTCCTTCAACTTTTGCAAAAGCTTCTCCAAGCCTACAAATGGTTGTTGGCTATCATAGCCCTTCCTCATGAGTTTGGTAGCATACCAATTGGGTCTACAAAGAGGGCCCAAATCCTACAATTAGTGGTTTATTTTGGCACAAATTTCTATAAATATAAGTAGTGTAGGCCATGGGAAAAAGAATGCCTAAAAAATTATGAATTTTGTGGATTTCAGTGTTGAATTGAGGCGATTATTTCCCCTTCTACACATGTCAAACCCTTCAGTCAATGGTCCCAAGATGAAATGCGACAAGATCCATGCACAACCACAGGTTAAAGTCACTACCTCATCACTACCTGAGGGCAGAGATGCCTAAGGGTAGAAATGATCCATGAGGGGTAGAATTTGTGACCTTTTTGGCCTTCAAATTGCACACCATAAGTGAGGCATGGCCTCTTGATACCACTTGATAGATCCAATGAATGTAATTATCCTCCCTTTTAATTCCTGGTCCACTTGCCTATGCACCACAAGAAGAGATATCAGGGGTTTGTAAATGAAAATTGCACCACAATAGAGATTACACCCAATAATAGAGGGAGTGGGGTTGATTTGAAATTCCATGTAGATTATTATGGAAAATATGCAGCAAAAAGAAAAACAAAATAAAATCAATTTGAACACTTTTTTCTTGAAAATATGTCCACCCAACTTTGTTACCATGTTAGTATTTTCATCCAAGATCATGACATTAAAAACCTTATGCTTCCACAAAGATACACTTGCACACAATGAGCTCAATCTTCCATTATTGAAATGATTGATAAAAGAGCTGAGTTGATTATAATATGATCTTTCCTATATAGGAAAGGATGAAGCAATCCACCTATCAAGTGGATTGACAAGTTCCCCATGATGTGGCACAAATGAGTAGACAAGTGTCCTATAGGTGTCAACGTTACGATCACTTGGAATGCGCAAATCAACAACCTATTTGACCATGTCATAAACCTTGATGCCAAGTGTTGAGTGAAATTTGAGGTGAGATGGAAAGTATTCCAACCTCAAAGAGGTAGCACATGAGGTTTACCAAGTAACTTGGTAAGCCCTAGAGGCTTAAAGGTTGCACATTCAGTTAGACAAGATGTTGTCTAACCTCATCAACCTAAGTACACTTAATTATAGTGAATAGATAAATTATTCACTCTTAACACATATTTATGTTACCTTTTATTTACAATTATAATGGTCAAAGTTTTATACCCCTAATGCAGTCCATTATGTTTTGGGTCCACTTTTATTAAAGTATCCTTTGTAGCTTACTAAGCCTATAAATAGCATATTCTTTCCTCTACTTTGAATTTTAACATTATCCAAAATGTTCCCATCATTACTCATCTCAAAGAGTCTAGCCTAATCCCTAAATTTCTCATTCTTCATATTATATCAAATTTATGAGTAGAAAATTGGATTAGATCATTTCCATAATTATAAACTTGAACCTTAAGCTTTTAAAGTTTACAATATAAATTGAAAATTTTCCAATATTTTCATTGGTGAATATGAGCCGAACTAGTGCATAGTTGTGTGATTTTATGTACCATGTTAATCTATTTTAAAATGAAATTCATTATTTATTTTCAAATAATGTGATTTTATGTACCATGTTATTCTATTTAATTACATAATTACCTTGATAATATTATGTAATGGATTGTTATTACAAATTATTATTTCATAATTGTTGAATTAGTTTACATATGGGTTTCATTAAGGAGAACATGAAACTTAATAAGAAAGTTCTTGTAGACACTACCCTACTTCAAACAGATGTATTATATAGAAAAAAATAGGCATTCAGCACCAAAGTGATAACACATAATGTAATACACCAAGCTATTGAATCCTAGATGCAAATCCTTATCTCAAGCTTTAGGAACACCCACAAGATCTCTCATAAAGAAAAGTAAAGAGTAAATATTGTCTAGCTAAGACTAGTTATGGTCACATTTATGCTCACTAGGTGATTTTCACATGGCTACACAAGGTCATGCAATAAAAAAATCACCACAATAATCTCGTTCAATAAGTTGTGTTAAAAAATAAGAATAAGATAAATAATATACAAATAAATTCAAAGATGTTTGAACTAATGTTTGATTTGAACCCAAGGCATATGGACATATCAAGATGTGAAAATGGAAGAAATAATTTTTTTAATTTTATAATGTTATATTTATCTTATTATTTTAATAGAATGATTTCTAACTAATTGTGTCATAAATCAAAACTTTTCTTGAATTAGCTGTATCTAGTGCCAATGCAAACTTTCTAATTTAATATTCTATAACTATGTGATTCTTTCCTATATTATTATTCACTAATCTAATAGATTTATTTTAACTATTGTAACCACAATTTTTGACGCTTGCCTAAAATTCATGTCCACCCATGTAAATTTTGTCTAAGTTAAAAAGTTGCCCCTTTCCTATGATTTTCAAAACATTGTTAGGCCTTGCTTAGGTTGTCAAAACCTTGTTTTCATTTGATTTTTTAAATGATTAAGTCTAAGGTTCATCTTTCAAAGTTAGTCCCTTATGAGTTCGTAGAATTGTGGGCATGTTCACCAAGATGGGGCACAAAAAGTGGCCAAATGATCAAAAACAAACAAAACATGTTCATGCTTTTAAGAAATTCAAATAATGTGCACATGTTATTATTGAAACAAAATGTGTATGCATTATATCAACACATAATGCATATGCATTTTTATAAAAGAAAAGAAAAAGTGTTTCAATGGAAGAAAAATGTGTACACGTTATTCTTAATATAAATTTATATAAAGAAAAAGACTGTCCATTTTTCTTACCACAACCCATGTTTTCTAGAGCTATTTTCCTTCCCTCAACTGAGCATAACATGAACGTGTTTTTCTCTTTCTAATATTGCTTCATAATGTCACATTAGAGAAGAGGTAAGTTATTTTTTTTACATTGGGAAAATGGACTATTTTTGGTCAACTTCATGTTTTTTAAAATTTTATAACAAATCATGTAAACCCTCAGTCACAAGAAAATTTAAATGATGAATTTTCTAATTAAAACCCTTGGATGCTTGACCCTCCTCCAACCCTTTCAAAAAACCCTAGACAAAGCTAAAATGGTTTTTTAGGGCATCTAAAGCAAAAGAAAGTTGCTATTCATGATTTAGTTTCAAAATTGAGGGGTTCAATTTATCAAACAAGCATAACCAATCCCTTGCCTCAACATTGGAAGCCATGTTGGTGAATGTTGACATCGTCACAAATTAAATAAACCAATTTAAAAATTATATAGATTCATGTTGTCAATATTATGCAACGAAATTATCCTATGATGATGTGAAAAAGTAAGATATAAGAAAATAAAGCATATGTCTTCTATTTACAGATCTTAAAATCAATCAACCTTTTCCTCTAAATTGTTGAAGATATTTCCAATATATTGGTTAATTATGAGGAGATAAGAAATAGGTTTTGGGATAGATGGTGGATGGTATTTGACCAACCTCCATGCAATAAGTATGAGGTGCTGCTATATTTTCTAAGAAAACTATAATGTGAATTTATCCTTCATGAAATATCCAATTACTTTGATATGAGGGTGTTTCAAGGTAGAGGTGGAGAGTACATAGGTGGAGATGTGAGACTTAATCCAAAATCATATACCCATAACCTAGAATCCTATACCCTATACCATTAGTTCCCTATACCTTATCTCTCAACCTTAGGAACTGAAGCCAATAGGTTAATCCATTGACCATATACTCAACACTATACCCTATACGCTCATCCCTAAACCTTATACCATTAACCTCAACCCTATATCACATACCATCTTGACCCTAAACCATGTGAACCTCAACCTTCAGCCCTAAGGCCTATATAATAAACCCTCAACCATATACACTCAACCCTAAACCCTATATTAAATACCCTCTACCCTAATCCCTTGCATTAGTCCTATGCATGGTGAAGAGCTATTTTTTCCCCTACGTATGTTTGCAGTTTTTCCTTGTTCCTTCGGTCCCGAGGTCTTCCGTATTTTCAATATTGGAGACTTTATTCCTTGGCTAGACTGGCTGGATTTGCAAGGTGTGAAGCGACGCATGAAGAAAGTAAACAAGTCTTTCGACCAAATGATGTCCAAAATAATAGAACAACACAGGCAGAGGGAAAAGTCAAGTGTAGGGAAGAAGGGGCTCTATTCCAAGGACATCATTGATGCCCTGTTGGAGATGCAAGCCGCCGATTCCATTGCAATAACAGATGATCACATCAAGGCCATTGTTCTCGTAAGTGTCGTATCTTATTTTTATTTAATAAATATATTGATATGAATTTGAAACTATTTTATTTACTAAATTGAAAATGATGTATTATATATCTTATTAACGGAATTTATGAATCATCACAGTGGTACTGGTAATATGAATGGTTTTAACTTTTTATAGGATATTTTCGTTGGTGGAGTGGAAACAGTGAGCACTACGTTAGAATGGGAAATGAGTGCAATCATCCAGAACCCTAGCGTGGGGAGGAAACTGTAGGAAGAAATCGAAGGCGTAGTAGGCAAAGAGAGGGCATTAAGAGAGAGTGATGTGCAAGGTATGGAATATCTTGGGTGTGTGTTGAAAGAGACGCTAAGGCTATATCCGCCGGCGCCTTTGCTGGTCCCCCACGAATCGACAGAAGCTTCCACTGTTAACGGCTACTTCATTCCTGCGAAAAGTAGGATTTTTGTTAGCACATGGGCTCTGGGAAGAGATCCCAAACTATGGAAGGATCCGCTGGAGTTCAAACCGGAAAGATTTCTGGGTAGAGAGATTGATTTTGTGAAAGGGAAGGACTTTTTTGATATTCTTCCCTTCGGGACAGGAAGGAGGGGATGCCCTGGGACTACCATGGCCGATGCCATGTTGAATCTTGCCCTGCCTCAGTTCGTACACTACTTTGACTGGAGAGCCGAAGGGGCATTGGACATGATGGAACGCTCTGGAGTCACCTTATCTTGAAATACCATCTTTTCGCCATTCCTATGCTGAGGTTGCCTACCCTCCCTTGATTCACTGCATCTGCACCTTCCATGTATAAGACAGTATACTAGTTACCTAGTAGGAATGTTCCTTTAGCCGATGAATATATGTAGCCATCGTACGTATTGCAATAAAGATTCGTGTGTAATAGTGTAGGTATATAGGGCACCTTTTGCTAAAGTCTTGAGAGTAGTTGTGCTGCGACAAATATTATTTATGATAAGGTATTATGGAATTTGGTACTCAATAAAACATTCACACTACTCTTTAAAATATTTCATATGGTTTACATTCTCTACATTGTCTCTCGTATACCATGGCTTGAGTCACTTCTCATTGCTAGCATCATCTATTTCAAAAGCTCTATTACCATTTTTCATGTTTCGTGACAAACATAAGTTACACGAGTATATGTATAATGGAATATTGTAGACAAATTAGAATCCATCTATATATAATAGAAACACATAAAATGTTAGTTATCAAGCCATCATTTGAATCAAATTCAAGAGAAAGTTTTGAGTAGTTTTTTTGTCATTTACATTATATACTGATAAAAGTTCATTAATGTTATTTGTTAGTGTGAATAATTAATCTCTTCACTATACTTAAATGTACATGGGTTAATGAGGTTAGACAACATCTCTTCTAACCGAATGTGCAACCTTTTAGACCTCTAGAGGTTAGAAAGTTATTTGGTTAACCTCATGCACATACCTTTTTGAGGTTGGAAGTCTTTCCATCTGACTTCAAAGGTCACTCAACACCTCACACACAAGTTTGATGACTTGGTCATAGAGGTTGTTGGTTTGCACACTCCAAGTGTTCCTAACCTGTTAACATCTAAAGGACACTTGTCCACTCACTTGTGCCACTCTATTGGGCACTTGTCAATCCACCTCTTAGGTGGATTACATCATCCTTGCCTATATATGCAAGACTTTGTACTAAATGAAATTTGGGTCAAATGAATACAATCTATGCATTGTTCATTTGTACTTGTCTTTTATCTCCTAGATTCTCCTAATTCTAATATTATTGTAAGGTTATTGTGAGCATAAAGGCTTACAATGCCACTATCTTTGGTAATTTAGATTTTAATTAAAATAAAATTAGCCAAGAATTAAAATATCTTATGTGTATGCATACAAGTCAATTGGTGACATTGTTCTTAAAAGATGACGCAACAAAGTTGATTTTTAATATAATTTTTTGGAATAGTCACCAACAATTTACAAGAGGTGGTTGGAGACCAAGTACTTATTTATGTTATCTATTATTTATAATTATAATGGTGAGAGTTGTAAACTCCTATCTTAGTCCATTATATTTTGGGTCCACTTTGAAATTATCCAAACATGTTACCATCTTCACTCATCCCCAAGAGTTTATCCTATGAATAATATGAATAATATTTTATCAATGTAAACTATAAATAGACAAGTTTTAACTTTCTATATGGCTATCCAATAATGTGCACAAGTAGAAAATAATATACATGTAATAGATCATAGTTGTTTGGAACTTAAAAGGTGAATCTATATGTTAATGTTTGAATTTTGCACTAATTATGCTATGTTCAAGTTTTAAAATAATATCAATGCCTATGTATTGTTGTTAAAATAATTAAATATTTGAGAAAACACAAAAGATGATTACTTTTGTACTAAAATCAATATATCATTACTTATTCAATATAACAATGTGTATGAGAAATATTTTAATATGTAAAGGATACCCTAAATCTTTATTAGCATATAAATTAAAGGAATGGAAGAGGACAATGGGAAATATGGAATTAGAAGGAAGAAAGAAAATAGATATATTGATACCCAATTATTGGAAGACACATATAATATTTTTTTAACAAAACTTGATTGGTATGGGGGACTAAAAGGGGGACTTAAGTTGCTAGTTTTTTTTTTAAAATTAAGGAAAACTAAGCTTGGATGAGAAATTGAAGATATTTATGCTCCAAATTTGAAGATACAACAAGAAAGAAAGTTTTAGTGTTTTGAATTTACTTTATAAACTACTATTTTTTTTAAATGTTGGAGATCAAGGGGTTCAAATAGGGGGCTTAAAAAAGTGCTCTTTTTTATCAAAAAAAATTAGCATAGTATGTAGTGTGGCTCCCCTAAATTACTTTCTTTTAGAATTATAAGAATTGCCCTTGTGAAAATATGGTTAACACAATGTAGTTTATGCTTTAATTTTTTGCTAATTTTTAAATGAATATGTGATTTTATATTAATTTTGAAATTGGATAGATCATAAAAACATAGAAAATTGAGCGTGCCCCCTTCCTAAATTTTTAAAAAATAATTCAAAAGAACATTTTATTTCTGAATGTGTGAAGAACAAAGTCGATCTTGTAAAAATGTTATTTTTTCAAATTTCAACAGATGGGTAAAAAATGCAACCAAAAGTACCATACATAGGTTTTTGACAAAAAATGGAGACAATAGCAAAATGAATTGAACATCAAAACCTTAGAATATTTGAAATGTTAAAAAAATACATGGTTAGAAAGCTAATAGGAAGCTCAAGATTACTATATTATTTTTTAACTTTACATTGGAAGACACACAAAATTGATGGAGAGCATGCTCAATTTCTTAAAACACATCAATGGTCACTAACATGTAATTCCAACCCTCTGGATTGGATTCCCAAGGAAAATCTAATCCTAAAGTTTAGAAATTTCCAAAGAAAGAAATAAAAAAAGTGTGATATAACATGATCGAGCATTATAACACACTCACATTTCTATGAAGAGAAAATGCATCTCCTCACACTCCCTCACTTTCTCTTCACATTAACACAAATGAGTTATAACACACTTATGTTGGTGTGAATTAAATTCTCTCTCTCCCCTCCCTCCCTCTACCTCTCCAACCTCCTTCCATCTCTACTCTCTATCTCACCTCTCTCTCTCTCCCCTCTCTAAATCACTTCCCTCCCTCCTACGCTCTCTACTTATATATACCCTATAGATCTCTACCTCTCCCTCCCTCTCTCTCTCTCTCTCCGCCTCTCTCCCTCCCTCCTTCCCTCTCTACTTATCTCTCCCTATCTCTCTTTCCACCCTCCCTATCAATCTTTCTATTGTACTATATATTGGATGTCCTCTCTCCCTTTCTCTCTCTCTCTCCCCTCTCTACCTCTCCCTTCCTCCCTCCATCCTTCCCTCTATCTCTCTAAATTCTACATGGTTTAGAGTGTAGGGTTGATGGTTTATGATGGAGTGTTCAACATTGATGGTATAGGGATTAAATTCATTTTTTAAAGTTTTATTGTTAAATTATTAATATCAAGTTTTAGGGTTTAGGGCATAGGTTTTAGTTTACAGAGTTTAGGTTTGATGATGGAGGGTTGAGCATTGAGGGTTTAGGGATTAAATACATTTTTTAGGTTTTAGTGTTAAATTTTTATTGTCATATCTTAGGGTTTATCGTATAAGGTTTAGGGTTTAGGGCCTAGGATTTAGGGTTTATAGTTGATTATGGAGGGTTGTGCATTGAGGGTTTATGAATTAAATTATTTTTTATAGGATGCAGTTTTATATTATTAACACCATGTTTTAGTTTTTAACATATAAGGTTTCAGGCCTAGGTTTTAGGGTTTAGGGCTTATGGTTGATGATGTAGGGTTAAGAATTGAGGGTTTAGGGGTTAAATTTTTTTATTTTAGGTTTTAGTGTTGAATTAATAATGTGAGGTTTTAGGTTGAGCTTTGAGGGTTTAGAGATTAAATTTATTTTTTCAAGAACAACTATTATATTATTAATTTAAAGTTTTAGGGTTTAGTGTATAGGGTTGAGGGTTTATGGTTGATGGTTTTTTGGTTGAGCATTAAGGGTTTAGGGATTAAACTTATTTTTTTAGTTTTTAGTGTTAAATTATTGATGTCAAGTTTTAGGGTTCAGTGTATCATGTAATTCAAATTCAGGAAAAATAATTTGAGTAAAAAAGTATCATTTACACTATGTACCAATAATAGTTCATTGGTGCTATCATAATATTTTGATTATATGGGAAAAATAGGTTTTGAATGGACCAGAGGCTATTTACAATAGGTTTTGAATGGATCTGAAACCATTTATAGGTAGGTTTTGATGGGAACCCAAAACCCACTCAAAGAAGAAAAAGCTGCACAAGACTACAACATAAACAACCAACAGTGAACTAGAAACATATCAACAAATGAACAACATGACTACTGAAATTTGCACAAATTAGAAAAGGTTTTAACAGGAACCTTAAACCCAACACAACCAAGTTTAATAGGGGAAATTGAACCAAAACTATGTTTAGAAGGGAACCTGAAACCCACTTTTAGCCAGATTACAGGGATGAATGTCCCTAACAACACACTAAGAATTAAGAGGGACCTTAAACCCACTACTAACACGAGCATAGCCTATATACACAAAAAAAGAAAACCAAGAAAACTTGTTCAACACAAACCACTATCCCATCATAACCGGGGAGGAGACCACCCAACCACACCAAAAGGGAGAAGAAGACCTCTTGCAGCACCACCAAACATGAAGAGCCGAATCAGAGTCCACCTTGAAAGGAGTATGTTCTCCTCTATAGGAGAAAATGCCATGAAGAACCTTACCACTACTATAGCCAAACTATAAAAAATACCAACTCCACCTCCATATGAGTGGACACCACCTCAAAAGGTACTGTAATAGAAGGGACCAATAGTAAGGAAAACACCTCCACAAATCCATAGACCCCAACTCTAACTCTAAAAGAGAGGGCTCCACCTCAACAAGAGTAATATTCACCTCAATAGAAGAAAAAAATTGTAGGAAATGGAAGAAATCCACCCAACTAGTAGAAAGGAGAAACATGACAACCATTAGAAACTCAAGAAAATGTTTGAACAAGAGAAGCATAGGGATAACCCGAACCCCCACATAAGGGGGAAAAAAGATAACACAAACAAGCAACACTGTCATCTCAATAGTAGGCACAAATATACAATTTTAAATAGTCAAAATATTGTAATTTATCTTTTAACTAAAATAAAATCAGTTAAGAACTAAAATATTTTGTGTATGTATACAAGTCAGAATTTTGATGTTCTAAAAAGATGACTTAGTTAAATTGAATCTCTATGTAATTTTTTTTGAATAGTCACCAACAATTTACACAATGTGGTTGGATACCAAGAAAATGGCCCAACAAGAGTTCAACAGAGTGCTATCATAATGTTATTAGGAATATAAAATTTTAAATAGTCAAAATATTGTAATTTGTATCTTTTAACTAAAATAAAATCGGTTAAGAATTAAAATATTTTGTGTATGTATACAAGTTAGAATTGTGATGTTCTAAAAAGATGATTTTATGAAATTGAATCTCTATGTAATTTTTTGGAATAATCACCAACAATTTACACAATGTGGTTGGACACCAAGAACATATTGTAAGTATTTTCATTAAAGATCATGATAGCAAAAACCTTGTGCTTCCATAAACATAAAATTACACACAATGAGTGTAATCTTCCATTATCAAAATGATTGATACAAGAGTTGAGTTGATTACAGTATGAGCTTGCCTATAGAGGAAAGGATGAAGTAATCCACCTATGAAGTGGAATAGTCACCAAAAATTTACAAGAGGTGGTTGGAGACCAAGAACTTATTTATGTTATCAATTATTTATAATTATAATAGTGAGAGTAGTAAACTCCTATCATAGTCCATTATATTTTGGGTCCACTTTGATTATAGTGAATATATGATTTTATATTAATTTTGAAATTGGACATATCATAAAAACATAGAAAATTGAGCGTGCCCCCTTCCTAAATTTTTGAAAAATAATTCAAAAGAACATTTTATTTCTGAATGTGTAAAGAACAAAGTCGATCTTGTAAAAATGTATTTTTTTCAAATTTCAATAGATGGGTAACAAATGCAACCAAAAGTACCATACATAGGTTTTTGACAAAAAATGGAGACAATAGAAAAATAAATTGAACATCAAAACCTTAGAATATTTGAAATGTTAAAAAAATACATGGTTAGAAAGCTAATAGGAAGCTCAAGATTACTATATTATTTTTTAACTTTACATTGGAAGACACACAAAATTGATGGAGAGCATGCTCAATAGTATATGATTTTTTATAATTTTCTAAAAACACATCAATGGTCACTAAAATGTAATTCCAACCCTTTGGATTGGATTCCCAAGGAAAATCTAATCCTAAAGTTTAGAAATTTCCAAAGAAAGAAATAAAAAAAGTGTGATATAACATGATCGAGCATTATAACACACTCACATTTCTATGAAGAGAAAATGAATCTCCTCACACTCCCTCCTTCCTCTTCACATTAACAAAAATGAGTTATAACACACTTATGTTGGTGCGAATTAAAATATCTCTCTCTCTCTCTCTCCCCTACCTCCCTCTACCTTTCCAACCTCCTTCCGTCTCTACTCTCTATTTCACCTCTCTCTCTCTAGCCTCTCTACCTCACCTTCCTTGCCTCCTTCCCTCTCTACTTATATTTCCCCTCTAGGTCTCTACCTCTCACTCCCTTCCTCTCTCCTTCTCTCCCTCCCTCCCTCCCTCTCTACTTCTCTCCTATCTCTCTTTCTCCTCTCCCTATTAATCTTTCTATTGTACTATATATTGGATCTCCTCTCTCTCCATCTCTCTCCTCTCTCTACCTCTTCCTTCCTCCCTCCCTCATTCCCTCTATCTCTCTAAATTTTGCATGGTTTAGAGTGTAGGGTTGGTGGCTTATGATGGAGTGTTCAACATTGATGGTATATGGATTAAATTTATTAGTCCTTGCATTGAGTAGGAGACTAATGTTTTCAGTTGAGTAAAGAGCATATTAATTTGTGCATTGGGAATTGAGTCAAGGATATAATCTCATGGTAAGCCAAAGTTTTGGATTTTCTTTTTGTTTTTTTGCATATAAAATGACCATTTATCTCTCTCTCGATTGGTCAACCGCTAATTTCCTGGGGGTTTAGAATTTTTCTTCAATAATTTTGAAGAGCCTGTCCAATCAGAGGGAGAGGGAAAAGTATTAAGCATGGTTCCCTAATGTTTTTCTATTTTCCTGCCAAGGGAACATGGGCATGCAAGTAGCTAGGTGGCATTGTGCAAGGAAGTTTACGTGCCTTGTGTCCTCTGTATGTGGCTAGTGCGTCAATGTATGCAAATGAGAAATCAAGTAGAAGAGAATTTCCCCAAAGTATCCCAAATGTGTGGTCTTCTTCCTCCCTCTCTGGAAGCTTCTTCATACCCCTAGTTGTTTCTCAAATAATCTGCTTTGCAATGAAGAAGAGTTACTTTGATGAAGCTTGCGTGGAAAGATTTCTGAAATCCTGTGGAAACAATGCAAAGAAAGTAGCAAAGCAGCTGAGGGCATGCCTCACACGATGGGACAATATTCTTGTTGGTAATTTGCTTTGAGATAGATAACCCTTGTTTTCAATGGTATTACTTCGATTTCGCCCAAATGCTGACAAGTTTATTCAACAAAACTGCAAATGTGTTTATTCTTGTGTGCTTTTAGTACCAAAATTGAGTGCTTTTAGCATTGAAATTACCTAAGCCACAAAAGTGATGAAGTTGTCCCCTTTTCCTCTGTAGATTGATGTTTCAAAACCCAATTTAGGGCTCTATTAGAGCTTTTTGTAACATTTTTTTTAATACCATTAAAATGCTCAGACATGATAGTCTAGAAAAAAGATTTTATTTTGAGTCGTGCAAAAAGTTAAACTACTAGAATTTGCAAATGAGCAATTGTTCTATCGCAAATCTACAACCACATGACCGGTTTTAGCACATAAAATTTGAAAATTATAGTGGAATACATGTGTAATATTAGGAAACAATACCTTGGCTAAATGTGTAATACCTAACATGTCTACTAGGGCAGTCGTAACTACAACACTTGTCAAAATATCTCTATCCTTCATGTTTTCATGGATGTCAATATTGTGTTCGAAAGCACCCATTTTTGCATAGATAGAGACGATGCTGGCAAAGGTTGTGGAATTTGGCTTTACACCTGCCAATTACATTTGCTTGAAAGTTTATAAAGCCTTTTCAAAAATCCATATTGTGCATATCCTACAATCATTGCAATCCACAGAAGCACATCTCTTTGAAGCATTCTATCAAATAGTTAATGTGCCTTGTCTACATTTCTACATTTTGCATACATGTCTACCCAGACAGTCATGTTGTGACCTTTTCACACATCACCCCAATGCAAATGGGGACCCCCAGTAGTTTGCTAGTTTTTAGGGTTTTGCTTTGTGCAATGGTTTCTTGAGGTCACTTCTTTGAGAGTTTCAAGTTAGTCTTTTGAAAGTCATCCGAGCCAAGTTGAGAATCCATTCCTAAATCGGTGCATAAACCTCATGGAAGGGCTCAAAGGGTTTGGGAGATGAGGATCGCCTATGCTTTGGGCCAATTCTGACACTTCCTACTTTTTAGGGAATCTGCTTTTTTGCTTTTTTGCTTTTTCATTTTTGGCATTTTTGGACCAAATGGGGTTCCCTATTTTTTAGGGATTTTTCTTTTTCTATTTTTAGAAAGTCAACCCTGGTCAATGGGTCAATGTTTCCATCTTTAGAACCAAAATTCAACCAAAAACCATTGAAAAATCAAAGTAAAAATAAAAAAATAAAGCAAAAAATCAAGAAAAGCATGGAAAAGATAAGGTAAAAATCTAGAAAATCATGAGAAAATCACTGAAAAATCAACCTAAAAGCATGAAATCATGAGGTAAATTTGCCTAAGTTTGGAGAAATTCGCCCTTTCCATGGAGATGAAGGATGGCGAAGAAGTTAGAAAGTCCGCCATAAAATGGAAAGACATTCACAAAGTTTTTTGTGCCTTGATGAGAGAATGTCAAGCCATTAACAAAGTTTTCCCTTAATTTGAGGGATGTGGCATGAAAGCAAGGAGGTCCGCCATACCTTGGATGAGGCAATGGAAAGAAAGTTTGGAAGTTCACCCTCACATGGCAAGGACCTCTTGAAGTCCACCCAACCTTAGATGAAAGATGGAAAGACCTCTTGGAAGTCTGCCCCAACCTAGAGCAAGGAAAAAATTAGAAATTTGGCTAAGTATGGAAAGAAAGAGATAAAGAAAGTTCTACATCAAGTAGAGAAAAATGAGGGACATCCAAGTGTAAGCCAACTCCGCCCTTGGATAGAAAGGGGAAATGTCAAGACACCTCCAAAGTCTGCCATGCCTTGCGAGAGGAATGGAAAGAAGTTTAGGAAGTCTGCCCCACCAT
This sequence comes from Sequoia sempervirens, assembly GCA_007258455.2. Taxonomy (NCBI): domain Eukaryota; kingdom Viridiplantae; phylum Streptophyta; class Pinopsida; order Cupressales; family Cupressaceae; genus Sequoia; species Sequoia sempervirens. The sequence continues at coordinate 203,754 of VDFB02260271.1, read as the reverse complement.
GGAATGAATTTGATGAAGTCCGCCTAGCATAAGGAAGGGAGAAAAAAATGAAAATTTGCCTAAGTATGGATACTAGGAATTTTTTTATGAAGTTTGCTAAGTGCATAGAGGAAAATGCATATGGAAAAGAGGTTAGAAAGTCTGCCCTTGGCTAAAAGGGATGAAAATTTGTCTAAGCATCATGGAAATTGGCCTAGGAAAAACATCCAAACACATACTTTGCCTAGAGAAAATCATTCGAGCAAGAGGAAAATTTGTTTTGGCATGAGAAAATGTGTTTGACACAATTTGAAGTTTTCCATGGCAGAAGAAAATGAGGATCTGGCGTAATGTTTGTTGGCAAGAGGGCTAAAAAAAATTCAACTTGGCTAGATGGAAAGTGAAATAACTTGGAAAATAAATATTTAGCCAAGAAAAAAAAATAAAAATAGCCATAAGTAAAAAATGAATGGGTTGGAAATAAATTAAACATTTTAATACTTTGGATAATTTATTTCTGATGCTTAGAAATATAAAATGCCATAGACAAAAATAAAATTCGCCAGAGATGCTTTGGAAGAAAATAAATTCTTGGATGAAAATAAATTACACTGGAGAAAGAGAAAATCCACGAGCTTGGAAAAATCGAAGTTAAATTAATTGGACATTTAATATTTTCCAAAATATTGAAAATAAAAGATAAACATCTAAAAAAAATCAAATTTTGGAAAATCAAAGGGATTTGCCTAGATAAGCTCGCCATGGAGTTTTTTTGAAAAAGAATGGAAACTTGCCTAATTGAAGAGGAGAAAACAAATCGAAATCGAGAGAAAAAGATGCAGTTGCTAAAACAAATCAAATTCTTCAGCATTATAATGAGTTTTAGCAACTCATTTTCCATAGACTCAGTTGAAGAGAAGTTAATCTCTCAAAATTGTAAGAAAGTTGAGACAAGATAAATTCTTCTGTAGGCCAAGTCGATTTTCTCAGAGAAAAGAGTAATTTTATGCTGAGGAAGTATTTTTTTAGGAAAAGTAAAAGAATTTCTTGGCTGAAGGTTGAAATTCTCAGCAAAGTTGGCACACTTTCTCATTAGATTTTGATTGAATTCTCAAAGTTTGAATTTTATTTGCAACCAGAAGATTTTTCCTGAGGTTTGAAGTTTAGTTGGCTGAATTCATCAATTCTTCTTCCATCTTTTTCTTTCTGGATAAGTTCTGGCTAAATTTTGATCAAATTCGTTTAGTTTCAGCTTGCTTTTTCGTAGTAGTTCAATATTTTAATAAGCTGAAAGTAAATTTTTTGAACAAAAGTCATGTGAATAAATTATATTTTAAAGTATCTATATTAATGTTAGTGTTTTTGCTGCAGGTTCATGACCACGACAGGAGAACCATCAAAGAAGGCGCTAATGAAGTTCACTAGTAAAGGGGTACAATGAGAGTCGAAGATCAATTCAAAATGGAATTTTTTTGCAAACACTGATCTTGGACATGTAGACTTCGTGGAGTTCAAAAAGAGAGTATATGGACATGCTGGACTACCGACACCGATTGCTAGACAGATGGTGAGGAATAAAATTTTCCAAGCAACCGAATTCCCACCTACAATAGAATGTGCTGAGTTGATGGTAGAATGTGCCATTCATTATGATGCGTAGGAGAGAGAAATTATGGCACCTGATAAAAGGATTCTAGCTCACATTGGTGAAGTGGCAATCCAAGAAGCATTTGGCATCCCAACACATCATTGGATGGTTTATAAGACCAAGGAGGATGCCAAGAGATTATATGATAGCCAGTCCGAATTGTGCACCACCAATATTAACAAATCATGGTTGGAGAAGCCTAGACCATCCACAAAGAAGATGCCTAAGAATTTGCATCAGACAAAATTTAAGGAGGATTATGGAGATATAATTTTGATGTTGAATAAGATAGCCGAAAATCCACAAGACACATATTTTGAGACATGGATATATTATTTTATAGATGAAATCACTTCTGGTGTGAGGATGTTCAACTGGTCATGAATAATAAGCGACAATATCCATGAGCAGTTAGCCAATTTAGAGAAGACCAAGTCTTTCCACATGAGCTCGTATGTCATCTATTTGTTGGCCAAAACATATAGATACACAAGACTTATAGGCAAAGGAAAAGTTGGCAATGGTGAGAATGAGTTCAAGTCGTATGACTTCTACCCACAACTTCAACTCAGGGAGAAATCTCATTTCAGGCGGGTGCACAATGCTTTCCTTATGTATATCACAAGAATACTTCAAGGAGGAACTCATTAGAGGCTGAGTCATGAAAAAAAGAGTTTGATTAGTAGGTATAGATCCTTGTTTATCCAATTTCCAAAGTTTACATATGTTAGGATCTAAGGATTCACTGAAGTCCTTATAAGCTTCCTATCTATCCTACTAATCAAATGATTTTCCATTCTAAGTTTACATATGTTAGGATCTAGGGATTCACTGAAGTGTTCTAAGAAGAGTATTAGAACACCCAAAGGCCAAGTAAGAAGGCAGCTATTACTTTCCCATTCGTGATTGGGAATATGTTGGAGTCATGTCCATTAGCACAAGTAGCCAAGAGTGCTAGGCTATAAATTCAATGGTACCCATTCACAACTTATCAGTCTAGGGCTAATTTTGACTCACATCATCACATTCAGACCATGGATGAGATAAGATACAAACATAGAATAGACTTGGATGACTTCTGGGAAAATGCTGCTGACGAATATGAAGTCAGAAAGAGGTTATGGTCTAGGGTGCCACTGGATTTGATAAGAGCAACTGAAATTTGTTGGGTGCCCGATCAGTTGCAGGATGACGAGAATTATGTCCAGCCGATTTTTGATCAAAGCTAGCCTCTTCCTTCCGTGAAGTGGTCAGTGCCTGAGCATTCAGAATTGGCTATGTTGATGAGACCAGTGATTAAGTATTCTGAGTGGTGGGTTGACCATCAGGTCCAGGAGTTGAGGCAGAAAAGAGTCATCCTCATGTATGATTTATTGAGCGAGACAGAGTGATACTCCTCCAATGTCGGTGCATCCCACAATGATGATTTGGTTGATATTGCTAAGAAGATGAAAGAAGTGATTGAAAACATTGAACCCATCCAGAAAAGACAGAAGATGGAGCCATCTCGTTCTGTGACATCTAGGAACATTGATGAGCTAGTAGCTACCACAAATGAATCCTTGGACGAGATGATGAGACCTTCTATCATTTAGGAGAAGAACAATGAGTCAATCCAGTTGGATGAAAATGAGCTCCCATCTTGTACGAGCACAAAAATACTTGTTTCAGATAATGAAATGGAAGTCCAAAATGATGATTTCAAAGAGGGAATGATTTCTGCCCTTAGAGGAGTCTTGGATATTCCAAATGAAGGGAACGTTTAGGAGGAAGATAGTAGCGAGTAGCGTGCCATTCTAGATTGGCTAAGGGAGAGGATGAAAATTCAGGCACCAGTTGAGGTCCAAGAAGAGGATGATACTACAAATTTCTTGGCTAGGTTGGAACAAGTTGCTACTAAGAAACCTCCCAAGAAGTTTTCCATGATTTAGAGGGACAAAGCTAGCGACCGTTTCATATAGATCATAGTACCAATAGTTGATAAATTGCAAGATGAGATCACTCATCGGGAATACGCCATAACCACTATAGACCTTGGCCCAACAAAAAAAAGGCCATGAGGTGGAAGAACTAGATAAATCTGTCTCAACTATAAGGAGAGATTGGAAAAGGAAGTGGAAAAAAATAAAGAGTACAAAAGGGAAGTTGAGTGCCTGAAGGAGTATATACGACATCTGACCCAACCAATCAATCAGGGTGATGCAATAGCTCCTCCTCTTCTCAATTCCTCACAAGAGATGGCCAAGGAGGCCCAAGAATGGATGGAAAGCAAGGGAACGAAAGTGGCTTTGTTCATGGAGAGATTGACGCTTGCTTACGAAAATATTTCCTCATTCCTTTCTAGACTAGTCATCATGGCGGAAACTTGGGACAACCTCCCAGATATTCAGGAGAGGCTCTTTCCACACCTTAGAGTACTAAAGGGTGTTCCAAAGGAAGAATTGGTTGAGGGAAGGGTGATTGTTACGGGAGCGGCTTATGATTTTCATCATTGGTTTTGGGTAGTGACAATACGGAACAGGGTTCTGGAAAACACAAAGGTAGATGGGCTCAAAGTTGAGGAGCAAGTTAAAGAAATCTAGAGGAAGATTTATATGATAGTTGCAAATATGTTTGATAGAGATATTTTTAGAGAAAATGACATGTAGCTGGAAAGGTTGAAACATAAGGTTCAAGAAGTTTTCTTCTCTACTATTGGACCAATTCTGAGATAGGATTTCACAAAAGTGGCAAACCTCTTGTCCATCCAAGATAATTTTGTGAGACAGGAAACAGATTGGGAGAACACCTTCACTAGATGTGCTGAGGATTTGGATAGGCTTGAATTCAGGATAAGCATGCTCCCGCTAGTCACAATGGAGGAATTCGTCAAAATCATGTCCAGGTTCATCGAGCACAATGCTGCCCAAGAGGATAGAGACACCTTCCCTTGAAGATAGCTCCAACTGCCACCTCACTGCTTGTTTACTGGTTGTTTATTGATGTTATTTAGGGAAAACCTAATTAGGATTGAGTTGTATTAATATTGGCCATTGATGGTGTGTTAATCTTGTCCTTTCATTTGATTCTAAAAAGTCTATATAAACTTGTGATCTCTCGCTTTCATTTTTGTGGAGACAGTGTATGAAATTGTTGCATTAGACTATTTCCAGTAATAAAAGCTCTTATGCATGATTTAATTTGAATCACTTTTATTTTCAAGTAGTCAGAAAGGTTGGATAAATTCTTCTACCATAGATTAGAATTAGATTACAATTAAAATGGATTTTTCTTTGAATGTTGGTTAAGTGAATGGAAGATTTGATCGCATAAATTAATGGTGAAATATTGCTTATACTTTCTTTGGATGGATGATTTTCATTTGATGCCTAAATTTAGCCTGAGCTTTTGATTGTGTATGCTTAACTTCGGTCTTATTCTAGACATGAAAATTATAATCACACCCTTTGAAGATTGCACCCACTTTGCGTAGTTGTCCTGGGGAGGCAAGACAAAGCGTGGTTATTCATTTCACTGAATCTTTGCTATCTCTTGAATTCTTAGGTGTAGAATAGATCCTCTAAGCCCTTGACCCTTTTTGTACCTTTTTTTTTAGGTCCAAAATGAAAGTCCCAACCAAAGAAGCCTTTAATGATAAATTCATCTAAGTCCCAAACTTGTAAGAAATTGCTTAGCATAAGTCCCCTTGTGTATTACCAGCAAATCACAATGCCCATTGAGATTATCCACATGTCATTACTTGATGAAAGAAACCTTGGAGTCACCATATGATCATCTCACAATATTGGCATACACGGTGACTTTGTGCAAGAGAGGATAGAGTGTCTTTGGATATTTTATTCTGAAATGTTCAGTGGATGATAAAATGTACACCAACAGAAGAATTGGTGCTAGAAGGAGGGATTTTCAATGAAGAATTACTTACATGTTAAGGTAGTAGATATGATGTAGTATGTTATTACCACATGATTTTCCTTTTGATGTACCTATTGAACAACTGAATCAACCACCGACATAAATTATCGATCAGTTGTATACATTAGCTTGGAAGTCATAGACCGATCGCGCTTAATTTCGACAGACAAGTCGTGTCCTTGCTAGAGAAGAAGAAAAGGGAAAGAGATTTGAGGAAGCAATCAAGAGAGACTTGATAAGATAGAAGATCAATCATCTAAAGCAAACCTTTGACGAGATAGAATGATCAGTCGCTATAGGATCATCCTCAAATCCAAGCGTTGATAATAAGATGAAGAATGGTGCTCCCAACCAACAAACCTGATCCAGATCAAAATCCTCAGCCAGTGTTACATCCTAACTTGGGTTTTCATGACGAACAAGAGGACATTATTATTGAATTTTTCAGCCTTGTGTGGCAAGAAAGAAGAAGTGCTTCTGATTGGTTTCGCATGCACTTTATCCTTGAAGAAGAAGAAGAAAGAGCACGATGAATTGAGTTCAATATTCAAAGGGACCTCCTTGTTGAAAGAATTTAAGCTCTTCAACGAGAGAAAAATCGACAGGCCAACTAGAAGGTGAATCAACAAGTCCCACAATAAGCGAACCAACCAGCTCTCCTGCACCAGCAACACATGCACCACCTCGACAAGACTGAAGGAGGATACATTGGATCGAATTGGCTCTTTCTCAAGAGATAGACTTTAGAGAATTACTAGATCCACTCCAAATTATTTTAAAGAGTTTGTAGAGCTATTGCCTTATAGAAATAGGCAGAAAAGGAGACCTGAAGCATCATCAAGTGCAGTCGACATTAACAGAGAAGCACTAAGTGAGGAAGATCCTTTGGGTCTGCTTTGAACCTTGCTACCACATACTCCAGTTCCAGTAGTTGCACAAATTATGCAGCTAGTTCCACCAGTTCAACCAGTCCAAGTGAACCAACCAAATGTTCCAATGGCATGGTGTCCAGCTAATGTGTCGCCTATGAGGTTTGCTATTTATCATGATTTACCTAAGAATCCAAAAAAATTTGTTCCAAGTTTCATAGTGGTGACCTGAACTAAATTGCAGACGAGCATATCAAGCTTTTTGAAGATCTTCTTTAGAACAAAGATATCTAAGAAGAAGATGTTCCTATAGATTGTTCCCCTACACATTCAATGAGGAGGCTTCTTACTGGTACATCCATTTTCTAGCTAACTCCATCCGCAATTAGCAACAAATGAAGACTACTTTCTTAGAAAAGTTCAGAGCACCAATTTCCCCATCCGATCTATATAGGAAATTTGTGGAAGTGAAGAGACAAGAACATGAACCAATTAGTACATTCAACAATAGATTCCATAGAGCCTATACAAGGTTAAGAGATTGTCTTACCACCATGTTTGTAAAATCAAGGAACCCACTCCCAATGGATTTGAAGGAAACATATGCTGCAACAATTATGACCAATAATGGTCTAGGAGTACGTATGACTCTAGGTCCACTCAATTACCTAGGGAATGCAGCCGCCCAGAACCAAGTTCAAGATATTAATCGGGTGTTGGCTCACCAGAAACCTATAATGAACCCAATCTCTTTTGCAATTAATCAAATGGTCCTTCACCCAGGAGCACCTATGTCCCAAGTGCTGCCAACACAACCAATATATCTTTAGAATGCGACAACTTCAATGCGAACTCAAGAAGAGAATGATGAAATGAAGGACTTGATTAAACAAGTCAAGAAGCTATCAACTGAAGTCACATATTTGAAATGTCAAAATAGCCAAATACATAATTTTCAGAAGAGCTATCAACCACCTCAAGGGAATTACCAAGGTCAAGGTCATTTTGGATATCAAAGAGACAATCAAAATTATCAAAGGGATAATCAAAATTATCAAGGGAATAATCAAGGTTTCTGAAATAACAATTCAAGCTTCCAAAAGAAGACTTGGAATACTAGACCTAACAACGGTACTATACCGCCACCCTTGGATAATCTACCTGCTAACAATCGTCCCATAGACAAGGTGTTCCTAGCCAAAGCAACATTAAGAGGATGGTACAAATTGCACAACACAGATCAACATTTTGAGTTACATTGTCGCGAGTTCCAAGTAGTTGTAGACATTTTCAAAAGCAAAAGGAGGAATTATGAGGTAGAAGATCCTGCCATAACTGATACAAATTACTTCCTACACCAAGATATTATCAGGCCCTCATGATTTAGAGCATGTGATTTCCACCCCAAGAATAGCCACAATATCAACATAATCAAATATTTCCACTTGCATCTGCAAATGGCCTAGTGGAGGCGCCATGCTATCAAGATGGATCAAAAATTCAAGACCCGTCAAGCCATCCAGCTACAATTAATGGTTATAATTTCCCCCACTGCATAACAATATATTGGTAGAAGGAACCAGAGAAGTGCTCCAATAGGCATCTAGAAATCCATTTAGGATATACCAGAAGAATAATCACCAAAGTGAACCATTGACTACATCTATTCCTCCAAACAATTTCTAGACTCCACCAAATCCAAATGCTACCAATGTTCCATCTCTTCCTAGAGATTCACCATAATATTGTCAGCATAATGCTTAACTAAGCGGAGTGAGACAAGCTACTGTTCCCCAAGTGGAACAAAAAAGACAAGTGAGCCCTCAAGTAGAGCAAGTTCAAGGTCAAACAAAAGATCATCCCTAAGAAGAACTAAGGAGGCTAAGTTCATATGTGTTAGAAGAATTTAAAAGAATGAAGGTCAACTTACTTCTGATTGAGTTAATGAGAATCCCTGAGATTCAGGAAACGCTTTTGGGAAATTCAATTGAAGCAATTTTTCTGAGAAACATCCTGTAGAATGTGCCAAATAGAGTACCCAATGCTCTGAAAAATACCAATATTGCTGAGTTAGAAGTATCAGGAAACATACTTGACACTCCACAACAATCTCCTAATGTTGCAAGGCTAAACTAGACATCATTTGGAAATTCCAATCAAAGAGACATGTTGCTAGAAGTTCTTATGGACACAAACATTTTTCAAGAAGCCTTAGAAAATGAGCAACCACAAACCCCACCGAAAAGAGAAATTTTTCCTGGAACACAAAAGGAAAAGAATCGAGATGTCGACAATCAGGAGAAACACCCGGTGGTCTTTTACCAGGGAAAAGACAAGCCCACTTCGTTTTTGTTGTCAATCCGAATATTTGGCAAGATGTTGCATAATTGCCTAGTGGATTTTAGTGCTTCAAGCAACGTGATGCCGCTAGCTGTTTGCCACAGGCTGGGACTTCTACCTGCAAGAACCAATAATAAATTCACCTAGTTAGATAAGATGAAGGTTCCTATTATGGGAGAATTAAATAACATCCACATGCAATTAGCAGTGGACCCAATAATACAAAGTTATGTAGACATCTCAGTGGTGGATATTCTCGATGGGTACAACATGCTTTTGAGTAGAGACTGGGCAAGGAGGTTGAATGGATATATTGCTATAGAATTTTCCCACATGTGGCTATCATGGAAAGGAGTCCCAAACCAAATAAGGATTGAAAAAACATCAAGGCTCAAGTTGATGATTACTGAATATAGAGAGAACAATGAGATATTGTTTCTAGAGATTGACTTAGGCACTTGCAAGCCTAAAGTAAATGAACTTCTCATGTTGCATGAATCAAGGCAATAAATTAATCAGATGACTAACTCCACAAATGCGCTAATTGAAAAAGGGGAGAGATCCCAGGAAAATGATGAAGGAATGTTCAAAATTTTCAAAAACTTTGTTTGGAAAAGTGTTCAAATGAAGGAAGAATTGCATGAAAATATTCATATTCAAGATTTATTGTTACCAAATTGGTGTCGAGTCCACAATGCGGATCATTTAGAATTCATATGTAAGTTGTGCCATAAAGCTATAGAAGTATAGAGAAGTATTCCACAAACATTAGGCTTTTCAAACCATGTAGAGGTCAATCATATCGATGGGTTTATCTCAACAAGAATACAAGAGATAGCCTCTGAGCAAGATCATCAGGAAGAAAACACAAATCCACGGACTCCATAGTCTTCACAACAAAAACAAGTTTTGATCCTAAGGTTTGATGGATCTTGATCAAAGAAAGGAGTTGGAGATGGTTTCAAGTTAATTAGTTTGAAAGGAGAAGTATACCTTGTTTCTCACATACTAGAATTCCCTTGCACAAATAACGTAGTAGAATATGAATCATTGATTCATGGGTTACTGCTAGCACTAAGGAAAGGAGCAAGAGTATTACATGCTCTTGGAGATTCAGAGATAGTCATGAAGCAGGTAAAGAAATATTATGTCTGCCATAACAAAAGATTGACTTGTTACCACAATAGAGTGTGGGATATTATTGAGAGCTTTGATGCTTTCAACATTCAATCTATGAATCAATCGAGCAATCAAGTAGTAAATTCTTTGGCGCAGGCAGCCAATTCACTAGAGCCACTAGCCATGGATGGTATAAGTCAGTTCACAATGGAACTATCGTCAATACTGTCAATTCCTGATGATATCACAAATTTCCAAGTTTTTGAAGATGACGATCACATTCTTGAGTTCTTAACAAGCTTAGACGTTTTTGTAGCACAGGTCATTGATGAAGAGGAGACACAAAGAGAAGCTGAATTTGATGATGATGGCATCATGAACCTAAAGAAAAACATCATTATAATAGGAATGATACAATTGGAAAGAATATTCGACCAAGATCAAATTGATCAAATGAAGAGTCAAAGGATCAAAGGGGATTAGTATGAAAAGGTGAATCTGGGATCCAAAGAAGTGATAAAAAATGTATGCATAGGAAAAGCTTGCACACCTAAAGAGAAGATTGGAATAATTCAGAGCCTGAGATAGTTTCCTGATGTCATAGCGTGGAGCTATGAAGATTTAAGGACCTACAATACTTCCATCATTATGCATACAATTCCGCTCAAGCTAGGAAGTAAGCCTTTCAGATGGCATCAGAGACCTGTTAACCCACTATTGGAGCCACTCATTCATCAGGAGGTCAAGAAATTATTAATAGTTGGAATCATATTCCCAATGTTCCACTCAACATGGGTCACCAATATCGTCCCAGTTCAAAAGAAAAATGGAGAAATCAGACTATGTGTTGATTTCTAAAAATTGAATAGAGGCTCGGAAAAACAGTTATCCTTTGCCATCGCTCGATGATGTTTTGCAAATTGTCAATGGTTCATGGAAAATTTCCTTTTTGGACAGATATTTTGGGTACAACCAGGTTCTTGTGGAATATTAAGATAGATTGAAAACAATGTTCACAATGAAATGGGGAACCTTTGCTTACAAGAGAATGCCCTTCGGGTTGATTAATGTAGGAGCCACATTTTAGAGGGCCATGGACATCACCTTCAAAGATTTAATTGGAAAATGTATAATCATCTATATGGATGATCTAATAGCGTTTTCAAAGAAGAGAGAAGACAATATAGAATATTTGAGGAAGGTATTTCAAATATGTTAGATGTATGGGATTTCCTTAAATCCAAAGAAATGCATAGTCGGGGTCACCGAAGGAAAATTGTTAGGTCACTTTATCACTAAGAGAGGAATATTGATTGATCCTAAACACATAGAGGCAATATCAAGAATCAACCTACCTACTAGCCAAAAGGAATTAAGATCTTTCTTCGGGGAGATCAATTTTGTCAAAAAATTTATCACTAGTTTTGCTGAAATAGTGAAGCCTCTAAATGAGATGTTGAAGAAAGATGCGAAGAGGGAGTGGACACTACCAATAAAGAAAGAATTTGAAGAAATCAAGCAAGCCATTTTTTATGCTCCTATCCTAGTTAGCCTAGATTATACAAAACCTTTCTACTTATATTCCTTCGCATCAAAACATTTCTGGGCTGCAATGCTAACTCAGAGAACAAAAGAGAGAGACGAGCATCCCATAGCTTTCATGAGCTCACCTCTCAAGGATGTAGAATTGAGGTACCTGAGAATTGAAAAGAAGACCTATGCACTAGTGAAGGCCATCAAAAAATTTAGACACTATATCTTGAGGAGTAAAGTCTCTGTCATCATTCCCGATGTAGCTGTCAAGACACTCCTAATGCAAAATGAGCTAGGAGAAAGAAGAGGAAAGTGGGTTGCCACTATTTAGGAATATGATATTGAGTTGCAAACAATGAAGCTAGTCTGTAGGAAAGCTTTAGCTTAGAAAATGGCCATTGAAGGGCCTTGCTTAGTACAAAAAACATATGTATTGATCGACTCCTCCCTAGAGGAATGGTATTATGACATCACTGCATATTTGATAAATCACAAGTATCTTGCACAGATGAACCCAACACAGAAGCGATCCTTCAGGCTCAAGTGTCAATACTATATGCTCCAAGGGTTAGTACTCCATATACAGAATCATGAAGGAATTTACTTAAGATGTGTGGGAAACGAAGAAGCTAAAACAATTATGGAACATTTCCATTCTAAGTTTGCGATACGACATGGAGGAAGTTAGGCCACGACTTACCAAATCTTAAGAGCAGGGTACTATTGAAACTTTGTTTTCAAAGATGCATATGAGCATGTCAAAACCTACCACACCTGCCAAATTATTGCAACTCATGAAAATAATCCTGCCATGCCACTACAACCGATCACAGAAGTGAAACCATTTGTGATGTGGGGACTCGATTTTATTGGCATGATAAATCCACCATCTTCAGCACAACATGAATATATTTTGACTGCAACGGATTATTGCACCAGATGGTCCGAAGCATAGGCACTAAAGAATTGCACAAAAAATATAGTAACCAAGTTCTTGGAGGAGCATATCATCACTAGATTCAGTTGTCGTAAGGCTCTGGTTTGTGACAATGGTTTTTATTTCACTTCATTGAAGTTTTCCAACTGGGAATTTGATTATGGGATCACTTTGAAATTTTCTTCGAATTATTACCCCCAGGGTAATGGGATGGCATAGTCCATGAATAAGAATTTTCTCAATGTAATCAAGAAGTTGCTGGATCAAAACTTGAGAGATTGGAATTCTCAACTTAGGTTTGCTCTATGGGCAGACAGGACAAGAGCCAAGAGGTTGTTGGGAACCTCTTTGTATCACTTAGTCTATGGGAAAATCCCATATTTCCCATCCAACTGAGGATTCTGACTCTAAGATTCATGCAAGAATACCTACACCCAGATGATAGAGCTCAGATTCATCTCTCGCAGCTGTTGTTACTAGAAGAATAGAGAGATCAAGCTCTCAAGAATTTTGCTAAACACCAAGGGGTTGTCAAATGATGGTTTGATAGACATGCAACAACGAAGTCATTTAGAATCTTTGAGCTGGTCCTTTATTGGGACAAAGCTCATGAACGGAGAGGGGATCACAATAAGTTTGATAACTTATGGAAAGTACCATATCATATTGCTGAGATATTGGGGGAAAATGCATTTAGGTTAAAGACTTTGGTAGGGGAGAACATCTCGTTGCCCGTCAATGAGAAGTTACTAAAACATTATTTACAGCCCTGAGTTCCTTGATGGAGCTTTCATGTACATAGCTAGAGTAGCTGCTTTTGTTTTGTTCTCATTTTATTTAGATTAGTCATTTTTCTTTCCTTAGATTAGTTGTATTTGTTTTCTTAGATTAGTTTTCCTTCTTTAGATTAGTTTGCTTTCATTTCACTTTGCTTTGGTTAGTTTTTGAATAAGGAGGGTGTCCCATTTTGTGAGAAAGGTAATGTTACTTACACACACACTCTGGATTGACCTCGCAAAGGTATGTTATGAATATTCCTCAGGTAAATATTTGTGGAAAGTCTTTGAATCCTAGATTAATTGTTTCTAAAGTATCCTAAGGTTAAGGTATCCTAAGGTTAAGGTTAGTACTTGACTGGAAAGGAAATCATCTATTGTGTCTTGACATCAAGTCTTACAGTTATTATATTTTACACACATTCTGAATTCTCTGAGTCATTATGGTCTCCTAGGCGAAGTTGTTGGATAGAAAGAAATCAAAAGTCTTGCTTCAACGCCACTATAATGCTTAAACCCAGGTGAGCTTCATTGCTTACAGGCCAAAGTGTGGAAATATGTGAAAAGAAAAGAATATAAAAAAGAATCAAGAAAAGAATGAAAAATAAAGAACACTTGGATTTTGGGTGTGCGGACATCTCTATAGGTGTACAAAATAATCGAAAATAAGAAAAATGATAAATCACCGAAAGTAGAGCAATCTTTGTGAGAGTATAGCAAATAACCTCGCCGGGGCTATGGATGCTCATTCGCAGCGAGGCTCTATCCAAGGATGATTTTGGAGCTAAAAAAAAAATACACTGGAAAGTCATGATGGAACCAAAGCGTCATATTGGTCTTAAGAGATGGGAATAAACACATTTGCACACACTTATAACTGTAGGATAAAATGTCTTGATACAATTTAGGATTTCTCTTCCCTTTTGAGTATTCTTCTTAGTCAAGGGGTAAGTTAGAATTAATTTAAGATTCTGGATGTGAAGTGAGTAATATCTTTGGAATATTTAGGAGCATCCCCCACGTGGAGTCGCCAGATGTTGTGACCTTTACACACATCGCCCCATTGCAAATGGGGACCCCTAGTAGTTTGCTAGTTTTTAGGGTTTTTCTTTGCACAATAGTTTCTTGAGGTCACTTCTTTGAGAGTTTCAAATCAGTCTTTTGAGAGTCATCTGAGCCAAGTTGAGAATCCATGCCTGAATCAGTGCATAAACATCATGGAAGGGCTCAGAAGGTCTAAGAGATGAGGATCACCTGTGCTTTGGGCCAATTCTAACACTTCCTACTTTTTAGGGAATCTGCTTTTTTGCTTTTTCATTTTTGGCATTTTTGGACCAAATGGGGTTCCCTATTTTTTAGGCATTTTTCTTTTTCTATTTTTAGAAAGTCAACCCTGGTCAATAGGTCAACATTTCCATCTTTAGAACCAAAAGTCAACCAAAAAAATCATTGAAAAATAAAATTAAAAATTGAAAAATCAAGCAAAAAATTAGGAAAAGCATGGAAAAGCAAAGGTAAAAATCTTGAAAATCATGAGAAAATCACCGAAAAATCAACCTAAAAGCATGAAATCATGCGGTAAATTTTCCTAAGTCTGGAGAAATTCGCCCTTTCCATGGAGATGAAGGATGGAGAAGAAGTTAGCAAGCCCACCATAAAATGGCAAGACATTTACAAAGTCTACTATTCCTTGATGAGAGAATGTCAAGCCATTAACAAAGTCTACCCTTAATTTGAGGGATGTGGCATGAAAGCAAGGAAGTTCGCCATACCTTGGATGAGGCAATGGCAAGAAAGTTTGGAAGTCCGCGCTCACATGGAAAGGATCTCTTGAAGTCTGCCCAACCTTAGATGAAAGATGGTAACACCTCTTGGAAGTCTGCCCTAGCCTAGAGCAAGGAAAATTTTGGAAATTTGGCTAAGTATGGGAAGAAAGAGATAAAGAAAGTTCGCTATCAAGTAGAGAAAAATGAGGGACGTCCAAGTGTAAGCCAACTCCACCCTTAGCTAGAAAGGGGAAATGTCAAGAAACCTCCAAAGTCTGCCATGCCTTGAGAGAGGAATGGAAAGAATTTTAGGAAGTCTGCCCCACCATGGAAAGAATTTGATGAAGTCCGCCTAGCATAAGGAAGGGAGAATTTTTTTTTTTTTTTGCCTAAGTATGGATACTAGGAATTTTTTATGAAGTTGGCTAAGTGCATAGAGGAAAATGCATATGGAAAGGGTTAGAAAGTCCATTGGCTAAAAGGGGTGAAAATTTGTCTAAGGATCATGGAAATTGGCCTAGGAAAAACATACAAACACATATTTTCCTAGAGAAAATCATTCGAGCAAGAGGAAAATTTGTTTTGGCATGAGAAAATGTGCGACACAATTTGAAGTTCACCATGCTAGAAGAAAATGAGGATCTGGCGTAATGCTTTTTGGAAGCGGGGCTAAAAAAAATTCAACTTGGCTAGGTGGAAAGTGAAATAACTTGGAAAATAAATATTTAGCCAAGAAAAAAAAAAAAAAATAGCCATGAGTAAAAAATGAACGGGTTGGAAATAAATTAAACATTTTAATACTTTGGATAATTTATTTCCGACGCTTAGAAATATAAAATGTCACAGACAAAAATAAAATTCGCTAGAGATGCCTTGGAAGAAAATAAATTCTTGGAAGAAAATAAATTACGTCGGAAAAAGAGAAAATCGATGAGCTTTGAAAAATCGAAGTTAATTTAATTGGACATTTAATATTTTCCAAAATATTGAAAATAAAAGATAAACATCCAAAAAAAAAAAAATTGGAAAATCAAAGGGATTTGCTTGGATAAGCTCGCCATCGAGTTTTTTTGAAAAAGAATGGAAACCTGCCTAATTGAAGAGGAGAAAACAAATCGAAATCGAGAGAAAAAGATGTAGTTGCTAAAAAAATTGAATTCTTCAACATTATAATGAGTTTCAAGAACTCATTTTTCATGGGTTCAGCTGAAGAGAAGTTAATCTCTCAAAATTGTAAGAAAGTTGAGACAAGATCAATTCTTTTGTAGGCCAGGTCGATTTTCTTAGAGAAAAGAGTAATTTTATGCTGAGGAAGTATTTTTTTGGAGAAGTAAAATAATTTCTTGGCTAAAGGTCGAACTTCTCGGCAAGTTGGCGCACTTTGTCATTAGATTTTGATTGAATTCTCAAAGTCTAAATTTTATTTGTATCCAGAAGATTTTTCTTGAGGTTTGACGTTTAGTTGGCTAAATTCATCAATTCTTTTTCCATCTTTTTCATTCTAGATAAGTTTTGGCTAAATTTTGATCAAATTTGTTTACTTTCAACTTGCTTTTTCGAAGAAATTCAATATTTTAATAAGCTAAAAGTAAACTTTTCAAACAAAAGGCACATGAATAAATTATATTTTAAAGTCTCTGTATTAATGTTAGTGTTTTTACTGCAGGTTAATGACCACAAAATTAGAACCATCAAAGAAGGTTTCGATGAATTTTTCCTGTAATGGGGTACAACGAGAGTCCAAGATTAATTCAAAATGGAAAAATGTTGTAGACACTGATCTTGGACATGTAGAATTTGTGGAGTTCAAAAAGAGAGTATTTGGATGGTCGGGTCCACAAAAGGATATAAAAGTCACGGAAAATCCTAACTTGGGAATTGGACATTCCAACAGGTGACTAATATTTTCTTATGGTCATTCATTTACATTGTCAAACCGGGGAACATATACTTGAAATGGAGCGACATTGTATGTGCACTAAGAACTAGTTTCAGTCACAATTTATCATAAATAAATGCTTGGAAGGAATTCTACATATGCTGCAGGGATGTAATGTAAAGTCTTCTTAACTTAAACATAACTTAATCAAATCAGAAATCATGACAACTATTACTAAGAAACAAACTATGAACTAGCCTTATGCTGTAGGAACAATATAAGACTGAGTTTTTATTGAAACCTTCGAGATTAAAATCTAACTTATAATGAACAGAAGATAAATAACTAACTACAGATACTCACTAAGTGGGCCCCCTTAGCAAGCACCAACTAGTTTATGCAAGAATTAAACTCAGAACTTCATCAAATTTTATTCATAACTTTGAGTCATATACATTGATTGTTCCGCTTCTAAGAAAAACTGACACAAAACTATGATTCTTATTATGATACTAACTCTTACATACTCTGCTTTCCCACTCGCGTAGGAGGAACACTTATTTATATCAGAAAAGCAACTAACTACCTAACTCTAACAATGAAAGACATGGACATAAATGTATCCTAAAACTGAGGAACATACTTCTCATAAATGAAAGCATATCCGTTTAACACGATTTAGAGAGAATTTAGCATTCCACTCTTCCCAGATTAATGAACATTTAGATTTCTTCCCAACGACCTGATCAAAGAGTCTTTGTCAGAACAACTTCCTTGATGTCGTGCAGGAAATGGACTTTACTACAAGGCTGAGATCTACTGCGCTTGACTCGTTCATGCTTCCTTCAACAACCTGTGATACACAAGGCGACAAGTGAAAGAAAGCACACATGGAAAACAACACGATATACATTCATTAATCACATATTAAATCTATTTCATCATTGAAAAACCATATGCATTATATCAGTCATTCGAGAGGTCAAACATGGCAATTAATATAGGCACATAGAGATGTTAAGCTGTAGGAATATAGGAATGTGTGGCTACATGATACTACCCAATTTTAGATAAAAAATATTTAATCAAAGAGTTAAAACAACCATTAGCAATAAGAGTAAGGGTATTAAAAATACATCATAATACTCAAATTATGAGCATATTTTGAGCTCATCATTTTCCCCCTAATTATCCTAATGATGGTCCTCCAACATTAAGCTTCTTGGTTGTTTCTCTGAAATCAGTAGGAGTAGCATGGCGCTGTAATGAAGTTCAAAATTTGTAGTAGAAACCTTTGAAATTTTTCCATTTCTCATACCTGCAGGTTTTTGTATCCTCATTAACATCTATAGCCCGATAAGGGTAAAGTGGACACATCAGAACTAGAGGTCAAAATGTTAATGGAAACCATAACTCAAACCTCTTATGAAGACCAAGCTGCATGTACTTCTCTGTCCTTCTGAGGGCTGCTTTAAAGTTCAGGGGGCTATGAGGTTCATATTTCCTCAGACCAATAGTTAGTTTTTCCTATCTTTTTTAATTTTTGGAAGATGAAAGCTTCCAAAATAGATATGGTTGGTCTTTGAATTCATTATACACTTGCTTCTTGATATCAAATACTTTTCATTCTAACTTCTTGATCATTGAATCTGTATGCAACATTAAGCCAAGCTCTCAGAATTGTATGGGGATCTGAGCTTTCAGGTCGCAGTGGAATAGGCTCATTCCTTTCAGCCTCTTCATAAGCCTCTAATTTTTGTCCATAATTAGTTTCATTGGCCGCCCAAGACATGAGTGACCTCAGATGAATGTCACCAATGTAGAGAAATGGATTCCACTCTATTTTAGAGGGAATTAACAAACCATGCAAATAAAATTCACATAAAGAAATTTTCAGCCAATTAGGTGCTACTAGATATGCATCATAAAATTCCTTGGCTGTTTGAATAACAGGATCTAAATTCCTTGAAATTATCATTAATTGAAACTAAAGGAATTGCTCTTTAAGGCACATGGCATATACCCTAGGTGGTGGTCTACATTCCATGATTTTACCAATTACCTTCATCATTTCATCCATTTTCTCTTTCATTTCCTATATTTCTTGTTTTTTCCTTTCAATTTTTCTTTTCAATTGCTTCTTTTCTTCCTCCCAAAGACTAAATTGTTGAATTTTTGTTTTGGCTAAGTGGCAGAAACTGAAAGTTTGAAATGTAACAGGCCACTATGTAGTCCTAAGATATTCCAAAAAATCAATAAAAAATGTTCTTTTATAAACAACCATTGCCTGAAAAGTTGCAGGGGGTAATGGGGTGTCATTGGAAACTTCTAGTTGTTCAGGCTGTTCTTCCTCTTGCTATATGAAGGATTCCTGTTGCTACGCTGGAAGAGATTGTGCTTCTTCTGAAACTTGCCTAGCCGCTTCAGCCAAATCATCAAGACTTGGCATCCCCCTTCCATTACCACTACCATGTTGTGCTTCCTCAGGAATAACAAATGGACTTTGTGCAACATTCTCAGATACATCCTGAGAAACATCATGACTGAATTCTCTAGATTCGTCAGGAATTATTATAATTTTAGGTTGAGCAGAGGTTGAGGTGACTTTACGTTGTTTCCTTGCTGAAACTTTTTTTGGAAATGTTGCAGCTGTAGGAGGCATTCTCATGGCTTTCCTCTTTCTGACTTTCCTAGAGGATTTAGACTCAACAGAAGAAGATGATGGTGAAATTGTAGTGGCAACAGGCGTTGCTGTAGGAGAAATTGCTATAGGGGAAGATGCTGCAGGAGTAGAATGTTTTCACTTTTGAGCATGAGGGTTAGATTCTGAGATTTGTTCTGCCCTAGATGACTCTCCTACCTTCGTTTTCCCTTTTTATTTGCTAACAACAGACCTGGTTTATACTCTGGTAGAGGGCTCTAGTGTGGAGGCTGCAAGAGCATATGATTCTTTCTCTACTTCCCTACTTGTAGATTCTACTCTCTTTTTGTTTTTCTTGGGCTATGCAGGGAGTGCTCTAGGAGGCTTTGGAAGTTGCAGACCCTTTTGGGTAACAAATTCTTGCCAAGAAAGGGGTGATACATCCCTCAAGAAACTCTCAATCAAGAGTTTAATGAGGGCATGATGGGCGACAGAGTTGTCCCTACCCCTCTGGGTTTCATGGGCACATTGTTTCAAAAGGTTTAACAAAAATTTTGAAACATTGAAAGCTAAACTGTGCCTCATATGACTCAATAGTTTAAAATGATAGGAATGCAAATAGGAAAAATGTCTCTCACAAGTCAAGTACCTAATTATGAAGCCAACATATTCTGGGTATGGAGGAGGCAGTGACACTCGTTTGTATCCTTAATTGGAAACCTCCAAGGGTCCATTTGTTGGTACTATAAATTCTGCCCTAGCAGAGTCAACATCTGAAGAAAAAATTTCTCCTATCGCCTGAAGCCTAGTTACTTCTTTAATCCGCTCTACAGTAATGACTACTGTCAAACCCCACATTGTAGCTTCTCCCTCTGAAAGAGTTCTCAAAAATTCACTTGCAACTTCCTTATTAAAGGAATCTAACCTTAGAAAATAATTCAACCAACCACAATTGTTGAATGCCTAAACTTTTTGAGGATTTTGCGTCAAGAGCTCATGAGCTATAGGCTCATGTCTTACTAACTAGCCACCCATATTCAAAAATTATCCTAGCTAAGATTCCTGAAACTCAATTTTTTTTTGAAAATTCAATTTTTTTTCTACCCTACTTCTTTTTGTCCTGCCGTCACTTTTCTCTACTTTTCCAAGAATGACTCAAAAGATAATTGCATGAAATGATTGTTACAAAATACTCAAATCAAGTAGTTAATTATTGTTTAAGATGGAACCATGCAGTCATATTTGGAAAGTAAAAGAAAATAAAATAAAAATCCTAATCAGTTGTGATAGTGGCATAAGAAAAAGTTTGAAATGGATTGTCCTGCCCCCTACTAAAAATTTGACATTTTTCCACACATGTTCGAAAGGATAGGCGAAGATCAAGAAAAAATGACTGATATGTACATAGCAATTAATGAATAAATGAAATAGATAAACGATGTGACAATAAAAGATATCGCGTACCTTATAATAAGTGCTCGTACATGCTGGGAAAGATCACAAATTTAGCATGAAATGATAGCTGGAAGTGAATGTAAGGAAACCTATGGAGCGTATCTAATGAAAACTACAAATAGTAGTTCCTTTGGTAACTTTAATTTCAATTAGGTTACCTCAAAGACACAAACAACTATGTCCTAAAGCAAAAATAGACACAGTTTATTTCCCACATTGATCCATCTGAGAGAAACACATGTAAATTCAATAGCAAGCATTAACAAATTCTACTACACAAACCAATAGACATGAAAGATGAAACAGAAAACCAAAACACCAAGATTTACGTGGGTAAAATCCTTTCGGATAAAAAACCCCACACTCCAAAGATCGAGCCATTGTATTATTCAGCAACAGGAAGTTACAATATAGTTTCAGGCTCTTAGCCTTTCAGAGATTACATCTTGTTCATTCTGGATACAACTGGTGACAATAGATTTCCCTGTACAATTTTTGATCACCCTCTCAAACTAAATGATCTTCGCACTGTTACAATACCATCCAATATATAGTGCAAATCAACATAAGAGAAGTCAAACAAGATTCACAATCAGAAGCACTCTCTTCTCATCTATTCTGGCCTTAAGACCCCAAGCCATACAACTAGCCTCTCGACCTTCACCTCTCGTTAGCTCTACAGCTTCTAGCTTATCAGCTTTCTTCTCAATGAGCTCTATGAATCAGTTTGTTTCCAACTGTTAGATCACAACTATCGAATCATCCAGCTCAACATCGTAGATGTTTCCACTTCCTTGCATAGAAGATAATACGTCCAGGTCACATCACGTAGGACAATCATCCAAACGGTCAACAAACGATCAACTTGTGTCGAATGTCGGTAAGACACTAACAGTGTCTCCCCGATGCCACAAGTCATGACTATTGACATCACCAAGACTTCATTATGTCACCAAGACCTCACACTGAAGATCACAAGGTATTTTGAAGAGTTCATCAGTCGCCAAGACTATCACTCTTCGCCCAGACATTACACCGAAATCTTCAAGTCACATCGACCTCAACATTCTCATTGGCAAGACTATCACCTTTTGCCAAGACTTCATAATGAGCTCTTCATGTTATACCGAAACATCATAGTCAGCAAGACATATTGCTTTTGCTGAGACATTACTCTGAAGTCTTCAAGTCATACCGAGTACTAAACAGTCACCAAGAGTCATACCGACATCCAAGAAGCATCGGCCAGACCATCGCTATCGACGAGAGGACATACCGAAGTCCAAGAGTCATATTAACATTAGGATCCCCATCAGCAAGACAATCACTCTTTGCCAAGAGATAATACCGATGCCTCCATGTTACCCTGAAGTCTCCTGTTGGCTAGACATTCTATGTTCGCTAAGACTTCATATTGAAGTCCTCCTTGTTATCCCAAAGCCACTGTTTTCCAAGAGTCACACCGAAGACATTTGATAGTCGGCAAGAAATTTGTCTTTTGCCAAGATGTTACACCGTGCCTTCATGTGTTGTACCGAAGTTACACAGCCATCGGTGAGACCATTGCAGTTCACCAAGACCTCACTTCGAGAAAACATGTCTTACTGAGTCGGCAAGACATTTGACCTTCGCCAAGACTTCATACTGATTGCCTTGAGCTACTCCAATGACTTTAGTTGCCGAGACATCTCCCAATCGCCAAGACTTCATGTCGATAGGAACAAGTCATGCTGATTTCCATATTGGCCAAACAGACCAAAGGTCATGCTGATATCGGCAAGACTTCCTATCGTCGCTGAGACATCATTTTGATACATATGAGTTTCCTTGATGACCACAAGCAATGTCGGCAAGAATTTACATATCGCCAAGACTTCATGTTGAGACCCTTGAGTTACTCCAAGTGTATACCATCAGCCAAACATCTCCCAGTCACCAAGAGATCTTCCCAAATGTTCAAGTCACCCTGATGACTATAGTCAGCGAGACATCTCCCTATCGCTAGGACCACATACCGACACACTTGAGTTACCCCAACATATGCTAGGTACTCGATAACAAACCCTTATGTCGCCGAGACATTCCATATTGGTAAGAGATCTCACCGAGTCTCCATGTCATAGCGATAGGTCCATTCAACAAGACTTAAAAAAAGTCACAACGACATGAGCAAAACACAAGGTTACTGAACTTCCAGTCGGCCAGACAACATAAATGTCACAATGACTTTGCTTTTCCAGGGGTTACAGCCTGCGAGATTGAGGAACATATTACAACAATCTCCCACTTGACAAAGATCACATAGGCACCTCCAAAGCAACCAGGAACTAAGACCACACTAGCTCCACCAGTTCAAACCCTGTAATACTCAAGACACCCAATCAACATTATTCCACAGATAACAGTCCACCATACAATCTACAAAAAAGACCAGGCATCCAACAACAACTCAACGTCAACAAGGCAACCAATCACAGCCTTCCAGGAAACCACATAGACCTCAAACATGCTCTCATGCTCCATCAAGAATTTAACTCCAACATCCAAGACGTTCACCATCCAAGCAACAATCCTGTCATCTTCCACGTGTGGAAGAAAGATACATTGCCAAGGTGAATAAGCACCATTCCAACGAACACAAGCAAAAGATCCCAGTGAAAAATTCAACAAGATGCTACTACCACTTCACTGTGCTCAAATGCTATACAAAAGTAATATCAACTTCAAATCCTCAAACAGAACACAACCATGAAGTCATTCTCCAGAAACAAGATAAATAACACCAGTTAGAACAACAATCAAAATGATTGCTCCAATCTAACTGATCAAACCACGCGATTGAAAATAGCACTCATAGCTTGTGCTATTCCATCCAATCTCACATAACTCTAAGGTATCAGTATTAGTAAACTCATGCCAAAGCATAACCAACTCATTAAAAACAACTACAAGCTCCAAGTGCCAACCAGTCGAAGAAGACAATTCACAACAGGAACTCTCACTGCCCGAGTAATAAAAAACATCACAAGTCTACCAATAATGGCACATAGAAAATGTAACCATGTAGTACCAAGGAAATATCCACAATGACATGCACAACCTGCAACAACCTGCCACAAGTGACATTTCTCTCACCACAAACCTTTACGACCACAAAGAGAAAACTTTGCACATCATCTTCTTGTAGAACATCCTCCTACATACACTTCTAACAGCCAACTGTGTCAAGAATGATCTCCTTCACATCCCAAAAGAAAAACCTTAACAACATCCAATCTTTCAATCACCAAGATCAAACTAGCATGGATGTAAGCCTCTTTAAAGAAGATCAAGCTACTTCATTTCCCATTTTAGGAAATCAGCCCATACATTATCTCCTACCAATTCTCATCAGTAAATAAACACAAAAAACTCAAGGAGATAAAACAAACTATACAACTTCCACTATGAATCCTCTAGAAGCATTAAACAACAATTCAAGATCCATATCATGAAAGTAAACATAAGACACATTTGAAAAATATAATCGACCAAATACCTTTCAGATAAACTCCTAAGCAGACCAAGAGTGGGAATGAGAATTATCCTTCAAGATAAACAAGTCACCATGACTAATCCAAGAGCAATCTCCTCATAGGTCTCTTATTGAACTCATGTTCAACCAAGGTGTAGGCTTCTCGGACATTCTGCTAGAAAAATTCATCAAGAATACCAATCAGCAACACTTCTCTCATAAGAGAAAAAGAGCCTCACCTTATTCTCCATATAACCATGAGTGCTAGCAACCGATCATCTCATGCTAAACTTCAACTACATTACTGCACTATCACAAAGTATCAAGAAAATAATCAAAGCACTCAATACACAAAGAATTAGTAGATCACTGTCAAAGCTCCAATTAGTTGAATCAGGAACTTATCATGACACCATGATCTACGCATCCCCATAGGAGATTCCATGCTTCAAGTGACCTCACCATTGTCTCAAGTACAATGCACAATGCCAAAAATCCAGTGCACAAACAAGAGTATACCATGACATACAACAAATAGACTCAAAAAAAAATATCACCTGTCAAGCACCACCAACACCTTAGCCAAAGACTCCAAGCGTCCTCCATGGATCAAAGATGTTGCACATCTTCAAGTAATGTCCATGCAAATGCGAAAGAACCCTTTTGCAGCAACAAGATCAAAGAGATCTCCCAAGAAACATCTGCAACACTAAAGAAGACCATTCACCACCATGTGATGAATCCACAGTCACTGCTAGAGCTCCCACTGAAATGTGACATCTGAGCTCTCCAAGCATCATGACCAACTGCTTCAGGTTCCCATAGCTGACTATTCAAGTACTCAATAGTATCCATCCTCTCATCTCAAAGCAATCACATCAATGCACAAGTGACCACAGAGAAGACCAGCTAACAAGTTTGTACCAACAATGAATCAACCTCATGGATATAGACAATCCACTTCCGAGTTTTCTCATAGCAAACATGTAGGTAAAGATAGCCCACAACATTGCACAACCGATAGATCCATTCAACAAAAACATGCAAATCCATCATCACATTGAAAATGCAAAACTGAGATTTCAAAGAGAATAACCATGTAGACAACATGACTCAAACACTAGATCAAACTCAGATCTGATTCACCAATCACATCCAAAACAAGCACCATAGTCAAGAATCCCACAAGTACCACCATAAGAATGCTGAGTGACAAATCATGTACCAAAACTCCCATGCAGAGAAGAAATCATACCTCCCTAGCCATGCACCAAGAATGCATGCATAACTGCAACTATCTCATCCAACAACACCCCAAAAGTCCAGTGTCTAGGCAATAGCTTAATAGCAACTCCACATGGTCACAAGTTTTTCTTAACTGTGTAAAACCTGCAAAACCACAGAGCCATGCAAATACAAATTATCCTTAGAAAGAAAACCAACAATTTAGGAGAATCCAGGCCCCTTTCAGACCAACTCTAAAACCACCACCATGTACATGCATCCGAGAAAGAGAGAAAGGCTATTTCAGAAGCTTGCAAATCATCTAATGATTAACTCCATAGCCTTCAAGCATTCGAGGTTAATAGGAAACAATGCCTTCCAACACCAGGAACCACCACCTAGCATAAGCACTCTCTTCCATGGCTGAGAAACAACCTAGGCTTCTTCATATCACCCAGGAGCCTGACACATAGACGCCCAATATGAAAGCTTTACTACTACATAGCCACAGAGCAAAGAAATCCACCTCATACTCCAAGGTTATACCTCTACCAGCTAGGAGACACAGATCACAACATGATCAAATCCTTTTTCCATCTTCAACATCCTTCAAGTTGCATGCTATCTCAGAATACCACAAGGCTTCCACTCATCAAAGGATCAATACATCAGTCCATTCCTCCAAATTTCCTCCAGCCCAACAAGCTAAGATATCTTCATAGGAGAAATATACAGAACCAACAACTAGAAGAAGGCTCTGATACCACTTGTAAGGAAACCTATGGATCGTATCTAATGAAAACTCCAAACAGTAGTGCCTTTGGTAACTTTAATTTCTATTAGGTTACCTCAAAGACACAAACAACTATGTCCTAAAGTAGAAATAGAAACAATTTATTTCCCAAATTGATCCATCTGAGAGAAACACATGTAAATTCAACAATAAGCATTAATATATTCTACTACACAAACCAATAGACATGAAAGATGAAATAGAAAACCAGAACACCAAGATTTACGTGGGGAAAATCCTTTCAGATAAAAAAACCCACACTCCAAAGATCAAGCCATTGTATTATTTAGCAATAGGAAGTTACAATACAGTTTCAAGCTCTTAGCCTTTCAGAGATTACATCTTGTTCATTTTGGATACAACTTGTAATAACAGATTTCCCTGTACAGTTTCTGATCACCCTCTCAAACTAAATGATCTTCTCATTGTTACAATACCATCACATATACAGTGAAAATCAACATAAGAGAAGTCAAACAAGATTCATGATCAGAAGTACTCTCTTCTCCTCTATTCTAGCCTTAAGGCCCTAGGCCATACAACCAGCCTCTCGGCCTTCACCTCTCGTCGGCTCTACAACTTCTAGCTTATCATCTTTCTTCTCAACGAGCTCTATGAATCAATTTGTTTCCAACTGTCGGATCACAATTGTCAAATCATCCAGCTCAACATCATAGATGTTTCCACTTCCTTGCATAGAAGATAATACGTCCAGGTCACACCACATAGGACAGTCATCCAAACGGTCAACAAATGATCAACTTATGTCGCATGTCAGTGAGACACTAACTGTGTCTCCCCGATGCCACAAGTCATGACTATTGACATCGCCAAGACTTCAATATGTTGCCAAGACCTCACACCGAAGATCACAAGGTATTCTGAAGAGTTCATCAGTCGCAAAGACTATCACTCTTCGCCCAGACATTACACCAAAATCTTCAAGTCACATCGACCTTAACATTCTCATCGGAAAGACTATCGCCTTTCACCAAGACTTCATAATGAGCTCTTCATGTTATACCAAAACATCTCAGTCGACAAGACATATCGCTTTCACTGAGACATTACTCCGAAGTCTTCAACTCATACCGAGTACTAAATAGTCACCAAGGGTCATACCGACATCCAAGAAGCATCGGCCAGACCATCGCTATCAGCGAGAGGTCAAATCGAAGTCCAAGAGTGATACCGACATTAGGATTCCCATCGGCAAGACAATTTCTCTTCGCTAAGAGATAATACCGATGCGTCCATGTGACCCTGAAGTCTCTTGTCGGCTAGACAATCCATGTTCGCTAAGACTTCATACCGAAGTCCTTGTTATCTTGAAGCCACTGTTCGCCAAGAGTCACACTGAAGACATCTGATAATCGGCAAGAAATTCGTCTTTCACCAAGATGTTACACCACGCCTTCATGTGTTGTACCGAAGTTACACAACCATGGGTGAGACCATTGCAGTTTTCCAAAACCTCACTCTAAGCAAACATGTCTTACCGAGTTGGCAAGACATTTGACCTTCGCCAAGACTTCATACTGATCGCCTTGAGCTACTCTGATGACTTCAGTCATCGAGACATCTCCCGGTCACCAAGAATTCATGCCAATAGGAACAAGTCATACCAATTTCTACATCGGCTAGATAGACCAAAGGTCATGCCGATATCAGCAAGACTTCCTATCATCATCGAGACATCATTCTGATACATATGAGTTTCCCCGATGACCACAAGCAATGTTGGCAAGACTTTACATATCACCAAGACTTCATGCCGAGACCCTTGAGTTACTCCGAGTGTATACTGTCGGCCAGACATCTCCCAGTCACCAAGAGATCTTCCCGAATGTTCAAGTCACCTGATGACTACAATCAGTGAGACATCTCCCTGTCGCTAGGACCACATACCGACACACTTGAGTTACCCCGACATACGCTAGGCACCCGATAACAAACCCTTCTATCGCCGAGACATTCCATATTGGTAAGAGATCTCACCGAGTCTCCATGTCATAGCAATAGGTCCATTCAACAAGACTCAAACAAAGTCATAGTGACGAGCAAAACACAAGGTTACTGAACTTCCAGTCGGCCAGACAACATAAATGTTACAGTGACTTTGCTTTTCCAGGGGTTACAGCTTGTGAGATTGAGGCACATATTCCAACAGTGAAATCATAAATGAGGGCGGTACAGAATTATGGATGACATGGATGGGTGATATGGAAGAAGAGGGAATGAATGGTGGTGATGGATGAAAAAGCAGAAAAAATGGCTTCCTTAAAAAAGAAACCTTTATTATAGGTGTGTGTATGAAATATTGGATCAATTTAAAGTAAAATCAAACACATATTAATAAGACATTAAATCAAAGAAGCTAAAAAATAAATAGAAATATGCAAACCGTGACAACAGCTTCCAGAAATCGTCTTATCTTCCTCTAACTCCAGCGTTTTGTTGGTTTCGAATGGCTCTCAGACCAACAGATCAAACTCAACAAAATGACAGCTAAAGAATGAGATTTTAAAGTGCATACTATGCTAAATGCAAAAGCTATGCTAAAATGCAAGTATGGTTGTGATGCTAAAAATGATGTGAATGCATAAGCTGATTGAAAGTATGGCTGTGCAAATGCGTAGTTGTGCAAAGGTGAGTGCGTGCATGTAAATGTGGATGATTAACCAAAGCTTGGATTTGCACGGGCTTTTATAGAGTTTTCAAACGGATTCGATTGGCTAATTCGATCGACGGTCCAGATTAAGCTTGCTTGAATGGACGGTGGGAGATTTTCGAAAGTGGAGAGAAGATGGAAGGTTTCATTTTTCCGTCAATTTCCATCATTGAGTTTCGAAGGGAAACTTCCATTTCGAAGGATGAGTTAAGAATTTGGAAGGGCGAGTTTAGTGTGAGTTAGAAATTAAATAAAATATATTTATTTAATTTGGAAGTGAAGACGAAAATGGAAACCCACATAATTAAATAAATTATTTAATTATGTTTTAGAAATGAAATTAGGGTGAGGAAAATATTAAATAAAATATTTAATATTTAATTTTATTATGGGATGGAGAATATTCCATTATTTGAATATTCAAAAATATTCAAACTTTAGAACAATACGATAATTAAATGTAAATAAATTATGAAAATTTATTTAATTTGATTAAGCGGAAGGTGGAAGGTGGGATTAAGAAGATATTCCATTATTTAAATATTCAAAATATTTAAACTTTAGAATAATACGATAATCAAATATTTAATTTAAGTAAGTGGAATATGGAAATGTTAATAATTAAATAGAATTATTTATTTAATTAAGGTAGAAGAATTTACAAAATGAACAATATAAATAAATGATTAGATTTATTTATATGTAGATGACTTTAAGGGAATTAATTAAATAAATCATATTTAATTAATTAACAAGCTTAATCATGACCATTTTTAGACGTATACATTTTTCCCCTCTTTGAAGTGATGTGTAAAACACATTGCTTCAAAGAAAATAATTTTTTTTCCCCTAGTATGCTTTTGATATTTTTGCTGATGATGCCCCCTCGGGAGGTAAATCACGGATGAAAGAGAAAGTGGTTTAGCTCGCGATAAATGATGAAAAGAATGCCCCAATTTAAAAAATATAGTCAAAAAGGCCACAAACTTACCCTGAGTTAACCTTTAAAAGGTAAAAAGGTGAAGAAGACAAGTCATTTGCACTTTTGACTTTGGTGAATACTGTAGCTTGAGAGTGACATCGCGACATGGAGATCCCTTATCATCGCCACCGATTCGAGAGATCTCGCTGATATCAGAGGCCAATAGCGTACGAACCACCAATGAGTCGATCTAACCTCCTGTGCTTTCAATTTTTTTCGTTTGAATTGTAATTTCATGTGTTTCCGCAGATTTTAGATTTTAAAATGATGTATGCACGCATTTAGGATAGTTTCGGCGCGCTTTCAAAAAATTTAGATGTGTTTAGGGTAAAAACAGAGGCGCATATAGGATAGGTGATTGAAGATTTAGGATAAAACCAGTTTAGCGCATAGAGTGAAAACAAACACACATATAGGGCATGATAGAAAAATTTAGGAGTAAAGCACTTTTAGGGAAAACAGGCATGCATATAGGAAAAAGCGCATCGAGCAAAAACAGTGGCGCTTAGGTTGATTGAAGTGGCGCATATGGAAAAATGCGCATAGGGGGTTTGAGCGCATCGGGTAAAAAGAACGACACATACAGGATTTAGTGCATCCCATGAAAAGAATGGCGCATATGGTAAAAATAGGCAGGATTGATGTTTTGATGATAGATTCATGAAAATGATGATGTATTGCTTCCTTAGTCAATAGATAGGTAAATTGTCATGTCATCATGTTGATATGGATAGAAATGATAGAATAATCGAATGATTGATTGATAACTTTGCTTCCTAGAGTAGAAAAAAAAGAGTAAATGATTGATATGACTTTTAATAAATTTGCTTTCTGTGATAGAAAACAAATAGTAGAACAGATTTGATATGATATCCAGCTAGATAGATTGTGTATTGGTTTCCTTGATAGGATTGATTGTGTGATATGGATCATTGATTTGATGCATTGATATGAGTCATTGATATGTGTCTGATATAGTTCATTGATATAGATCACTTGATATAGGTCGCTTGAGATAGGTCACTGATATAGGTCATTGATAGATCACTGATATAGATCACTGATAGATAGTAGTCTAATTGATTTTGATTGAGATTGAATGATTGGTATGATTTTGATGAATTACCCTTGTGATGAAAATATGAGGTTTTCAAAAAC
The DNA here is from genome assembly GCA_007258455.2 of Sequoia sempervirens. Taxonomy (NCBI): domain Eukaryota; kingdom Viridiplantae; phylum Streptophyta; class Pinopsida; order Cupressales; family Cupressaceae; genus Sequoia; species Sequoia sempervirens. Next base: position 172,555 of record VDFB02260271.1, on the reverse strand, counting down.
CTCCAGATTAGAGAGTGACACTCAGCAGGATGGGATAGGATTCCCGAGTTGACACCTGCTGACATAGCATTGATAGATACTTGTGGTTTGAGATCCTTGTTGGTGATGCCGCCAATTTGGGTCAATAGAGGATTGTTGACAGCATTGGCAGAGCGATGACATTCAGAGCACAATACCTTTCATATGCTGACTGGTGAGGTGATAGTGACTCCAGAGGATGTGTACAAGATTTTAGGTATCCCAGTGGTTGGAGCCCTTGTGTATTACGATCACAAGGAGCTGGGGGGTACAAATGCATTGAGGAGGGTGTACAAAGATGCACATATAGCTGGGTACTGGGTACTGTGGGCTGATTTTCACGAATATCTAGCCTTGCTGACAGTTTTGGGTGCATTCATTGGAGGTCTCCTTTGTACGAATCGCCAAGCAAAGGGATTATCAGTGGGATGGGGTAGGATTCTGGAGTAGATGTTGCTATAGCTGTGGAGATATGCATGGGGGAGCTGCATGCTAGCACATCTTTATCATGATTTGCATCAGGTAGTGTACAGGGGTTCATCCAATTTGTCTTGTGGGGTGACAGTGCTACAGATCTAGGCATGGGAGCATTTTGCTGTGACAAGACCAGCGTGCCCTAGAGTTAGGCCACCAGGCAGGCCTTACATATTGATCTATTTAGGATCTAGGACTAAATGCTTACATAATGCGTAACGTAAAAGATCAATTATTACAACGCTTAACATAAATGATTACATAAATAAATGCCAAGATAATGAACTGAACAGAAAGAGAGAAGAAATAGAGAGACGAAACCACAATTGATAACGGAGTTCGTCCCTAAGGACTACGTCTCCGGGCCCCTCTCCAACGGAGTGACCGATCCGATTATACTCCAAAATCAGTTACAATTGCGACAACATCATTCCCTTCAAGCACATCGATATCACAACATAACTTTGACGTACAGGAACAATTACAATCATCTTTCGAGTATTCTCTCGTTCTCCACTTGGACTTCGAAAAACAAGGCCTATAACCCTCCTTTTATACAAAAAGTTTTCCTAATTAGGCCTAACCACTCAATTAATTGCATATCTCCCTCTATCAGTTCGTATCAGGACTAATTTGGTTTCTGCAATCTTTTGGTTTTTAGGTGGTTTAGGGGGTTTTGTTTGTTTTGGCCTTATTTGGCCATTTGATTAGGATTTGGCTTCAAATGTTTAACAAAACAAACTGAGCTCCTTTTATATATAGACGACTGTTGGTGGTCTATCGGTGCATATTGTTTTTACTCCCTGCGAGGTCGGGGGTTCCAACCTCCGCCGACTTTTTTTTTTTTTAACCAAATATTAAACCGTTATCAACAAAACTAACCGCTGTCCATATATATTTGAACGGATTCCCGTGGGTGCAACGGTGAATGGCTTGGCTAGCCGGGCGGAGATCACGGGGTCAAACCCCAACAAATTTTTGTTAAAACCAACAGATTCGACCGCCGAAGCCCAGAGGACACGTGTCTGGTTCTCATTCACCCACCAAGCTGACTCAGCTAATTGTACGCTAACTGGTATGCCACATACGATGACCAAGCCATCCACGTGTCAAGCTCTGATTCGCCGGAGGTGCTGACTCATCCGATGACGTGTGCTGACTGGATTGCCACATATGATGTTCGTACCGTATGGCTGGACACGTGTCACATTATGATTGGTCCGTATGATCTGAGTCACCTGCCACGTGTCAGGTCAGAATTCGCACAAGTGTAATCCGTACAGTACGGACTGCCACGTTAGCATGATGACGTCATCATCTGTCCCTTCAAGTTGACTGAAGTTTGATTGCTTCTAACTCGAGCTTACGACGTCGGATTTCGATGAAACGAATGCCATTGGAATCATCTCGACAAGCTCTTCGCGATGATGCTGGTTCCGTTGATTTATGAGAAGATCATTTTTTTCACCTTCTGGACGCCCCTGAAGCCAGTTTGACTACAAGTTTGACTGGCTGTAACTTGCACAAACAGAGTCCTTTTCGCCCCGTTCAAGTTGCGTTAGAACCAGGACGTCGTTCTCTTTCTGATGAAGCTAAAATATGGAGTATTGGGAACACTTCAATTTTCACTGAAAAATTGTCCCCCGGATCAGGCCTCCCCACTGGAGAGCTTTTGGACCTTCGAAAGCTTGATTACTTGGAAAGTAAGTGAGGGTAAAGTTCCCTCACTTTACCAATCTCCATCCATCTTGCTTTGCTTGGATGCATCCCCTTCAGGCCCACTCTGAGGTACTCAACATCTCCTCTTCGTGAAGTTCTGACATTCCTGTCGAGAATAACATCTTCTGGCAACTCTGACATGTACTCTGGAGAAAGGTCATCAACTGATGGAACTTGAATGTCTGAGACTTCATCTAGGATCATTGGAGGCTCATACAGTTTCAAATTCTCAACATTGACAACCGAGTAAATATGCATGTATGGAGGAAGATTGAGGCGGAAGGCATTGGTACCAATCTTCTCAAGGATCTCAAAAGGACCATACCTAATTGGCTTAAGCTTTTTACCTTCACCTTGCATCCTTTCCTTGCTGATATGTAACCAAACTCTGTCTCCAACCTGAAAATGATGATCAGTGCATGCTTGTCATGGCGAACCTTGTATTTTGCTTGGCTTTGTTCCAACCGTGCTTCCACTGCCTGATGAATTGCTTGGACTTTCTGGATGAACTTCAAAGCCTTCTTTGCATCATGGCATCCATCTTCAACATCATCTTTCCCAAAAGCAAAATCCATTGGTGTCTTGGGCACATAACCAAAGCATGTCTCAAAAGGAGACCTCTTAGTAGAAGAGTGTGCTGCATGGTTGTAGGCATGCTGCACATAATGAAGACTCTCATCCCACAACTTAGGATGCTTACTGCAGTACCCTCTGAGTAGATGCACAACTGTCTTGTTTACAACCTCTGTCTGTTCGTCGGTCTGCGGATGGAAGGCTGTACTCTTCTTCAGTTTGGTGTCCATGAGTCCCCACAAAGCTGACCAAAATTCCCCCAAGAATCGAGAATCTCGATCCGATACAATAGAAGTAGGTAACCCAAAATTAACCCATACAAATTGAAAGTACATATGAGCTATTAGTTCAGCAGTAACTTGCTTTTTACATGGCATCAAAATACACATTTTGCTGAACCTATCAACTACTACATACAAATAATCATGTCCCTTCCTAGACATAGGTAACCCCCCAACAAATTCCATTGACACACTTTCCCATGGATGAGAAGGTACAGGTAGACGTGTACAAACCCAATTTCCTGTTACTAGGCTTACTAGTTGCACACATAACACAACCTCTAATATACTTAGTTACAGTTTCTTGCATACGAGGCCAATAACAATATTTTTGCAGCTGAGTCAATGTTTTGTTTACTCCAAAGTGTCCTGCAATCAATGAGGTATGTGCTTCTCTAATCACCTATGCTTGTTCATCTTTTGGAATACATAATTTACCCAAGTGATATAATAGTTTATCCTGCACATAATAATCTTTCTCTTCTACATGTTTACCATTCATTAAAGCAACATAGATATCCTTAAAGTTCTCATCATTAGCATATTGTTCCTGAAAACTCTCATGAACCATAGAACTATTCTGAAGGATTATCAAAGCATTCATCATAGGAGGTCTTGAGAGCATGTCTGCTACTTTTTTATGGGTACCTTTCTTATACTTAATAACCAAATGAAACTATTGTAGAAAACCCATCCACCGAAAGTGCCTACTTTGTTGCAGTTTAGTTTGTGAGTGCAAATACTGAAGTGGCTGGTGATCAGTGTGGATTATAGTTTCTTTCCCCATTATGTAATGTTTTCATTTTTTAACACTCTAAACTAAAGCATAAAGTTCTTTATCATATGTGGGATAGTTACTTGCTGCTCCTGAAAAGGTTTCAGAGTGGTAGCAAACTGGTTTACCTCCTTGCATGAGTACTGCTCCCATGGCAAATCCACTCGCATCTGTCTCGATCTCAAATGGTTGATGTAGATCTGGTAAGGCCAAAACTGGTGCGGTGCTCAACTTTCCCTTCAAAGTGTCGAAAGCCTTCTGTTGTGGACCTCCCCATTGAAAAGTTGCTTTTGTACTGGTTAATGCATGCAATGGTGATGCTATATAAGAGAAATTAGCAATAAATTTTCTCCAGTACTGAACTGCACCTAGGAAACTTCTGACCTCTGTGACTGTACTTGGCTTAGGCCATTTTACAATAGCTTCGACCTTCGCAGGGTCTACTTTCAATTGACCACTCCCTACGACATAGCCTAAGTACACTAAGGATGTCTTAGCAAATTCACATTTAGACATCTTTACATACAATTTTTCTTTTCTCAATACATCAAAGACTTTCTTTACATGACTTACATGATCTTCCCAAGTTTGACTGAATACAAGAATATCATCTAGATAGACTATGACAAAATCATCAATAAAAGGATGAAAGACATCATTCATGACTCTCATAAAGGTAGCTGGTGCATTACAAAGCCCAAAAGGCATAACCAACCACTCAAACAGTCCCTGTTTTGTCTTAAATGCAGTCTTCCAAATATCGTCTTCTGCAATTCTTATCTGATGATAACCACTTCTCAAATCTAACTTAGTGAAATAAACTGCATGTTTTAATTGATCAAGTAAATCATCTATTCTGGGAAGAGGATACCTGTTCTTTACCGTTATCTTGTTCAAAGCACGATAGTCGATGCACATCATCCAAGTTCCATATTTCTTTGGAACCAAGACAATTGGAGAACCGCAAGAAGTACTAGGATGAATAACTCCTTTTTCCACCAACTCTTGAACCTGCTTTTTAATTTCCTCATTCTGCATAACTGATAAACGGTACATGCCGATATTAGGAAGTGGCACATCTTGTTGTAATTGGATTTCATGCTGTATCTCTCTCTTGGGTGGTAACCCCTTCGGGTCCTGAAACATGTCGTCATAAGCGGAAATAATTTTGACCATTTAGCTTTATGTTTTGGATCACACCCCTTGAATGCCTCAGATTTATCATCTTCTTTGGCTTTTACAAGCATTAGTACAAAGTTTTTACTTGAGTTGACCAACCTCTTCATTTGACCAGCATTAACTAGTGTAAGATTAGTCTTCACCTTATGTGCTCGTAAAATGTATTCTACCCCATCTTTAAAAAGATGATACTTATTCTCCCCCCTATAAAAAATTGCTTTTCTGTCATAAAGATAAGGACTCCCTAACACAAGCCCACAAATATCCAAAGGGACCACATCGACTTCTACCTCATCTACAAAGTTTGCAGTGATAGCAAATCTCAATTTACATTGTTTAGTTACTTTTAATTGTGCATCATTGCAAACCCATCCGAGTGGATATGGTTTCGGATGAGGTGTTGTAGCCAAATTAAGTTTCTTTACAACTTTTTCAGATATTAAGTTGACTTGTGAACCCGTATCAAACATAGTATCAATCTTAGTGTGTTTTGTTACAGCACGAATGTGAAACAATTCATTTCTTTGCTTATCAACCTTAGGAGAAGATTCTTTACTTGTACTTGCACTGGCATTAGAAAAACTTGCATCAAATGAGAGAGATATACCTTTCCCTTTACCTTGGATTCCGGTAGCAACAATCTTTGTCTCATCTCCAGAGTCAGAAACAAGATCTTGTTGAATCACTGCTGTAGTCTTCTGCTTGCCTTTGTTACCTCCATATCTTTTTGGCCTCAACTTAGGATGAAGCTTCCAACATCTTGAATCATCATGCCCCTCTTTCTTGCAATGGGAGCATGTGGGTTTCTCACCCTCTTTCTTAGCTGTAGCTGTTTTCTTCCCTTTGCCTTTATCTTTATCTTTGTCTTTTTCTTTCCCTTTAGACTTACCCTCGAACTTAGATGGCTTCTTGGAAAAGTTATCACTAAAAGTATTCTTAACCCTTGACTCTAAATGAGTAGCTTGAATAGACACCTTGTCTAGATTGTTGGGACTCAACATCAAAATAGTGTGCCTAAGGTAAGAATGTAAACCACCAATATACTTGAGTAATGTGTCTTGGGTATACAAGGGAACATTTAGAGCAATGGCCCATTTCCTAAACTCATGAGTATACTCCTGGACAGACTGCCCCGTACCTTGCCTAAAGGTTTTCCAATTCATGGTTAACTATTGCATGTAACCTAAAGGATAGAATTGTTTCCTAAGGGCAGCAACAAACTCCATCCAAGACATATTAACTTGACCATGGCGAGAAATTTCTTCCCGAGTTTTACTCTCCCACCAGGTGAGAGCTATACCTCCCAATCGGAGAGTTGCTAATTGAATCCTAGAAGCATCTTCTACTAGGCCTTGTATCCTACAGTATACTTCTACTTGTTGGACCCAATCGTCTAACTTCTCAGCATTTAACTCCCCACAGTATTTAGGTAACTCAAATTTTACATCAAGCTTAATTACAGGCTTAGATTTGCTCTTAAATGGATTTACATTAGAAGAAGGAGAAGGAGAAGGAGGAGAATAGGGAGGAGAAGAAGGGGGAGAAGAAGGAGGAGAAGGAAATTCTGGAGCTTTCTCCTCTGTGTCTTTCTGATCTTCCTGCTTCTTGTGCTTTGAAGAACCTCCCTTTTCGCGCTTCTTCTTGTCTGCATAAAGTTCCTCCACCATTGCCTTCATGTCAAGGAATAACTTCTAAAAATCCTTGTCACTAAGCTCTGAACTTTGTCCACCTTCTTTCACTTCCATCTGTGACGGTTGATTAACTCTTCGTCTTCCGATTTCTGGATTGTATTCTTCAAGTTCTCCTTCACCTCGTTGCAACCTGGATCTCGTTAGCATTCAAATTGCAATACAAGCCACACACAAAGCTTTGATACCAACTTGATCTATTTAGGATCTAGGACTAAATGCTTACAGAATGCGTAACGTAAAAGATCAATTATTACAATGCTTAACATAAATGATTACATAATTAAATGCTCAAATGAATAAATGAACATAACATAAAATAAATGCCAAGATCATGAACTAAACAGAAAGAGAGAAGAAATAGAGAGACGAAACCACAATTGATAACAGAGTTCGTCCCTAAGGACTACGTCTCCGGGCCCCTCTCCAATGGAGTGACCGATCCGATTATACTCCAAAATCAGTTACAATTGCGACATCATTCCCTTCAAGCACATCGATATCACAACATAACTTTGACGTACAGGAACAATTATAATCATCTTCCGAGCATTCTCTCGTTCTCCACTTGGACTTCGAAAAACAAGGCCTATACCCCTCCTTTTATACAAAAAGTTTGCCTAATTAGGCCTAACCACTCAATTAATTGCATATATCCCTCTATCAGTTCGTATCAGGACTAATTTGGTTTTTGCAATCTTTTGGTTTTTAGGTGGTTTAGGGGGTTTTGTTTGTTTTGGCCTTATTTGGCCATTTGATTAGGATTCGGCTTCAAATGTTTAACAAAACAAACCGAGCTCCTTTTATATATAGACGACTGTTGGTGGTCTATCGGTGCATATTGTTTTTACTCCTCGCGAGGTTGGGGGTTCCAACCTCCGCCGACTTTTTTTTTTTTTTAACCAAATATTAAACCATTATCAACAAAACTAATTGCTGTCCATATATATTTGAACGGATGCCCGCGGGTGCAACGGTGAATGGCTTGGCTGGCCGGGCGGAGATCACGGGGTCAAACCCCAACAAATTTTTGTTAAAACCAACAGATTCGACCGCCGAAGACTAGAGGACACGTGTCCTGTTCTCATTCGCCCACCAAGCTAACTCAGCTAACCGTACACTAACTGGTCTGCCACATACGATGACTGAGCCGTCCAAGTGTCGAGCTTTGATTCACCGGAGGTGCTGACTCATTCGATGACGTGTGCTGACTGGATTGCCACATATGATGTTTGTACCGTACGGCTGGACACGTGTCACATTATGATTGGTCCGTACGATCCGAGTCACCTACCACGTGTCGGGTCGGAATTCGCACAAGTGTAATCCGTACAGTACGGACTGCCACGTCAACATGATGATGTCATCATCTGTCCCTTCAAGTTGATTGAAGTTTGACTGCTTCTAACTCGAGCTTACGACGTCGGATTTCGACGAAATGAACACCGTTGGAATCATCTCGACGAGCTCTTCGCGATGACGCTGGTTCCGTCGATTTTTGAGAAGATCATTTTTTTCACCTTTTGGATGCCCCTGAAGCTAGTTTGACTGCAAGTTTGACTGGCCATAACTTGCACAAACGGAGTCCTTTTCGCCTCGTTCAAGTTGCGTTGGAACCAGGACGTTGTTCTCTTTCTGATGAAGCTGAAATCTGGAGTATTGGGAACACTTCAATTTTCACTGAAAAATTGTCCCCCGGATCACATATATACATATGCTATGTTCCTTACCCAGCCCAAGTTGGGCAAGGGAGATTACTGGAGACCACTGCTGGATGATATGGATACAGTAGTATGAAAACTGTATCTAGATTGCGAGCCATGGGCGACAAATGATATAGAGATGCCGTATGTATGCATTCCTCGGTTCCTGATAGGGCAGACTCCCTTCATTCTGGAGAGGTTTTTGGCATTGCGGGTTCAGAGGCAATTTGGATTCACACAGGGGATGCCATAGGGGGTTGCACACTATGCCCAGAGCAGAGATGAGGCTGGATGGAGGCCATGTATTTCGTATCAGATAGCATATACAGAGTTTCAGTCCTTGGCACCTGAGGTATGGGTTGACAGGCGAGACGTTGTGGATGTAGGCATGTCTGATGAGTACTCTGCATATTTTCACATGCATCCCTTTCCACGATTCACTAGTTCTGATGAGCCAACACCTATTTTGGTAGCACCATAGCCAAGGGCAGGGAGACATGAGGATGTGGCTGGTGGTGAGCAGGGAGCAATGGGAGGAGAGGAGATGGAGAGCGAAGATGAGGAGGAGAGCTCTGATGATGATGATGGAGATGATGGTGGGGAGGAGGGATAGGTGCTGGGGAGGTCGAGGTTAGATATTTTGAGGGGTGTCCAGATCATGTGATGGCTGAGGACAGGGATTGGGAGACGGACAGTGATCCGTATGGCATCCTCCTTGCAGCAGGGACAAATAGCCGCGCTTCAGGCCCAGGTGTAGACATTACAGGGTCAGCAGGGATAGTTGTAGAGTCAGCTGGGACAAGCATAGGGATTTATTGTGTAGCTACAGGCACAGCTAGCACAGGATCAGGCTCAGGCTCAGGCACAGGCACGTGCCCCAGCCCCAGAGTTAGCCCATTTGATCGCATAGAGAGATGCATTCAGACGACAGGCAGTAGAGGCTGAGGGCATGGCTCAGAGACTGATGGGCACTGTAGAGAGTGCATCATTGCGGGATGCCATTGCAGAGGGCATGGAGATGGCTAGGGAGGCTGAGTACTACAGAGTGAGATACAAGGAGCTGTGTACTCTAGAGCGCAGAGAGCCATACCCGCGATCCCATAGTAGGATGAGGAGTAGATAGCAGATGCACACGTAGAGCAGGGGGTGACTGGACCTTGGCAGGACCCAGATGCAGGCCCCAGTGGTAGGCCACCTCCGTCTGGACCAGCACCATCAGGGGCATCGACCAGTTAGCGGATATAGTGCACATATGTGTACCATTTTTGGAGCATGTATACCATTTTTTATTACATTTGATTTATTTTGCTTTGGACATTTTAGTATCATTGGACATTTGGACATTTGTATCATTTTTGATGAGCGATGATATGCAACGACGATGATTACTTTGGATTATGTTTTATGCACTTATGATATGATGATGTGATATGCATTTATTTCTATGTGTTATGGATTTTGGTATTCATTTGAATGATTTGATGACTAACATGATATGCAAGATGATTCAATTATAATGTTATTATGATGATGATAATGATTTGATAATGTGTACTAATGATGTCATGCAGGTGGATGAATGTATGTATGGAATGTTTATTTTTGGATTTTTCAATGAAGGTAAAAAGATGATGAAAAATGAATGTTGTGTTCATGATATGCATTATGAAATTTTGTATGATAAAATGGTATGATATGATGTAAAATGATATGAAAATAATGAGATGTATGATAAAATGATATGTGATGAAAATATCATGATTTGTACTTAGAACGAATGGATAAATGAGAGTATAGTGAAATGATATGATGAAATAATGATACTAAGATGAAAAATGATGATAATGATAATAAAATGAGATGAAATGATGAAATGAATGATAATGATAGTGAAATAATATGTTTTAAAAAATGATAATGATATGAATAATAATGATGTGATAATGATGAAATGAAATGATAATGATACCGAGATGGTAATGAACGAAATGAAATAAATGATGCTACAATGAATGATAATGAAATGAAATGATGACAATGTAATGATAATGAATGAAATGATAATGAAATAATAATGATAATGATATAATAATGATAATGATAATGAAATGATAATGATAAGATAATAATGCTAAGGATGATGATAATAAAAATGATAATGAAAATGCAATGATAAGATGATAATGGTAATGTAATACTAAATGATGATGATAATGCAATATTAAATGATAATGATAAGGCAATACAAATAATAATGATAATGAAATGTTAAATGTTAAATGATAATGCTAATGTTAAATGATAAATGGTATGATAATGTTAAATAATAAATGGTATGATAATGAAGTGATATGGATATGAAATGATAGTGAAAGGTTATGCAAATGGTTATGATGATGAAATGATAATGAATATGAAAATGAAATGCAAATGAAATGAGTATAAAACGATAATGGATAAATGAAAATGAAATTTAAATGAAATGATGATAGAATGAGAATAAATGATGATGATAATGGATGATAAATGTGATGAATGATAATGGATGATAAATGTGATGAATGATAATGAAATGATAAGATGATAATGCAAATGTAATGATAAGATGATAAGGATAATGATAATGTGATGATAAGATGATAATGCGAATGAAATGAGGAAATGATAATAGAACTAAGATGAAATGATAATGAAAATGCAACTAACATGAAATGATGAAATGATAATGGATGCAATAATGAAATGATATGAAACTAATATGAAATTATAATGAAAATGAAATTAATGAAATGCTAATGAAATGATGATGAAATGATAATGAAAATGCAAAGATAATGAAATGATAATGATACTGAAATGATGATGAAATGATAATGACACAATTGTTTGTATTGTCCTCCACAAATAGTTCAAAGAAACATGGTAGCCATTTGATGTGATTATTATCCTTTCAAAATTTTGATGCAAATCTACTATGCAGGTATGTACCATGACCTAAGATGAAATGCAACGAAATGAATCCGACCATTTTGTTGAGCCTTTTAATTATCCTGCTCAAATCATCATAGAGCGTTTGAAAATGTTGGAAGTGTGTACAAGCATCAGAGGGGAAATTAGCACCAATGATGACCTGAGTACAACTTTCATGATTTTTGATATGGCAAGTGAACACAAGCACCTAGGTATAATTGGACCGAGATGACCTGAGCATTTCTTGCATAAACAGACAAAGACTAACCACAAATCTGATGCAAATTTGGAACTGTCATCAATGATAAAATTTCAATCATCATGTCTCGTGACATATTTGCAACAGATAAATGATTAACCTCTAGACATTAGACAAAGAAAAATCATCCTCTTTCCTTGCCACTCTAGTTCAGTACATCATCGAGTGTGCTCCAGAGAAATGATATCGAAAATTAAACAACCATTATTCAAAAAATGAAATGCTGTGATTCCAAACATTATTCAGATTATAGATCATCTTGATATGAGTCATGATAAGGTATGCAACTAAAATTTACTGTGATATGGATCAATGATTGGATGTTTTAGTTTGATTTGGTTGTTTTGTTCACGTGATTGGTTTTGACATCGTTGTCTCGCTGTTTTGGTAAAACTTGAAAGTTGATTGCCCCCAATATGTCAACATTTTCCCTTGGTATCAACACAACTTGCTGAAATGAATATGTACAATAGTCAAGCCATGGTAAGACGTTATCACTCAAGGCAAATGATGATAGCATGGTGCTGGTATGACCCTAAGATGATGGAAAAGATAAATGAAAATGAAGGCTGAAAAATTAAGTGCAGGACATGAACTAATAGATGGAGAGCTCCAAATAGCGTATGTTTGCCAAATTATCACTATTTGTTTTAATTGCATTTTTCTCATCAATAGACTGCCTATTTGCCAGGTTTTCACCCTATGACTTTTTTTTTTTTTTTGCGCTACCAAGATGCCTGTTTGCTAGTTTTCACCAGGGTAACCATTTTTTTAGGAATTTTTCTAATTTTTTTGGATTTGTTCAGTATTTTTTCAAGACTTTTTTTGATTTTTAAGATTTTTTCAGGACTTTTTCTAATTTTTAGGATTTTTTTAGGACTTTTTATGAATTTAGGATTTTTTTAGGACTTTTTCTGATGATGATAACTGCCTTAGACATAATACTTTTTTAGGTGCATGCTGTTGATAGGTTCATCAAATAGGTCCCCTTCTGGCATTGATAGCTTGTAGGCTCCTAAACCATAGACTGCTATAACCACATAAGGACCTAGTCAATTTGGTTCGAACTTTCCTTTCTTCTCTCTGTCTTGCTGATTGTGTGGGTTCTCTTTCAGAACAAGATCACCCACCTGAAAGTTACGTGGATTTACTTTGTGATTATAGCTGCGAGACATCATTTGTTGATATGCTTTCAAATGATCAACTGCTCTTTGTCTCTTTTCATCAAGGAGTTCCAGTTCTTGGAGTCGGGAAACTCTGTATTCATCATCTGTTGTGAGGCCTTACAATGATACTCTGAGTGAGGGAATCTCAACTTCTAAAGGTAATATGGCTTCTACTCCATAGACAAGGGCAAATGGCGTTGCTCCTGTTGGTGTGCGGATACTAGTTCTATAGGCCCATAAGGCGGGATTGAGTTGAACGTGCCAATCCTTCCCTGAAGCATTCACGGTCTTTTTCAAGATTTTCAATATTGTTTTATTTGAGGCCTCTGCTTGGCCATTCCCTTGTGGATAGTAAGGTGTTGAATATCTATGCTGAATGTGAAATCTCTCACAAAGTTCATCAACATCCTAATTTTTGAACAGATGTCCATTATCTGTAATAATGGAGTTGGGAATGCCATATCGACAAATAATATAATTGAGTATGAATGATGATATTTATTTGCCAATGACTTTAGTAAGAAGGACTACCTCAATCCACTTGGTAAAGTATTCTGTAGCTGAGATGATGAACTTATGCCCATTTGATGAAGAAGGATGAATCTTGCCCACTAGATCTAACCCCCATTGAGAAAATGGCCAGGTTGGCGTGAAGGGTTGAAGTTCCTGCGCAGGAGCATGAATGAGATTCCCATGAATCTGACATTTTGAGCATGTTTTCACAAAAGTGAATGATTCCCTCTCCATTGTAGGCCAGTAGTAACCCATTCTAATCAATTTCTTGGATAAGGTCAGTCCACTTGAATGAGTACCACAGATGCCACCATGAACTTCTTATAAAGCTTTGTCAGATTCTTCACGTTCAAGACATCGAAGTAAAGTACCATCAAGACCACGGCGATAAAGGGTGTCAACGATAAGAGTGTAGCAAGCGGATTGGCAGATAAAATTGGGTTTTTGATTACGGGATAAATTGGGTGGCAAGATATTGTCTTTGAGGTAGGCATAAATTTTTCCATACCAAGGTGAATCAGATCCTACCAAGTGGCAAATGATTTGGATTTTAGGGGTATCGTAAGCAGGTGTAAATGATTGTTCCACCAGAAATTCATAGTGATTATGAGTTTCTGGGAGTTGTAACAATGATGCGATCGTAGCCATGGCATCAGCTGCTTTATTATCAATCCTTGGAATTTGTGTGAATTTGATGTCCACAAAGTATTTCTTGAAGTCATCCACCATCTTCTTATAGGGTATTAATTTTTCATCTTTGGTTTGATATTCATCATTGATCTGATAAATGACTAGCTGTGAGTCACCATACACCTGTAATTCTGTGATTCTCTATTCCAATGCTATTTTGAGTCTGATGATTAATGCTTCATATTCGGCTATGTTGTTGGTGCATGGAAACATTAGCCAATATGATCTAAGAATGGTGTGTCCTTGAGGGGTGAAAAAAAGTATGCCTTCCCCCGATCCATGTTGAGTGAAAGAACCATCAAAATATAAAGACCATGGTTGCTTGGATTCTGCAGTAAAGACATCAACATCTGGAAATTCAATGTGTAGGGGATGATCTGCTTGTAGTGGTGCTTTAGCTAATTGATCAGTGATAACTTATCCTTTGATTGCCTTGTGATCAACATAATGGATATCAAACTCACTCAGAATCATTACCCATTTGGCTAACCTTCCTGTCAATGATGCTTTGCTCAACAAATACTTGTGTGGATCAATCTTTGAAACCAGATTGATTGTATGGGTTAGCATGTAATGTCAAAACTTCTGTGAAGCAAAGACTACTGCCAAACAAGCTTTCATTGCAAGTTCCTTTCATGTAGAGTCTTCTTGCGCTAGCAGTGCCCCCAGAGATGTTTTTGTTGCGACAACGTATAAAATTAAGGGTTTGTCTAGATTTGGTGGTATGAGAATTGGTGGAGTCATTAAATATTGTTTGATTTGCTGAAAAGCCAATTCACATTTGTTATCCCACCTGAAAGGAACATTCTTATGCAGTAGATGTGTGAAAGGTAAACTTTTGTCAGCCAATTGTGCAATGAACCTTCGTATAGACTACAGTCATCCCCGTAGTGATCTTAATTGACTAATGTTTTTTGGTGGAGGCATTTCCATAATTGCTTATAATTTTGCAGGATCTACTTCAATTCCTTTTTTTGACACAATGTACCCTAAGAGTTTTCCAGATTTGACCCCAAAAACACATTTCTTGGGGTTGAGACGAACTTTGAATTTATCTAATCTTGCAAATATTTTGGATAATATTTCAAGATGTCCTTCTCTGGTGTATGATTTTGCCAATATTTCATCTACATAATATTCCATAAAGATATGCATCATGTCATGAAAGATTGTAGTCATGGCTCTTTGATAAGTAGCCCCAACATTCTTCAAAAGAAAAGGCATGACGTTCCAACAGTAAGTTCCCCATGGACATGTAAAAGTTGTTTTCTCTTGGTCTTCAGGTGCAATCTTGATTTGGTTGTAACCATAAAAACCATCCATTAATGAATACATGGCATGGCCAGCTATCAGATCAACTATAGTGTCGATGTTGGGCAGTGGGAAATCATCCTTAGGACATGCTTTATTAAGATCTCTAAAATCTGTGCATATTCTCACAGTTTTATCTGGCTTAGATACAGGGACAATGTTGGAAATCCATTCTGCATAGTCAATTGGTCTTATGAAACCCACATCAAGGAGTTTTCTCAGTTCTTCCTTAACCAATAATGCAACATGAGGGTGCATCTTTCTGAGTTTTTGTTTCACTGGTTTGACCCCTGGTTTGATAGACAAGTGATGCATGATAAGTTCAGGATCAAGACCAGGCATGTCAGTGTAAGACCACGCAAAATTTACTTGATTTTCTTTCAGGAATTCCATGAATGTTGGTATTTCTTTCTCTATCATTGATGCAGCTAGCTGTAAAATTCTTGGTTTGTTGGAAGTCTCAAGATTGATAGCATTGGTAGGCTCAATCAAGATAGGCAATCGCTCATGGTAGTGCTCTGGGAGAGTGTCAAGATCCCCATCATCTGGTGCCTCAAAGAGGTTTTCACCATCTGATACACTCTTTATTTTATCTTTTATTTGATCTAATATTGCCAGATTATGGTTTTCACCATTAGATCTTTCTTTTTTATTTTTACTTTTGCAGCTAGGAGACTTGACACTCTCCTGATAAAAAACTCTATGTCGAAAATCACTGGTGGAACAATCATTTGTATCATCTGCGAAGAGGAAGTTTACGATAGCTTCGTCACTTGGAAACATGTGTATATCGATAGGTTCAGTTGAATCCCAATCAATGAGATCAGGATAAATTAAAGGTATTGGATCATCAGGTTATGTAAAATAGTCTATGGTTATGGTCATAACGGAGTGGTCGGTAGGATCCGGGGTATGAGGTGGGTCAATGATAATACTATCCTCATGATAATCTTGTTCGTTTAGATCTGACTTAGTATCACTAGAATCATAGTTGATTTGTGGTTCAAATTCTTGCAGTTGGGACCCTGACCCTTCACCTTCAATTGGAGTTGGGGTGTACTGGTGTATTACATCAACCTCTTTATCTCTCCAGAATTCATCATTATAAATGGTGTCCCATTCATATTCAGCAGAGTTTGTGTCAGAATTGTTGTCCAAGAAGTTCTTAACTGTTGTCAAACATGCTTCTAGTGAATCTGAGCCTTCTTGCAATGTGAAGATAGTGTCATGTAGTTGTTTGGATGTGCTTTCTTTGGAGTGAGTATCATAACCTAATCCAGTTTTCTCTTTTGCAACAAGTCCGCAGAGATGAATAGGTTCAACTACTTCCTTCCTTTTTCCAATAGGAACTTTGTCATAGCCCATCTTCTGCATGATTGAGTACCCTTTTCCATATTTGTCTATGGGTAAGTTGACATTAGAGACTGCTTCATCTTCATCTTTATAGAGCCAGTTTATAATTTTTGTATCCTTAGGATTTTCCATGGGGAATTTTTCTTTGATGAATTGTCCATTAAATTTTGTGATTGGCTTTATTGATGGTTGTTTTGATGTTGATGCTGCTGATATTTGATGTTCCCTGATAGATAGTTATCCATGTTATCGAGGTGATGTAGGTAGATTGGAAAGACAAAGAGAGTATTCCCCAACTCCATGATCCTTGAATTTCATCTTTTTGTCAAAACTATTGGTCAATTGACTGATTTGTGAGTTAATCTTTAGAGAAGTCCTAGCATGAGCTTCTCGATTGTTAGGGACCAAAGTATCTTGACTAGATTTTATGTTGGCACAAGTTTGAATATTAGAATTATCAGCAGGTATTGTGATTTCCTGTCCATCATAAGGAAACTTAAGACATTGATGATAGGTTGATGGGACAACTTGCATTTCATGGATCCAAGGATGACCCAACAAGATGCTATATGCAAGATCACGGTCCAGTACTTGGCAGAAAGTATTCTTTATAATAGGACCCACTCTGATTGGAAACATGATCAGACCCTTGGATGCTCTTTCTTCATCATCATAAGATTTTATGGTAATATTTCTTCTAAAATCAATGGAATCTTCAAAAAATCCTAAAGCTTTAACCAACTTCATGGTACAGATGTTCAAACTAGCAACTCCATCTATCAGAACTCATTTAATACAAAACTTGTGAACCATGACTTCTAAGTACAATGATGAATTATGGGGATGAGTTATGGAAACATCATCTTTTCAGAGAATGAAAGGCAAGTGGGTGAAGACAAGTGCCCTACCATGGCTTGAAATTGGTTCACATCCAAATCAGTGGATACATTAGTTTCAACAAGGGCTTTTTCAAGAATTTCCTTATGAGTTGGAGAAATCTTCAATAGTTCCAGAATAGAAATTTGAGTGGGGGTTTTCCAAAGTTGATTGACCAAATCATATTGATGTTGAGGTGGAGGTTCAGTGGATTTTGAAGAGGTGCCTTTTAAGACAACTTTAGCTTACGCTCTTGTTGTTGCGTTGACTTCTCTATATTCCACCTTTGTGTTGACTTTAATGACATTCACCTGCTCGTCATCTGCATAGAGATGATTGATTATATGATCATCATGGATATGATTCACATTCTTTCCAGAAGACTCACCCTTTTGATAATTGGGAAAAGGATTGTGAAATGCTTGGTGGTCTGCGTTGGTTTGTTGATTTCCTTCTATTGTGATGATGTCATTGTTGATTAAGTCTTGAATGGCATTCTTCAAGGCTTGGCAGTTATTTGTGCGACGACCTTTACACGAATGATAATCACAATAGTATGCCTCATTCCATGATGGAGGCTTTACATTGGGTTCATAATTTCATTGAGGCGGCAAAGTAATGACATTTTTGGCCATCAACTCTTTGAATGCTGATTCTACAGATTGACCCAGTGGGGTGAAAGTTCTTCTACTAGAGAAGAATGAAAATCTCTAGGGATTTGAATTTGAGGTGTTCCCTAAAGAATTGTGATTGTTATTGGGTCCTCGGTAACCTTGGTTGTTGGAAGTCCCTTGATTGGGAGTAGAGTTTTGATTTGTATTGTTCCTCGGAGGAGGAGGATTATTTCTGTGATTTGTAATTGAGTTGACATTGTTGTTGTGAGTGTTTGGAGTGTTGAGGACAAATGGCTTGGTCGAGGGATGATTTGCATCAACAACACCATCATTCACCATGTTTTTGTTGCGAGTCCAAAATTTGGACTTGTCTTGATTATTGTGATGGTTAGATGAGCTAGGATTTTCTTTGTCATGTTTGATTATTCCTCTTTTGACCAACACATTTTTGATGATTATGGCATCTTCAATCATTTTCTCAAAAGAAGGAGGACAATGTAAGTTCAAATGATAGCTCATTTCTGAATTTAAATTGTTAATGAAAGTAACCATCTTTTCCTTTTCAGGAATAGGACGTGGATATCTGGCAAACATTCTTCTCCATCTCTGAAGAAATGTAATGAAGGATTCGCTAGGTTTTTGTGCAACTTTACAAAGATCTATCATGGTGATCAGGTGTTGTATGTTGTAAGCATATTGTGATGTGAATAAGTTGATCAATTCTTCAAATGTCCTGATGGGAGGTGTAATCTTAGATAGCCATTCCATAGAGCTAACTCCAAGGCTCCTAGGAAACAATCGCAGCAAGTAAGTATCTTTGTGAGCGAATTCCAATGTCATGTTCCTGAAGTCTCTAACGTGATCGATTCGATCCATTTTCCCATTATAGCGATCAAATTTTGGCATTTCACAATGCTTGGGAAAAGGGATCATGTTTAAACTTCGGTCAAAAGGATAAGGACAAATGTCCTCGAGAGTGTATTTCTTCGTGGCTGTTCCCCCTTGTAATTCTTTAACTTGTCCTTGAAGTGCCTTGATTTGTTGGGTCAAAGCACAAAGATTAGAAAGGGGTGTCTCTTCAGGTTTATTTTTCAAGTTTTCAGTATTAAAGTCATGAGGCAATTTAGCCCCTTGTTCGGCTAGATAGCAAAAATATTTTTCCTTATCTCGCTGCAAGATCTTTTCAATGGATTTATGAAATTTTGGATCTTGCTTAGCCTCTCTAAGATGTTCCTCATCTTGTTCCTCATCACTATCTATCTATTTTTTGTTCATGTCTTTGTATTGGTGAAACGAATTTTGTTCTCTATTATCTGTATCTTTGTCAAAAAGTGGATTACAATTCATGATGTAAAGAGGATTGCTGCTTTCACCCTCTTCTTGAATGCTTTGAGTATGTCCTTCTTGTTGAATTTTTTCCTTCAATTTATTGAATTGGGATCTTGTGAAGATAGGCATATGATTTTGAAAATTCTTCTAGACTTAGATCCTAGTTTTGACAAGTGTGATGATGATGATCTGATAAGATGCAGAATCTTATGATATGATCATGGATGCTCTTAATTTATTGATTGTGACTTCCAATTGATGAAGGATTTCAGAATCCTGTTGGGGAAGTTGAACCAAAAATTAGAAAGTTGTTTGAGAGATGCACTTCTTAAAGTTTTGATCTTTGTTTTCAAAGAAAAGTTCCAAAATCACTGAAGGATTTGATTGGGATGTGAAGGATATTCTATAGAAGGTTGTGGTATGTTGTCAAATTCAAGAGGCTAATTATAATTATGTCATTGTGATAGAGCTAATCTCTGATAATAAGCTCGAGAATCTAAGGGATCTACAACATACTCATCAGTGAATCCTCTAACAAAGTCTTGGTATCTGTGAAGAAATCCTCGGTAGTGAAGCAAGACTTGTCGACTTTTGTACAAGAATTTTCTCTTTGGCAGTGTTTTCTTGTATCCTAATGGTTTCTTGGGTTTTATGATCCTTTTAGACACTGATTTCTTGGGAAATTTTGTTGATCTCCAATGTCTAAGCATGAGAAAAGTATTGGGAATGTTATTGGACCAATGATATGAATTTTTTTTGAGTGAATTCAGTTGTTTTTCTTCATGTTCATTTTGGATGATCTCTTTATCTAAATTTATGTGATGGAAGACACAACAAACATTTTTTTTGAAAACAGTTGTTCTTAAAGCCCTATACTAACATGAAGTGTTTGATCAAGAAAATGTTTTCAACAAATGTTTTCACAGGTTTTGCACATGAAAAATAATTCAGACAGACTCACTCTTAATGCTCAAGTAGGTCATTCTAGTAATCAACAACCCACATCTTAGAACTGCATCGACTCACACAGCGGTGTCACCCCCGAAGGGGTGCCCGTGTTTTTGTCTTTTCCAGGTGCGTACTCAGAGTTACGGAAGTGGATACCGGATCCCCTGAGCAAATGATCCTTGGCAGTTATAGGGTGAGTATCTTGGGGGAAGATTCTTCCCTCCCCTTGCACTGTGATTATTAGAATGTTCAAAAACTGACTTCGGCTGGCCACTACACTAGGTTCGTAGTAAGAATTTCTGTTCGGTGCGGCAATAATAAACTCCCTCAGGAGACCTCCAAACCTTTAGAATAAAGGCTTTGGGGATGGTTATCTTGCACACTACCAGAAAAAGAGGGTTTCCCCAGATTTTCTTTAAATTTTATAGTGGGGCGGAATAGCTTGGCTTTGGCTTGAACCCACTTGAGTCGTTCCTATAGGGTGAGTACTTTTTCCCACTACGGTAGGCTCTCTAAAGGATGTAATTGAAACAATAAAATTGCATGAAAGCTAAAAAGGCAAGTCTGGTATTTTGATCACCCAGTTAAGGGGAGAGCATAGACCTATTGCCACATTCAAAGCAAGCAGATGTTCTTTTTAAACCCCAAATTACAATGATCTAATCTAAGTGAAGATATTGCTTCATTAAAAACAAGTTTGTTCAATTTTAACTGCAAGATCGTTATTTGGTGACTATCCTAGATTGCTTCATTTTATCCATATGTGGCTACCCTAGGATTGCTTCATTTTAAAATTCAGAAAAAGGAAAAAAAAATTTGTCTGCAGAAGGCGTCAGATTCATAATTCTGTGTTTTTGTTACAATTTATATGCGCTCGAACATAAGCTATATGTTCCAGAAGATATACGCGCCGGAACAAAAACTAAATGCACCGAAACAAAAACCAAATGCACCAGAACATAAACTAAATGCGCCGGAATAGAAGCTAAATGCGCTGGAATAGAAACTAAATGCACTGTAACAGAAACTAAATGCGTCGCAAAAAAGATTTATAAGCTCTAAAAATAGTTAATGCATGCCAAAAAGAAAGTCACTGTATGTGCCTAAACAGATTCTAGATGCGCCTAAACAGATACTAGATGCGCCTAAACAGTCACGGTATGCACCTAAACAGTCACGATATGCACTGTAGAATCCTGCAAAACAAAAAGTTAAAACCCCATATGCACCTCAGGAAATTTTGAATGCGCATAAATGCCAAATTTTTTCTGAAAAGTCAATTCCAGAACATGGAAACTGTCAACATAAACTTGTAGAAAATGTTAAAATCGTGGGTTCGAGCCCCACGGTGGGCACCATTTTATGTGTGTATGAAATATTGGATCAATTTAAATTAAAATCAAACACATATTAATAAGACATTAAATCAAAGAAGCTGAAAAAGAAACATAAATATGCAAACCGTGACAGTAGCTTCCAAAAATCATCTTATCTTCCTCTAACTCTAGTGTTTTGTTGGTTTCGAATGGCTCTTAGACCAGTAGATCAAACTCAACAAAATGACAGCTAAAGAACGAGATTTTAAAGTGGATACTATGCTAAATGAAAAAGCTATGCTAAAATGCAAGTATGGTTGTGATGCTGAAAAATAATGTGAATGCATAAGCTGATTGAAAGTATGGCTGTGCAAATGCATAGTTGTGCAAAGGTGAGTGCGTGCGTGTAAATGTGGATGATTAACCAAGGCTTGGATTTGCAAGGGATTTTATAGAGTTTTCGAACAGATTCGATTGGCTGATTTGATCGACGGTCCAGATTAAGCTTACTTGAACGGACGGTGGGAGATTTTCAAAAGTGGAGAGAAGATGGAAGGTTTCCTTTTTCCGTCAATTTCCGTCATTGAGTTTCAAAGGGAAACTTCCATTTCGAAGGATGAGTTGAGAATTTGGAAGGGTGAGTTTAGCGTGAGTTAGAAATAAAATAAAATATATTTATTTAATTTGGAAGTGAAGACGAAAATGGAAACCCACATAATTAAATAAATTATTTAATTATGTTTTAGAAATGAAATTAGGGTGAGGAAAATATTAAATAAAATATTTAATATTTAATTTGATTATGGGATGGAGAATATTCCATTATTCGAATATTCAAACTTTAGAACAATACGATAATTAAATGTAAATAAATTATGAAAATTTATTTAATTTGATTAAGTGGAAGGTGGAAGGTGGGATGAAGAAGATATTCCATTATTTAAATATTCAAAATATTTAAACTTTAGAATAATACGATAATCAAATATAAATAAATTATGAAAATTTATTTAATTTAATTAAGTGGAATATGGAAATGTTAATAATTAAATAAAATTATTTATTTAATTAAGGTAGAAGAATTTACAAAATTAATGATATAAATAAATGATTAGATTTATTTATATGTAGATGACTTTAAGGGAATTAATTAAATAAACCATATTTAATTAATTAACAAGCTTAATCATGACCATTTTTAGACGTATACAATGGGCATGCAACGTAGAATTTTAAAGAGATGCTACAGGAGAAAGGCCGAAGCCTTTCGCTGTAGGAAGATCAATGGCCACATTTGAAATAAACTGCTTCATAAATTCTTCTTTGGACATTGGCTTATGATACAACTGAAGACGGTGTCCATTAACTAGTAGCTTGAATCGGACATGATCTATTGTAGCTAACTCAACTGAACCATTATCAAACACATTTTCTATTTCATAAGGACCAAGCCATCTTGTGGTGAGTTTACCTTGATTTTCTGTGTACCTAGAGTCATAGAGTAGGGCCTAATCACCGGCGGAGAATTGCTTAGTTTTGATATGGTGGTCATGCCATTTTTTTCTTTGCTGCTGGATAGCTTCAGTATGCTACAGGGCAACTTTCCTTATCTCATCCAATGCATTCAATTGTAGGAGGCATTCCTTTTGGGCTTTTGAAATATCAATGTTAAGCTGTAGAGAAGTCCTTAAGGTCTTATGCTCAAACTCTATTGGAAACATGGTAGTTTTTCCATAGAGTAACTCAAAAGGAGTAAACCTTGTAGTTGTTTTCCATGTTGTCCTATAGGCCCAGGCTACTTCAAGAAGGTGACTGCTCCAATCCTTCTTGTGTAATTTTACTGTCTTAGTAAGGATTGCCTCAATTTCTCCATTGGTAACCTCTTCTTGACCATTGGGTTGAGAGTGATAGGGGCTAGACTTTATGTGCCTGATCTTGTAATCATTTATCAATGCAGTGATTAAGTTTGATGTAAATTGAGCTCCTTTATTAGTAACAAGTTCCCTTGGGACTCCAAACTGAGTAAAAATATGTTCATACAGGAACTCAACAACTTTATCATCACGGGCATGTGTCATTGTTTTTATTTCTACCCACTTGGTTACATAATCAGTGAAAACTAAAATGTATGATTTCCCATTGGATGAAGGATCAATAGGCCCAACAAAATCCATGCCCCACTTGTCAAAGGGACTGACTACCACTTGAGGATACAGGGGCATTTCATTAGACCTTGTTGGTCTCCCTATGCATTGACATCTGTCACATTTTCTGGTGTAGGCTGCAACATCTTTGTGTAGTGTGGGCCAATAGTATCCAGTAGCAAGCACTTTCATAGATGTTCTCTTAGCTACAAAGTGCCCACCACATGGCTCATCATAACAGGCATGCAAAATGTCATAGGTTTCATCTTTCCTAACACACCTTCTCATGACTTGGTCAGGTCCTATGTAGAATAAATAGTCTGCAATCCATGAAAAGTTAAAACTTTTCTCTACCAAAACTTGCCTCTCCTTTGGTGAGAAGTGGGCTAGGATCTTGTTGGCTACTAAGTAATTTGCAATATTTTCATACCATGGGGTTTAAACAGTAATTGAAAATAGATGTTCATCGGGAAATCTATCATCAAGTACCTCAGGGGTGACTGATGTAGTTGTTTGAAGTCTTGAAAATAAATCAACCACCACATTAGCCCGACCTGACTTATCAACAACTGTGATATCAAATTCCTGCAACAATAAGAGCCATCTTGCTAATCTACTAGATATGGCATGCTTATTCATGAGGTACCTTATTGCTGCATGATTTGTATGGAAAAATATTTGGTAACTAGTGACATAATGTTGAAACTTGTTCAGGGCATACACAACTTCTAGTAATTTTTCTCTGTGACAGTATAGTTTAATTCAAGGCCTTGAAGGTTTTTGCTAATGAAATATATGGCATGCTCTATAGAATTCTCTTTTTATCCTAAAACCGCCCCTATGGCATAATTAGAAGCATCTATGTGTATATGACAAGGAAAACTCCACTTCGGTCCTTGAAGAACAGGTGCCTGAGTAAGTAAGTTCTTAAGCTGTAGGAAATATTTGTCATAGGCCTCAGTCTAGTTAAATTCATAATCCTTAGTCAATAAGGCATATAATGGACTGGCTATTTTGCTGAAATCTTTGATAAATATTTTATAATATCCAACATGTCCTAGGAAGCTTCTAACATCCCTTTGTTTCATAGGTGTCTACAAATTTAGAATAATTTCTATTTTTGTAGAATCAATTTGAATTCTTGCTTGAGAGATATGATGGCCTAAAACAATTCCCTCTTGCATCATCATAAAGCATTTCTCACTATTCAAAGATAAATTTTGCTCTTTACATCTTTTCAACACTTTCTCCAGATTTGCTAATGCTTCTTCATAAGTAGCTCCATAAGTGGTGAAGTCATCCATGTAGATCTCCATAGAATCATGAGAAATGTCAGCAAAAATACTGATCACTGCCCTTTGAAATGTTGTAGGTGCATTACACAGGCCAAAAGGTAAGAAAAAGTAAGAAAAAGTGCCCCATGGACTGGTAAAAGTTGTGTTGTCTTGATCCTCAACAGTAATTCTAATTTGATTATACCCACTGTATCCATCCAAAAAGGAGAAATGATTTTTACCAGACAATGAGTCTAGCACTTGGTCAACAAATGGTAGTGGAAAGTGATCCTTTTTGGTTGTTGTATTCAACTCCCTGTAGTCTACAGAAACTCTCTATTTTCCTCCTTTTTAGGAATAATCACCAATGGAGATACCCATTGACTGTCTGAAATGGGGTAGATAAAGCCATCATCAAGCAATTTTTGGAGCTCTTTTTTAACTATTTCCCTAAGTGCTAGGTTTATCCTTCTTTGAGGATGCCTAACAGGTGAATAGTCTTCCTTAATGTAGATTCTATGAGTACAGAGTTGAGGATCTATTCCCTTCATATCCCCATAGTCCCATACAAAAACTTTGTGTTGTTCTTACAACATTATGACTAGGGAAACTTGTTGAGATTGAGGTAGCTTATTATTGATGTTCAGAAAGTGGCCTGGAGACACTTCTACTTGCATGGTAAGATCATTCATAGAGGTTGCTGATAAAGGTGGTGTTTGTATTTCATATAGAAGAAAATTGTGATAAACTACAGGAGATTCAGGTGGCAGGCTCTCAGAATTCAGTTGCTGCATGAAACACTACTAAGGACAACTATCTGGAATATATGGGTTACTCAGATTAGAGTTGGACTGCAAAATGTGTAAAAACAGGTCATCCTCACTCTGAAGCTATGAAAATAAATTAGTTTGCAGCATCATTAGCTGAGCCAATGAATTGAATTCTTTAGTTTCCTCTCCTAAATCTAGCCAAATTGGTTGAGACAAGTCTGGATGAGGCTGGGCAGGTGTGTATAAAGCCAATTTATTTCTGGATTGACCATCAAAAATTGTCATGTCTCCTGAATGACATCCTATAAGAGCATCAACTATGGCCAA
The DNA here is from genome assembly GCA_007258455.2 of Sequoia sempervirens. Taxonomy (NCBI): domain Eukaryota; kingdom Viridiplantae; phylum Streptophyta; class Pinopsida; order Cupressales; family Cupressaceae; genus Sequoia; species Sequoia sempervirens. The sequence continues at coordinate 146,285 of VDFB02260271.1, read as the reverse complement.
CCATGGTCTACCTAGGATGATAGGATATCCTCCCAAAGTTTCCTTAGTGGACAATATGGTAAAATATGGTGGGTATTCCCAAGACTCAAGGATGACAATAACATCTTCTACCACTCCATCAGGTGTTACTATGGAACTATCAACAAGCTATAGGATGGTAGGTGTAGACCAAATGTTTAAGATATTCAAATAATCTATAGTATGCTTGGTCATTACATTGATGGCTGCACCATGGTCTATCAAAATATTCTTTATTATCTGACCATTAATATTTATTTTTACCACATGACTTCTAGGGTTAGTATATTTTGGAATGAATACCTTCCCTAACATAATATCAACCAACTGTCCTAAAACATAGATAGTTTGGGGATCCTTTTTCTTTCTTCCTGGTTTCTTTAAACATGCCTCCTTAATGGTTTTTCCATAAATTAAGACATATTTAATGGCTTGAAAAAGGGGAATTTGAATGTGTACATTCTTTAGCTGATCTAAAATATCAAAGGTAGGCTCTTTCATAGACTTGGAGGAAGTAATTTGCAATCTTTGAGGATAAGGCAGTTTGGCATGATGCTACAGGATAGGCTCCTTAGAGACAATATCTGATACATGTATATTTTCTGCAAGATCAATAGGTTGTTCAGAGGTAGAATCTAGAATATCTATAATTATAGGCGACTGTGGAGCAAGGAGAGTAGTTCCAGACCTGAGATGGATATCATGGATATTCAAGGCATAAGCTGGATACTGATTGGCTTCTGCAAGATACATAGGTTGTTGTTGTTGTTGCTGCTACTTATTATTAGGATTTGGCAATGATTGAGCAGGCATAGGCATTTTTTTTTGAGGGACAATATTTGCTGCAGGTGTTGTAGGAGGTGGCATGAGGACCGAAGGTTGTGGTTGCTGAAACTATAGGGATCCGGGGGGTTGGTTCTGCCATTGCTGAGAACCTCTCCATTGATGATTCTGCTTCCAATTATCTGGGGGTGGAGTCCATTGTCCTTGTGGCTACTACCAATCTCCTTGAGGAGATTTCCATTGAGGACTCTGATAGTTAGGCTAGTGTGGTTGAAAATTATTCCAAGGTGGTGATGGACCATATGTAGGTTGCCATTGGTTATTGTAATTAGAATAAGGATTACTGAAAGTCAAAGGGTCTTGAGGCATACCTTGTCTTTGAGCCCATGGTCGCCTTTGTGCAACAAAGAATATTTGGTCATCATCACCCTCTACTATCTTAAAATCAGTAGGTAACTGCTTAGCCTCTAGGTTAGCCACCATCTTACATCTACAGTCACATTTCTTCTGTCTGCAATGTGGACAGAACTCAACCAAGATTGCTTTAGCTTCCTCATGTTTCTTTCGAGCTTATATAGTATCCAACTATGTAGCCATATTGTTTATGATATCTTGCTTGAAATCAGACAACAAATTTGTGATCTCCATCCATGAAAATCCATTAGTCGAAGACTTTCCCACTATGGCTTGATGACCTCTACACTTCTTAACAAGTGCTCGAGAGTATTTGCAACATATTTTCTTGATATCATTCCAAGGAATTTGGGTAATATCTCCTCCTCCCATCAAGTCTAGGACATCTATACAGGTGTCACTAATTCCCCTTAGGAAAAGTAGTTTATGAGATTCTTCATTGAGAGTATGGTCTTAATTCTTTTTTCAGGAAAACAAGAATCTTGAGATATAGTCTTCTAGGCTTTCATCCTCCTTTTGTTGAATTCTGAATATATCATCACCCTTACTACCACTCTTACAACATTCCTTATATTTCTCAAAAAAAATTGTTTGCATGGCTTCCCAACTATCAACAGCACCCCTTCCCAAACTCATGAACCATCTAAGAGCTTCTTCTTTCAAAGTAGTAGGAAACAACTTCAACCCATGAGCATCTGAAGTGTAATCATAGCTGTGATAGAGGATGTCAAACTCAAACAAGAAAGTTTCTGGGTCCTCTGTAACTAGTCCATAGAACTTGGGAAGTAATGAAGAAGGAATATTTTTAAGGTTATCATTATCTTGCTGAGCAATGATGGGGAATTCAAAAGTAGGAGGTCGATTAGGTGGATTACGTGCCATAGTTGCTTGATGGAGTATCAAAGCGAATGAATTTTCTTCAGGTTCTTCGTCAGTAAAATCAAATGGAAATTCAACAAGCAGGTTTCAGCAAACGAATTGATATCTTGGTCTCCTCCTTCCTCAAATATATTATAAGCTGGTTCAAGATTGTTATTAATGAATGGAAGGTTAGGGAGGAATCTTCCCAGAGTGTCTTTTCTTCTATGCATGCAATAGAATGAATGGTGAATTGAAGGAATTTTGAAAATTCTTGAATAACAGACTAAACTATTGCTAACAATGACTATGACAGGTTCTTAGCTTGGCACCATCTTTGACAACGACACCAAAAATGGTCGAGTCCATAAAAGGATATAAAAGTCATGGCAAATCCTAACCTGAGAATTGGACATTCCAATAGGTGACTAATATCTTCTTATGGTCATTCATTTACATTGTCAAACTAGGGAACGCATACTTGAAATGGAGCGGCATTGTAGTGTACTAAGAACCAGTTTCAGTCACAATTTACTAGAAATAAATGCTTGGAAGGAAATATACATATGATGCAGGGATGTAATTTAAAGTCTTCTTAACTTAAACATAATTTAATCAAAGCAGAAATCATGAAAACTATTACTAAGAAACAAACTATGAACTAGCCTTGTGCTATAGGAACAAATACAGGGATGGATTCCTGATGCTGCAAGAACAATATAAGATTGAGTTTGTGCTGAAACCTTTGAGAATAAAATCTAACTTATAATCAACAAAAGATAAATAACTAACTATAGATACTCACTAAGTGGTCCCACTTAGCAAGCATCAACCAATTTATGCAAGAATTAAACTAAGAACTTCATCAACTTTTATTCATAACTTGAAGTCATATACATTGATTGTTCTACTTCGAAGAAAAACTAACACAAAACTCTGATTCTTATTATGATACTAACTCTTACATACTCTACTTTCCCACTGGCACAGGAGGAACACTTATTTATATTAGTAAAGAAACTAACTACCTAACTCTAATAGAGAAAGACGTGGACATAAATGTATCCTGAAACTGAGGAACAAACTTCTCATAAATGAAAGCATATTTGCTCAACACAATTTAGAGAGAATTTAGCATTCCACTCTTCCTAGATTAATGAACATTTAGATTTCTTCCTAGCGACCCAGTCAGAGAGTCTTCGCCATAACAACTTCCTTGATGTCATGCAGGAAATGGAATTTACTGCAAGGCCAAGATCTGCTGCACTTGACTCCTTCATGCTTCCTTCAACAACCTGCGATACACAAGGCAACATAAGCGAAAGAAAGCACACATGGAAAACAAAAAGATATACATTCATTAATCACATATTAAATCTATTTCATTATTCAAAAACCATATGCATTATATCAGTCATTCAGGAGGTGAAACAGGGCAATTAATATAGACACATAGAGATGTTAAGTTGCAGGAATATAGGAATGTGTGGCTACAGGATACTACCTGATTTTATATAAAAAGTCTTCAATCAAAGAGTTAAAACAACCATTAGAAAGAAGAGTAAGGGTATTAAAAATGCATCATAATACTCAAATTATGAGCATATTTTGAGCTCATCAATGGACATGCTGGATTACCGACACCGATTTCCAGATGGATGGTGAGATTTTTTTTTTCCAAGCAATCAAATTCCCTCTTGCAATAGAATGTGCTGAGTTGATGGTAGAATGCACCATTCATTATGATGCACAGGAGAGACAAATTGTGGCACTTCACGGAAGGATTCTAGATCATATTAGCGAAGTGGAGATCCAAGAGGCATTTGGCATCCCAACACATCACCATTTATAAGACAAAGGAGGAAGCCAAGAGACTATATGATAGCAGTCTGAATTGTGCTCCAACAATATTAACATATCATGGCTGGAGAAGGATAGACCATCCACAAAGAAGATGCCTAAGAAGTTGCATCATACATACTTTAAGGAGGATTATGGAGATATCATTTTGATGTTGAAGAGGATAGCCGACAATCCACAAGGTGCATATTTTGAGACATGGATGTATTATTTTATAGATGAAATCACTTCCAGCTTGAGGATGTTCAACTAGTCCCGAATAATAAGTGACAATCTCCACAAGCAGTTAGCTAATTTAGAGAAGACCGAGTATTTACACATGAGCTTATATGTTGTCTATTTGTTGGCCATAACATACAAATACTTAGGACTTATATGCAAAGGAAAAGTTGGAAATGGTGAGAATGAGTTCAAGTCCTATGACTACTACCCGCAACTTCAACTCAGGGATAAATCTCATTTCAGGTGGGCACACAATGCTTTCCTTATGTATATCAATAGAATACTTCAAGGAGGAACTCACCAGAGGCTGAGTAACGAAGCAAAGAGTTTGATTAGTAGGTATGGATCCTTGTTTATTCAATTTCCAAAGTTTACATATGTTAGGATCTTTCGATTCACTAGAAGTCCTTATAAGCTTCCTATCTATCCTACTAATCAGATGATTTTTCTAGAAGTCTTGAGATAGCTAGAAGAGTATCAGAACATCCAAAGGCCAAGTAAGAAGGTGGCTATTACTTTACCATTCTTTATTGGGAAAATGTTGGAGTCTTGTTCATCAACACAAGCAGTTGAGAGCACCAGGGTGGAAATTCAATGGTACCCATTCATAACTTATCGGTCTAGGGCCAATTTTGATCTGCATCATCACATTTGGACTGTGGATGGGAGAAGATACAAACACATAATATACTTGGAGGACTTCTAGGAAAATTTTGTTGACGATTATGAAGTTAGAAAGAGGTTATGGTCTAGGGTGCCACTGGATTTGATAAGAGCAACTAAACTTTTTCGGGTGCTCGATCAGTTGTAGGACGACAAGAATTATGTCCAAGTGAGCTTCAATGAGAGTTGGAATCTTCCTTTCATGAAGTGGTTAGAGCCCGAGCATTTAGACTTGGATACATTGATGAGACCAATTATTAAATATTCTCAGTGGTGGGTCGACCATTAGGTCCAAGAGTTGAGGTTTAAAAGAGTGATGCTCATGTATGATTTACTAAGCGAGATGGAGTGATACTCCTCCAATGTTGGTGCATCCCACAATGATGATTTGGTTGATATTTTTGAGAAGAGGAAAGAAGTGATTGAAAATATTGAACTTGTCTAGAAAAGATAGAAGATGGAGCCATCTCGTTCTGCGGCATCCAGGAACATTGATGAGCAAGTAGCTACCGCAAATGAATCCTTGGCCAAGATGATGAGACCTTCGACCATGTAGGACAAGAACAATGAGCCAATCCAGTTGGACGACAATGAGCCCCCATCTCCTATGGGCACAAAAGTACTAGGTTCGGATAATGAAATGGAAGTCCAAAATGATGATTTCGAAGAGGGAATGATTTCCACCCTCAAAGGAGTCTTGGCTATTCCAAATGAAGGGAACGTTCAGGAGGAAGATAGTATCAAGAAGCCTACCATTCCAGATTGGCTGAGGGAGAGGATGGAAATTCAGGCACCAATTGAGGTCCAAGAAGAAGATGATACTGCGGATTTCTTGGCGAGGTTGGAACAAGTTGCTACTAAGAAACCTGTCAAGAAGTTTTCCACGTTTTAGAGGGATGAAGCCAGTGGCCGCCATATAGATCATAGTACTAACAATTGATAAAGCGCAAGATGAGATCACTCCCCAGGAATACACCATAAAAACTATAGACCTTTTCCCAACAAAAAAAAGGCCAGGAGGTGGACGAACTAGATAAATCTGTCTCAACTATCAAGGCCAGATTGGAAAAGGAAGTGGAAAAAAAGAAAGAGTACAAAAGGGAGGTTGAGCGCTTGAAGGAGTATATATGACATTTGACCCAACCACTTAATCAGGGTGATGTAGTAGCTCCTCCTCTTCTCAATTCCTCATAGGAGATGGCCAAGGATGTGGAAGAAGGGATGGTCATGACCAAGGAGGCCCAGGAATGCATGGCAAGCAAGGGCACGGAAGTGGCTTTGTTCATGGAGAGATTGACACTTGCTTACGGAAAAACTTCCTCATTCCTTTCTAGACTGGCCATCATGGAAAAAACTTGGGACAACCTCTCAGATATTTAGGAGAGGCTCATTCCATGCCTTAGAGTACTGAAGGGCATTCTAAAGGATGAATTGGTCGAGGGAAGGGTGATTGTTGTGGGAGCGACTTATGATTTTCATCATTGGTTTTGGGAAGTGACAATACAAAATAAGGCTCAAGAAAAGGCAAGGGAAGATGGGCTCAAAATTGAGGAGAAAGTTAAAGAAATCCAGAGGAAGATTTATATGATAGCTACAGATGTTTTTGATAGAGAGGTTGTCAGGGAAAATGACATGCAACTGGAAAGGTTGAAGCATAAGGTTCAAGAAGTTTTCTTCTCTACTACTGGACCAATTTTGAGACAGGATTTCACAAAAGTGGTGAACCTCTTGTCCACCCAAGATAATTTTGTGAGACAGGAAACAGATTGGGAGAACACGTTCACCATATGTGCTGAGGAGTTGGATGGGCTTGAATTTAGGACAAGCATGTTTCTACCAGTCACAATGGAGGAATTCATCACAATCATGTTCAGGTTCGTCAAGCACAATGTTGCCCAGGAGGATAGAGACGCCTTCCCTTGAAGATAGCTCCAATTGCCACCTCACTTCTTGTTTATTGGTTGTTTACTAATGTTATTTTGGGAAACCCTAATTAGGATTGAGTTGTATTAATCTTGGTCATTGATGGCGTGTTAATCTTGGCCTTTCATTTGATTATGAAAAGTCTATATAAACTTGTGATCTCTCACTTTCATTTGTGTGGGGATAGTGTATGAAATTGTTGCATTAGACTATTTCCAGTAATAAAAGTTCTTATGAATGATTTTCCTTGAATTACTTTTATTGTCAAGTGGTGAGAAAGGTTGCATAACTTCTTCTACCATAGATTAGAATTAGATTACAATTAAAATAGATTTTGATTTGAATGCTAGTTAAGTGAATGCAAGATTTGATCGCATAGATTAATGGTGAAATACTGCTCATACTTTATTCAGATGGATGATTTTCATTCGATGCATAAAGTTAGCCTAAGCTTGTGATTGTGGATGCTTAACTTTGGTCTTATTCGAGGCATGAAAATTATAATCACACCCTTTGAAGATTGCACCCACTTTGTGTAGTTGTCCCAAGGAGGCAAAACAAAGTGTGGTTATTCGTTTCACCTAATCTCTACTATCTCTTGAATTCTTAGGCGTAGAATAGATCCTCAAAACCCTTATCCTTTTTGCACATTTTTTTTGAGATCCAAACTGAAAGTCCCAACCAAAGAAGCCTTTAATGATAAATTCGTCTAAGTCTCGAACTTGTAAGAAATTGCTTAGCATAAGTCCCCTTGTGTATTACTAGCAAATCACAACGCCCATCGAGCTTATCCACATGTCATGACTTGATGAAAGAAACCTTGGAGTCACCATATGATCTCACAATCTTAGCATACGCGGTGACTTTGTTTAAGAGAGGATAGAGTGTCTTTGGAAATTTTATTTTGAAATGTTCGGTGGATGATAAAAACATACACCAACAAGTTGCAATTACAATATCTGACAAAAATCCTCTATCCTTTATTGTTTTGATGTATCTCCATACCTTGATACAAAGCTCCCATTTTGACATAGGCAAGGAAGATGCAAAAAAATGTTGTTGAGTTTGGTTTTACACCTTCAGATTGCATTTTCTTGAAAGTTTGTAAAGCTTGATTTATGAAAATAGAAATTTGAGTGCAACACAAAATAATAGATGAGCATAAAAATTTGGACCTTCTTCTGTTATGTAGGACTAAGGAATACGTTTTATGTGTTGAATTGGGTCACGTGCATTTATATCATTTCTATCTGTGGTGGCTTGTCCAAACTCTACTATAAGGTACATTTTTTTCCTTGTCTTCGTTCAAATTTATTCGGTGCTCATTTTTCTATTTTCTTTGCATGGTTGTGCTAGAGACAGAGAGTTATCATTTCATGCTATAATGACGAATTCAATGAACTTTTAGATTCATTAAAATGAGTACATGGGTACATAGGCATGCCTATTTCACTAGCATCTTGTTATATCCTCAATATGGAATGCTTTGTTTCCCAAAGGACTCATAGCAAAAGAGGGATAGAGCATCTTTCTCTCCAAGAAAAGGCATATCATAAGTGTCATAAAACCATCTGAAATCCTATGCTTATACCAAAACCTTACATCAGAAAGAAAAAATAATATTGAAACCCTACAAAACCTGATCTGTCTTTACTTCTTGCGTCCCTTATTTTTACTAATTTTTTTCAAAAATAAATAGGCTTATTTACTGATTCATTGAATCTGTATTGCATTTTGATTTCTTTTCTTTCCATCTTAAGAGGGTTGTTTATTTGTTAAATGCAGTAGTTAACAAATAATAGGGGTTGAACTCATGCTCAGTTTAGAAAAACAACATGACAAAGTATCAATTCTTTTTGGATAGGGTTTCTAGATGGGCTCAGATGCCTCTACAGATGAAATCATTTTTTATTCATATCCTTCTAGGATGGTAGAGAATAAAATATCAGTGGAATACATAAATAAATTTCAATATGCAACAAATAAAAAAATGTCAAATGTGTAGGAACTCCAGGTAAGATTTTTGTATCAAAGTTAGATACCTCAAAGGTCACCTAAATTAATTTGTATGCCTGTGGGACTTTTACTTGAGGATATATATTTTCCAAGCAAGCCTAATTGATGGATAATGTGCATTGTGTGTTAATAGAGCATGTTTATGGTATAAAAATTGATAGAGATTGGCTTACCAAACTTGTAACATAGAGAACAATGAGGGTTAATGTGGATTCAAACCCACTTACATACTTTGCTATAATAACTTATTAGTTCTGCCATTGTCTACGGTTGATTCCTGAAAGACTAGTCTTTAGGGAGATTGTGTATGGTAGACAAAGCTTCTCCACACACCAATTTGATGGTTTGTCATACTTGATGTCTATCATAAATGAGTTTAAAATTAATTTTTTAATGTCTCTTAATCCTTTTCTTTGTAGAAATCGTACAATAATTAAAGCTAACTACAATGCCTTGGAGTGTCTCTTACAACCTTATAGCTAGTTTTAAGAGAGTTCAAGGTACCTTTGAACCAAGTCTATAGTTCAATAAGAGTTAGTGAAAATGACACTTGAATCCTTTTTTATTTTCAACTACCATGACATGTGGTAATAAAACAACACATGTAAATAGCTTGAACATCTTTGACCCAAAATGTCTCAGAATCATGTCTAACTTGGTATATTACATTAGTGATTTCATGCTATGGCAACTTGTCATTTCCAAGTATGCAAGTCCAACAATGGATAGCTATATTGATTTTTCACACTTCAGGATCTACTCTCAAAGGAACAATGGATATCATCATCCATTGTCATGTACACTTTTTTTTGGCACTTTTTTTTGGTGATATGCAACATAAATAATATATATGTTTTGTAATTGTAGTTCCATAGACACACATGTTAAAACATTACATTTATGACATATAGTTGAAGGTGTCAAGATTTAAAAGTTAATAGAAGTTGATGGCGAGTTGCAAAGCTTTACAATCCTCAATCAAGACAACACAATCATCCACTAAAATTAGTTTGTTATGCATATAAATCTGGTTGCTGGCAAATGGACCAACTTCACAAAATCTTTAGTAATTTCTAAGCCCATAAAAGAAAACATAGTTGTGAACTTTAGAGTAGAAAACAAGGGAATACTTGTCGGATTGGGAGTTCAGGGGAAATGTGGAAGAAGAGTGCACTAGCTTCACTGGAGGAATTGACCTACTAAAACACAGGTTGGTTCTCTATTTTTTTTAGTTGTTTATTGCACTTGCTTGAAAAAATTTCTACAACCTTTACACCAAATCCATTTTGTGCCTATCATGCAAATAGTGTATTCTATGAAATGATGCCTTTTTGAGGCTCTTTGTCAAACAGTTCATGTTCTTGTCTAGGCATCCACTTTTTTTATCTGCCAAACTACATTTTTTTTTAAAGTTTCTATAGCCTTTTAACAAAACCTCATTCCAAGTAGAAGAATTGTTTAAGTTTTTTTAAGATAAAAATCTGAGTTATTTACCTCGTGTATAATGGGACTATTAAATTTGAGGGAGCTACCTTAATTTTCCCTTAGTGAAAATTAAATTGTTTATAACTTTTGCTAAGGCATCCAGATTTAAAGGGAAATGATTTAGATTTATAAATATCAAATTTTGGTTGCTTTTCTTGAGTTGAGCAACCACGTGAGAGGATTCAACGACAATTTTTTTTGTAAAACATTAAAATCTCTTAAATATTATATAATGGGCAGCCATTCCATGACTATGGCTTTTATAAGAGGGATAACCTCTAAAGAAGAATCTGTGAGCCTTTAAGAAAATCAAACTTGTTAATATCTTTTTATTTTTGTATTAACCTAATTTAATTTATTGTTTTCCTTCCTTTTCTAGTTTGGCTAAAGCTCAATATTAGTTGATGAATCATGCTATCGTAGCATTTGACAAAGTTCTCCTTCCATTTTTTCTTTGATGATGTCCTTAATTTCTAGAATTTTAACATAATAATTTCTTTCTCTTGAAACAATCTTGGAGATAAGTTTCATTGAGTGTGGTAAACAACACATACTCAAAGGTTCTTAACAACTTTAATAGTTGACCTACGGGCATATTTAAGAAACCAAATGCTATTGCCACATTATGTTCTAGAATAGAACCTACATGTAATATCTTGCAACCTCACTTAATGTATGGTCCCATGGGGGGATTTGGCTTCTATTTTCATGGATCAAGCAGTCCCATAAAGGAAAAAAAATGCTATAGGATTAACTGGAATCTTTTCCTGGGAAATAGCAGCCCCTACCTTTTAGGACTGTAAATTTCAGCAGGTGAAATTGAGGTGGGGCTAGAAATTTCCCCTATAGCTTAAAAAAAATTAGGAATTTTTTCTACAACTTGTTTATCACTTAAAATTTTAAATTCCTAAAAAAATAAAAAAATGAGAATTTTATTTATTTATTAATTTTTATCAAAATACTCCACTTTGTTCCTTAAATTTTGGAGCTAAAAATTTTAAGCTGAATTGAAAATTGAATTCATGGGACCACCAACTTTAAAATATTCCTAAAAACTCTTAGCAGCACCAATTGAAATTTTTTAGGAAGCCCCCCTCCATGGGATTGTACTCTTAGTCATATTTCTTTTTTTTATCTATTGGAAAATCCTCTTTAAAGGAAGGCCTTTGGCATAGATGACACTGGGTTACCTAGGATTTGCACCTGGCATTGTCTATTGGGGTAAGCCATACTCAGACTTGGATGTGATAAATTACTCAATTTAAAAGCTCATCATTTATACATATTGACATGAAAAGCACCTATTCGAGATTGAGCATAGGCCTTTACCATGGATGCCCTAATCATTTTACTACTTGAGCTCATCCCATTCCAACCACTCATCCATATTTTGAGCTTATATGTTTTCAGTGATATTTCCTGTATCGTTATGGGACATGTTATTACATTGTGAGGACTTGAAATGGGGTCACCCACTTAAAAATGCATCCCTTACCCAACACACAACAAACCCCATGACAAAAATCTAATTTCACATGACAAATCCCTTTTTATGTTTCACCTAGTGAATGCACAAAACTCTAGGCTATTGTGAAGATCATAGCCCACAAAATGGACACATCAACTTATTGCTAATCCACAATTTGGAGGATCAAGATTCAAGATGGATATCTAGCTCTAGTTTTTCTTGGCTTGCTTTTGATGCCCTTATACTTTATGGATATTGATGAACTCAAATTTGATAGAGTCATCGATGAGGTCAACTCTACTGTGTCACCAACACAATGCTACCTATGGCTCAAGAAGCCTAGATCACAGGTAAAGACATGCTCTGGTCCTTGTGCAATTAATTTTTTTGTTATGTTTAAACAATAAAATGTTCATGTCTCTGCTCTGCAACAAACAATTCATTGATAAATGTCATTTCATTTGACTTTTTATCAGCACATTTGGCATTTGTTCAAATGTTGTTTACTTGATTGCCTCTGTTGCTCCCTTGCTTTTTGTATCTGACTTTTGTCTTTCCCTATTTAAAATTTCTTAAATTTTGTAACCATAACATTTTGGATATTGGATTCAAGAACTAGAATACTTACTACTTGCTCTATTGCACATTTGTATTTTCTCTTTTTACTAAAATAGAATTATATTGAGCCATTGTGTTAATCAATTTCTATTTTCTCTCTGTAGCTTTTTGTTATGATTTTTATAGTTGGTTATCTAATTTTTTGAAACCAATTCAAACTTGATTTTGTAGGTAGAACATAACTTTCTTGAGTAGTTCACACATGCTTACTTAGATGGACAATTTGTAACATCTGTTGTATCTCGTTCTGGTGGTTAATTTTGTAATTGTGGTTGATTCATATCCATTTATTGAATATGTTTAAAAGGTTTGTTCAACATTTTGGGATTTGTGTGTTCTACTATATGCTTTGTGTGGGCTTGCAGTTAACTTCTATAGGGTTAGTTTTTTCCAAATATAGAATGATAAATTATTTTAGTAAGTATTATGTGTACATGGCTATAGTGTGGAATTGTTTTGTCTCATGGTTGTATTGTGTAAGTCTTGAGATAATGCGTGGTTCAAATTTAGAATAAATGTTACTTTTTGATCACTATTGCATATCATTATGTTGTTTTGTTCACTCTTTTATGCTTTTGGCATCTATGTGAATCATTCTATTAATCAAGCAAGAAACTGGATTAGATCATCTAATGATTTCGGTGAAAGGAGTCTATCTATGTACTCAATTTTTGAATGCTTTATGTAATCTGTCTTTCAGATTTAATTGATTTCAAAAGAAATTATCTTGACAAGTAGTTTCTTCAACACTACAAATATATTATGCGACACTCAAGCTGGATGGATCAAGAAGTCCAGATCATAGGCAAAGACATGCTTTGTTCCTTGCTTGTGCAATTAACATTTTTGTTATGTTTAAACAAGAACATGATCCTATCTCTACTCTGCAAGAAACAATTTATTGCTAAATGTCATTGCATTTGAATTTTTATCAGCGCATTTGGTATTTGTTCAGACATCGCATACTTGATTGCCTCTACTACTTGCTTTCCTATTGTGTCTAACTTTATCTTTCCCTATTTAAAATTGCTTAAATTTTGCAACCATAATAGCTTGGATATTGGATTCCAAAACTAGAATACTTGCTACTTGCCCTATTGCAAATTTGTATTTTCTAGAATCCTTATCTTCGATAAGCAAAGTTCATATTTTCATCTTAAGCATTGCACTATATTATGGAGATGGAAAGCTATGCGCCACTGTTTGTTAACACCAATGACCAAAGGTTTTTCCCTTAGTTATTATAGAAATCCTTTTTAGGTATTTTAATTATGCTACCTTCTCTTCTAGTTATTTGCATTTTCCACAAGGAACTACTGTCACATGCAAATTGAAACACTACTCTGGTTACTTTAGGACATTAGAAATCTTGCTACACATCTAAATGAATAAGAAAAAAAAATTGATAACACATCCATGAACACCATTTCAATGTTTCAAATATTTCATCATTGCCAATAAATGCAACTAAAAATCATGTTTTTGATGCTGAAACATGTATGAAAAGAGGGTATTAATATAAGGGCATATCCTTCTATCATACACATTAAGATGAGTTGTTGTGAGAGGCAATCTAGAACATCATTTTTGTCATCTCAAAGGTTGAAGATCCAATATTGGCCAAAAGATGGACAAAAGATGGTAAGCTTATAATATAATTTTATTTGGACTTGTTATTTGTTGTTTGCAATGCATAGAATATGACATTATTTCTAAAATTTAGTGCAAGCATGCTTGTAGATTAAACGATTGGATGCAGACTTTGGATTTTCAAAATAGTTCCAACATCAAGAAGTGCATACTCTTGATGATGCCTTGAAGGTATTCTAATGCCTTTGTATCTATGATGTTAACACTTGATAATGAATTTGAATTCCATTACATATTTTCATTGCATTTTTTGTAGATGCAGACAACCAAGTCATTGTAGATGAAAAATTTGGTCCCCCTCATTTTGAATAGGGCCTAGCAAGAACCTTAATTTTAGTAGTAAGTGCCTTTTATTGCAAAAAAATCATTTAAAATTTAATTGCTAGTTTGATTTTGTTCTGTTTTATATTTCTCTTTAGCTTTCTCCTATGCTTCCCATTTTCTCCTTCACATGGTTGATGCTTGTACTATTTGTTAACATATTTCCAGATCAACAAGATTCAATACAGAAACTGCATTGTTTGGGCCAAGACAGATAGTTTAGTGAGAACATTGAAAAAGTTGTCTCATGATGTTGTGGTTAGAAACTCAGTGCTTTTTATCATGTGCTTTATCTATTATTTTAAATTTTTTTAGTTTGTTTCAATATCTTAACTCTATAAATGTTGCCTCATAAGGATTAAGGTGGGCACAAAATTGTTTGTTGCTTCTCATGTCTCCTTTTCAAAATTAAAGTATTTGGGAGATCTATAGCCTATTTATTTTATTGATGTGGGCCTAATGTAATATTACCATTTTAATTCGATTTTCGATTTTCCCGCTTGGAATTTGTGCTTGGATATCCCAACTTCTATTTTTCAATTCCATTGAATCAGTCCAACTGTTATTAACTTGATGGTTGAACTAAGCACTACCCATTAAATGATTGTGCAAAGCAATTTATAATGTCAAGAATAGAATCTTGCCATCTACAATAACATGAACATTAAATATTGCTTTAGGCAGGGACTCTAGCTGGCCATAACTCTTGTTTTTTTTGGTTTTATTGTTAAATTATTGATATCAATTTTTAGGGTTTAGGGCATAGGTTTTTGTTTATATAGTTTAGGTTTGATGATGGAGTGTTGAGCATTGAGGGTTTAGGGATTATATACATTTTTAGGTTTTAGTGTTAAATTTTTATTGACATATTTTAGAGTTTATTGTATATAAGTTTTAGGGTTTAGAGCCTAGTATTTAGGGTTTATAGTTGATGATGGAGGGTTGTGCATCGAGGGTTTATGAATTAAATTATTTTTTATAGGATGTAGCTTTATATTATTAACACCATGTTTTAATGTCTAACATATAGGGTTTAGGGCCTAGGTTTTAGGTTTTAGGGTTTATGGTTGATGATATAGGGTTGAGAATTAAGGGTTTAGGGATTAATTTTATTTTTTTTAGGTTTTAGTGTTAAATTAATAATGTGAGGTTTTAGGTTTTAACGTATAGGTTTTAGGGTTTATAGTGTATAAGGGAGGGTTGAGCATTGAGGGTTTAGAGATTAAATTTATTTTTTCAAGAACAACTATTATATTATTAATTTCAAGTTTTAGGGTTTAGTGTATAGGGTTGAGGGTTTATGGTTGATGGCGTATTGTTGAGCATTAAGGGTTTAGGGATTAAACTTATTTTTTTAGTTTTTAGTGTTAAATTATTGATTCTCAAGTTTTAGGGTTCAGTGTATCATTTAATTCAAATCTAGGAAAAATAATTTGAGTAAAAAGGTATCGTTTACACTATGTACCAATAATAGTTCATTGGTGCTATCATAATATTATGATTATATGGGAAAAATAGGATTTGAATGGACCTGAAACCATTTACAATAGGATTTGAATGGATCTAAAACTATTTACAAGGAGGTTTTGATAGGGACCCAAAACCCACTCAAATAAGAAAAATTTGCACAAGACTACAACATAGACAACCTACAGTGAACAGAAAACATATCATCAAATGAACAACATGACTACTAAAATTTGCACAAATCAGAAAAGGTTTTAACGGGAACCTTAAATCCAACACAACCAAATTTTACAAGGGAACTTGAACCCAAACTAGGTTTAGAAGGGAACCTAAAACCCATTTTTAGCCAGATTACAAGGATGAACGTCCCTAACAACACACCAGGAATTAAGAGGTACCTTAAAACCACTACTAACATAAAAACCACCATCCCATCATAACTAGGGAGGAGAACACCCATCAACACCAAAAGGGAGAAGAAGACCTCTTGCAACACCACCAACCACGAAGAGTCAAATCAGATTCCACCTTGAAAGGAGTAGGCTCCCCTCTATAGGAGAAAATTCTATGAAGAACCTTGCCACTACTGCAATCAAACTATAACAAATAACAACTCCACCTCCATAGGAGTGCACACCACCTCAAAAGGTACTGTAATAGAAGGGACCAACAAAAAGAAAAGCACCTCCACAAATCCATAGGCCCCAACTCTACCTCTAAGAGAGAGGGCTCCACCTCAACATGAGTAATATTCACATCAATAGAAGAAACAAATTGTAGGTGTAGACACATAAAATTGTCCTAGGCTTGCAACTCTTGATTATTCAACATTGCCCCTTTCATTCTTAATAATTAAATAATTTTTAATTATTTAATTATTTTCTAAAGTCATAATTCTTCTATTAATTAAATAATTTTAATTATTTAATTAATTCATTTTTATCTTTATTCCTCCATGATTAATTAAATAAATTTTATTTATTTAATTACGTCACTAATTAGGTCCCCTTCTTTCTAAAATTAAATAAATTCTTATTTATTTAATTTGTGTCCACTATCCACTATAATTAAATAATTATTTTAATTATTTAATTATTCATTAGCTGTTTCTCTCACTAAAATTAAATAAATTTGATTTATTTAATTTAGCCATTCTCTCAAATTTTGAATTAAAATCATTATTTAAATTCAAAATAATTCCTTTTGTCACATTCCTCCATAATTAAATAATATCTTTATTATTTAATTATTTACTGATCAGCTAGAGTAAATAAATTTTATTATTTAACTTCTCCAGCAACCTCTTTGTCCGTGCCAGCCTTATCTTCCAATTTTATTCTTATCTTTTGACATCTCATTTAATTTTGACCCTTGATTGAATTATCTTATAATTCAATCTTGGCCCTTCATCCTTATCATTTGCCCTAATTTTGACCTAACCCTAATTCTTACTACATCATTCAATCCTAATCATTGATCCTAGGGTTTTTGTCATCTTCTCATCCTGGCCACACATTCAAAATTGCAGTTTTTATAAAAGGGCAATTTTGTTCTTATTTGGGATATATCTACATCTCTCAGCTCTCTTGACTTCTTGCACTCTTAGTCTCTCATGTTTAGATTTCAATTTATGCTACTAGTATTACAGTCATAG
The DNA here is from genome assembly GCA_007258455.2 of Sequoia sempervirens. Taxonomy (NCBI): domain Eukaryota; kingdom Viridiplantae; phylum Streptophyta; class Pinopsida; order Cupressales; family Cupressaceae; genus Sequoia; species Sequoia sempervirens. Next base: position 128,865 of record VDFB02260271.1, on the reverse strand, counting down.
TCACTTACAGTCATAGGCATTTTAGTCCATTGTAGGGACATTTTATTTTCTGCAAATCCTTCAACACTTGCATAGGGCTTAGTCTTTAGTCATACTTGCTCACATAAATCTGAGGGCATTTTTATTTATCTGCAAGCTAGGAGGTGTAACAAAGATTAATCATGGAAGGTGGGGACATAGGGTAACACTATCCCTTTTGTCTTCATATCACTTCCTTTGTACTTTGTTATTTTCATAGGAATTTTATTGTTATTGTGCTAACCCCTTTAAATTTTTTTAGGATTTTCCCATGATCACAGTAGGAAAGCAAAGAAAGCCACCCAACCAGTAGCAAGGAGAACCATGAAATCCATCGACAACTCAAGAAAATGGCCTAACAAGAGAAGCATAGGGATAAACCAAACCTCCACACAAGGAGGAAAGTAGATAACACGAACAAGCAACACTGTCATCTCAATAGCAGGCACAAATTTATAAAATTTTAAATAGTCAAAATATTGTAATTTATCTTTTAACTAAAATATAATTAGTTAAGAACTAAAATATTTTATGTATGTATACAAATAAAAATTGTGATGTTCCAAAAAGATGATTTAGTGAAATTGAATCTCTATGTAATTTTTTTGAATAGTCACCAACAATTTACTCAATGTGGTTGGATACCAAGAAAATGACCTAGCAAGAGACTTGCAAAGTGCTATGATAATGTTATTAGGAATATAAAATTTTAAATAGTCAAAATATTGTAATTTATCTATTATTAACTAAAATAAAATCAGTTAAGAATTAAAATATTTTGTGTATGTATACAAGTCAAAATTGTGATGTTCTAAAAAGATGATTTTATGAAATTAAATCTCTATGTCTTTTTTTGGAATAGTCACCAAAAATTTAGACAATGTGGTTGGACATCAAGAACATATTGTAAAGATTTTCATTAAAGATCATGATGAAAAAACCTTGTGCTTCCATAAACATAAAATTACACACAATGAGCGTAATCTTCCATTATCAAAATGATTGATACAAGAGTTGAGTTGATTACAATATGAGCTTTCCTATATAGGAGAGGATGAAGTTATCCACCTATGAAGTGGATTGAAAATTTCTCCATCATGTGGCATAAATGAGTAGAAAATTATTGTATATGTGTCAACCTTAGGATCACTTGGAATGTACAAACCAACAACCTATTTAACCAAGTCATCAGCCTTGATGCCAAGTGTTGAGTGAGCTTTGAGGTGAGATAGATTGTATTCCAACCTCAAAGAGGTAGCACATCAAGTTTACCAAATAGCTTGGTAACCTCTATAGGCTTAGAGGTTTCACATTCAGTTATACAAGATATTGTCTAACCTCATCAACGTAAATTCACTTAAGTATAGTGAATAGATAAATTATTGGCTCTAACACCCCACCTTAAGTGATGCTTGGGGAGATCAAAAAAATTTAATAGATAGAAATGGGTCCTAGCTACTAGGAAATGTTAAGTACCCATGTACAATGCAATCTCTCGTTAAATGGAGAAAGATAGAAAATATAGTGGGAACAAAACTATCCTCCAAAAAAGAGAAGGAGAAGGATTTAAGACCTTATAAAAAGATGTCCCTTGATGATGGGAATATGATGAAGAATTCCTAAAGCATGTCAAAGTTGTAAACTCTACCGAAGATGAATCGATGTTTACTAGAATCAACAAATCTACAAGAAATGTAGAACAAAATAAGAGATACAAAACACTAGATGAGTGGACATATGAACACTACTCAAGCATGTAGACAAAGTCAATCAAACTCTTTGTAGTTGAAAATACATATAATACTATTATTAGGAGTACACTAGAATCTCAAAAAATATGATCCACTTAAATAATTCCCCATACAAGAGATCAAGATAGAAGGTTCATGAGACCTCCCAAAAGGAAGATTCCTCCACTGCTTCATTGAAAGAAGAATTAGCATATAACACATCATAGTCCCCTCTTAATGCTAAGAGAAATAAGTAAACCAACTAAAACTAGGAGTGTGCAAGGAATGTAGACCAAGCTGTAGGTCCAAAGATGTACAAGAAACTAAAAAAGGGTGTGGATCAAGGCACACACGAATGGGGTGAGAATCATGAGGAGAAATTATTGTGATGTCAAAGTAAGGCAACACACACCATAGGGTGACAATCATGAGGATCCAAAACTGTGATGTCAAATCAAGGCTCTACACAACCCCCCGTTACACTTTATAATTTAGTGTAAGTACAAAATTTCCCAAATTCCCTCCATATGGAAAACACATTCAATTTTGTGGCACTTTATTTGAGTGCATTTACAAGAATTTTTGTTGTTAAAAGTGTTGTACTAATTGATAGCACCTCCCATCAGATTGAGGACATTGACTAACTACCTGTGGATCTAGTTATATTTGGTGTTTGTATCGGGAATTAATAGGTTGATATATTTGCACAATTGTAAACATGTTCCAATAAAAAATTATTAAAATTTTATGTCATGAGGTGGATTAACAAGATATATGCTTTAAAAACCTCAAAAAATGAAAAAAAACTAAAAATTAAACCCCCTTCTTCTATTTGCAAGTTATTGAAAAAAGAAAAAATGCTCCCTTTTACAAAGACTTGTAAATTACAATGAATAATAGAAAAAAGATGCTAAATTTTTATTGAAATTACTAATGGTTATAAAATTTTCATAGTAACATGTAATATAATTTAAATGTTAGGTATTAACTAAAAACTATAAATGTTAAAATATCCATACATTAAATAAAAAAGTAACTAATAGTGACCAAGTAATTGATTGTGTGAGGGACAACGGGTCTACTTCTTACAAAGAGGGAGTTAATGCATGATTTTCACAACATAGATGATAGGCCTCCTTCAGCTTGTGCAAAATTTTCTCCAAGCCTACAAATGGTTGTTGGCTATCACTACCCTTCCTCATGAGTTTGGTAGTGTGAACCCCAATCCAAATACCTGCAAAATAAAGAGATTAAACACCCTAAGTTAGATATTGCAAGCATAAACAAGGATTCCCTGTGGAATCCATTTACAATTCAAACTAGGAATGAAAATATGCAAGAAATAATACAAAAGATAAAACAAAGATGAAATCCTAATTTAAATAGAAAAATCTTGATCCCATGGGGGAATTGGTGCCAATTTGATGTGGAAATTTGGCCTTTTCCCAATTCCTATGCTAGCTTTGATGATTTGGTGAAGATTGTGATCCACTTTGATGAAGATTGATGAATACTCCAAGCTAAAATCTGCAAAAGAACCTAGCTAAGAACTCAATGGTGTGAAACTTGATAGATATTTGAGCATGGTAACTTTACTCAAATTGTGGATGATGAAATAAGGATATAAAATCTTTATTTATAGATTGATAAGTTGAAGAGATGTCCAAATTTGATCAATGTGGGACAAAGATTCAACCAATGATATGATGCCACTTGTCAACATGTGAGAGGATGAAGGTTGAGCAAGATTTGAGAAATATACCAATAAATGCACAAATTTGAAATTCAAATTTGTTGAAATGACTTGTGAGAGGGAAGGGAAAATGAAATAAATTCCACTTGGCTCAAGACAAAGGACATGTAACATGGAGTTATTGCCTTGTTGGAAGGACATGTCAACTCACATTTTTGAATTCAAATTTGGGAATATTCCTTCAAAGATGCCTTTTTTTGAATGAAAAGAGGGAATTATTAAATCAAATAAATGATTTAATTGTGCAAGTTGCAAAATCTAGAGGATTTGAGTGATTAGGATTAAATTAATCAGGATTTGATTAATTTAGGGGGATATTTAGCTGATTTGACAATTTGATTTAGATTTTTGGATTAATTTAAATAAAAAGAGAGGAATATGATAAGAGGCTAATTAAATAAAGATTTTGATTTATTTAATTAAAAGGGATGGTGTTAGATTAAATCAAATAAGGTTTTAATTTATTTAATTTAACAGAGACTTTAGAGATTTAATCAAATAAATTGATTATTTAATTAAATAGGGATAATTAGATCAGATGAATTGATTTATTTAACAAGGGAAAGTGACTTAATTATACAAAATAATTTATTTAATTAAGAGATGAATATTGATGAATGGAATTTGATTAAACAATTAGACCGCGGGATGATTTAGGAAGAAACAATGTTAGTAGATTAGAGTGTGATATCAATCTGTATATTTTCAATGTCTATAGGTAGCATACTAATTGGGTGTGAAAAGAGGGCCCAAATCCTACAACTAGTGGTTGAGATTGGCAAAAATTCCTCTAAATATAAGTAGTGTAGATCATGGGAAAAAGAATCCCTACAAAATTATGTAATTTGTGGATTTCAATGTTGAATTGAGGTGATTATTTCCCCTTCTACACATGCCAAACCCTGTAGTCAATAGTAACAAGATCAAATGTGACAAGCTCCATGCACAACCACAGGTTAAATTCACTACCTCATCAAATTGAGGGCAGAGTGCCTGAGGGTAGAAATGATCCACGAGGGGTAGAATTTGTGACCTTTTTTCCTTTAAATTGTATAGTAGAAGTGAGGCATGGCCTCTTGATACCACTTGATAGCTCCAATGAATGGAATCACACTCCATTTTAATGCTTGGTCCACTTGCCTATGCACAACAAGAAGAGATATCAAGGGTTTGTAAATGAAAATCGTACCATGACAGAGATTACACCCAGTAACAGAGGGAGTGGGGTTGATTTGTGTGAGCATCTTTTTAAAATCTGCAAACACCAAACTTCAAATATGGGTTAGTATTTCCAAATTCTTCAAGAATGCCCCTATGAAATACCTTGTGAATGTTTCAAAATGCAACAAATGACAAGAGAAAACTAAAAGCATCATGAAAACAATAACAAGTACCTATTCCATAGTGGATTGGTGTCAAATGTGCAATTGACCCTTTCCCAATCCTTGCTCAAAAGATAAAATGATGAGATGCAATGGAGATGAAGAGAAAAATTAGTTCTCAAACCAAGAGAGTAACTTTGCATGTAAAATGTGGATGAGTTGATGGAGATTAAGGCCTTCATTTATAGATTTTCTTGATGAAAGATTAGCCAAATGGGTGAATGTGGGACTAAAGATCCACCAATGAGAAAAGGCCACTTGTCAAGTTGTGATAGGCCAAGGGTTGTGCAAGATTTGGGAAATGTGTCCATGAGAGGGAATTTCAAATTCAAATTTGTGTAATAAATTTTGAGAGGGGGACATGAAATGGAGAATTCATTGCAATGTTGGAGGGGACAAGTCAACTTGTCATCTTTTTCAAACTTGAGGGAATATTCCCCATAAATGCCATGTTGAAAGAAAATAAGGGTTTTAATAAATCAATAAATTGATTTATTTGTGCAAGTGGGATTATCTAGAGGATGTGATGGGTGGTTAGGTTAGGATAATTAGGATTAGGTTAGTTTAATGATGATTAGGATTTTTTTGACTTTTATGACTTAACTATTAGATTTATTTAAATTAGAAAAGGATGGAAAATATATTTGGATCTAATTAAATGAATGTTTGATTTATTTGATTAAAAGGTTGATGATAAATTTTGTTTAATTTTGAATTAATGACCTTAGGAGATGGAAATTAATGAGATTACGTGATGAATGGATGAAGGTGCACTTGATTGATTGATGAATGGACCTAATGTGAAACCTAGTTTACTTGATGAATGAACCTAATTGAATGCATAATGCTAATTTTGCACATCTACATTTTTCCCCTCTTTGAAGCAATGTACTTGTTGCGTTGGTTCAAAGAATAAAGTTGCCACGATTCAAAATTCAAAAAATTTCTATTTTTTTGGATGCTCCAGCAGAAAGAAGTACACTGGTACATTGCCCCCTCGAGAGATTGAGCGAAAAGATTCAATTTGAGGGTTGATCTCACGATAAAGATGTTCAAAATGGATGGATATGGATGATGATGCAAATGAGATGATTTTAAGATTCTTAGAATAACAAATCTATATTATCCTAAACAACTTAAATGATGATATGATGTGATGATGGATGATATGGATGGTGTGATATGATATGATTATGCAATGGATGATTTATGAGATTCTTAGACTAAAAGATCTATATTATGATGGTGAACATGCATGTGAGATGATATGCAGAATACTAATGATTTATGGATGCAAGATGAATGCACTAGTGATGATGGTTACTTATTCATGCTATGATGTTAGTGTGGAAGAGAATACATTAGATGATGACAAGAGGATCCAACAAGCCAACTTTATGAGAGATTATGATGATGATGATAGATGGATGATTTGCTTATCAAGGATTGGGATTATAAAAGGGTCACTTACTTTATGTTTGATAACATGCCTAAGCACGATGCATCAAGGTATAAAGGACTAGGATGGCGTTGTACTTAGTGTGATAGAATTTGAATCCACAAATAGATAGGATTATTCTTGTTCACACCTAACATACATAAACTCTGCTAGGATGCACTTTAGAAATTTCAAACATCTTGGACCAAAACACAGAAAGGTATAACTAATCAATGCAATAGTCAACAAGCCATCCAAAACATCCTCTATACATATCTAACAATGAAAGTATTCTCCAAGGTTATTTTACAAGAACGTCCGTCAACAATAGAAAACAAGGATAATGATCGTTGCCCCATTCCTATCTCTCTAAATCCTTCATTCATATATCATTGAGAGGTCCTTGGACTGAGCGCAATAAGATAAGTCAAAATACAAAGTTAAAGCATACAAACAAGTTGATGTTATTCAATACCGCTAACCATAAGGGAATGTGTTTTTAAGGATAAGGACCAAAACTATTGCCAAAAGATAATTCCCATTGTAGGAAGGATTCATCCTAGGACATGTTTGTGGATGGCGACACGTCATTTTGTTTATCCAAAGTGTTCTTTTGATAAATAATTCCCCTTGTAGGAAGGATACATCCTAGGGCATGATGTTATCAGATGATTGATATGGGACTATTTGGAAGATGGACTATCAACACAAAAGGATTGACCAACTTGTTTACGCACTGACTTAAAATTGAGACTTGACGCTTTTGAGTTTTCACGTTGAACCTGCTAGACTTGTTTCTAACTATTTCACCAAAGGTTGAAGATGATCACCAATTTATTATGGATGGTGTTTATTGCGGGTGCAAGCGAGATGAGACAGATGGGTTTTTTCAAATATTTGGATGTTTTTGATGTTTTGCAATGTTTTGAGGTTGTTTTTGGTATTTTCCTAGGTTTTATAAATGATTTGATTTTCAATTTTTTTTAAATGTTTTTTAATTTTTTTGAGATTTTGACCAAGAGACTAACCTAAAGACCTATCCTAGAGGCCTCAGGGGCTAATCAACAGATTAGCCTTGCCTATGTTATATACACAGAGACCACGTAGTTTGACTGACAACTTGACCGATTTACAAATGATGACATACATGATGAAATGTCAGTTTATTATGACAGACTCCTAAAGGACTAACCTAAGTGTCTCGGTGGATGATCAAAGATCAACCTTACCTATGTTCAAGATTAGAGACAACGTAGTTCAACTGATGACTCTATTTTTGATTTTTTGACCTATTTTTGGATTTTGATATGTTTTGAATGTTTTTGGATTTTTGATATGTTTTGAATGTTTTTTTTTGTATTTTCTAATTTTCTAATGTTTTTGAATTTTGAGGACTTTAAGATCATACACAAATCCGATCCAATAAGACAATGCCCCCAGCGTGACGCCATAGATTACCCCGATAAAGGCAAGACAAACTGACCTTGAGGATGGGCTGGGTAGTACTAAGAGGGATCATGATATGAACACAGGACCAAGCTATGGTGCGGATGTGAGTGGATGTGTGATGTTTGGAGACCTGAATGCGATAGATTATGGAAGAAAAATGGATGGATGATGCAGAACAAGTTGTAAAAATCCTGGTGGATAGAAAGTGCTTATTTACACAAGGCGCTTGTTTGCCAGGTTTTCACCAAGGTACTTGCCCAAAGTGCCACCAAAGTGGTTTTCACTAGAGGACCATTTTTCTCCTTACTATTTTTGATCCTTTTTTTGATTTATTTTTTTGGATTTTTTGGATTTTTTAATTTTTTTGTTGTCACTAAGACGCTTGTTTGCTAGGTTTTCCCTGAAGTAACCATTTTTTCAGGACTTTTTTTTAATTTTTTGGTTCTATACCTTGAAAGAATTAGGCATAAAACTTTTTGAGATGGGAGCTATTCATGGGCTCCTACAGAGGTTTCCCTTTGGGTGTTGATAACTGATATGCCTCTAATTTATAACTTGCTGTGATGATGAAAGGTCCTAACCAATTAGGTTCGAACTTGCCTTTGCTGCTTGGGTTTGGTACATTCTTCTGATTTTCTTTTAAGTCCAGTTCTTTGAATTGGAACGTCCTGCTTCTGATTTTCTTATTGTAGCTCCTTTTGAGTCTATTTTGATAGACTTGTAAATGATTCAAAGCATCTATGCGTCTTTCATCCAGTAGCTCTAGCTAATTTAGTCTTGACACTCGGTAGTTTTCATCAGTGATGAGGTTTTGCAGTGATATCCTGAGGGATGGGAGCTCGATCTCAATGGGGAGTATGACTTCTGATCCGTAGACCAAGGAGAAGGGGGTGGTGCCAGTGGGTGTGCGGATGCTAGTTTGATAAGCCCAGAGGGTGGGATTAAGTTGCAAATGCCAGTCACAACCTGTGTCATTAACTATTTTGTTAAGGATTTTCAAAATGGTTTTGTTTGTAGCTTCTGCTTGGCCATTTCCTTAGGGATAGTACGGGGTGGAGAAGTGATGTTGGATTTTGAATTTCTCACACAAGTCACAAACATCCTGATTTTTGAATGGTGTCCCATTATCTGAGATAATGGCTTGTGGAACACCATAGCGACAAATGAGATAGTTCAGAATGAACTTGGAAATCTGTTTCCCAGTTATGTATGTCATGGTTATGGCCTCCACCCACTTAGTAAAGTACTCCATGGTAGTTATGATAAATTTGTGGCCGTTAGATGAGGTCGGAGTTATCTTTCCAATGAGATCAAGCCTCACTATGAAAAGGGCCATGATGTGACAATCGGGTGAAGCTCTTGAGCTGGAGCATGGATGAGGTCCCCATGTTGCTGACATTGTAAACACCTTTTAGCATGATCATGTGCTTCTCTTTCCATTGTGGGCCAATAATACCCCATCCTTCGCAATTTTTTGGCTATGGTCATTCCACTCGAGTGTGAATCATAGATACTGTTATGAAATTCAGTTAAAGTGGTTAATGCCTCCTCAACATTTAGGTAGTGCAGTAAGGTGCCTTCTATGCTTCTACAGTATAGGGTATCACCTAGGATCACAAATCTAGATGCCTTTTTAACAAAGTTTTTTTTTAGGTTTGATGGTAGGTCAGCGGGTATGACTCCTATGTGAAGGTATGTATAGATGTTGTGATACCAAGGATTGCTAGGACCAACGATTTTACACACATATTCTGATTTTGGTACCTCGAATGTCAGAACAAGAAGCTGCTAGATCAGAAATTCATATTTTGGCACGTTGTGAGGGATTTCTAATAGTGACCCAATTATAGCCATGGCGTCTGCTGCTCTGTTATTGGTTCTTGGAATCTGTTCAAATCTTATGTCAATGAAGGATTCCTTTAGCGTCTCCACCAATTTCTTGTATGGAGTGAGCTTATCATCCTTAGTCTGATATTCATTATTGACCTGATTTATGATCAACTGAGAGTCTCCATACACCTTGAGAGCTATGATGTTCCATTGCATGCTATCTTGAGACCTATAGTCAAAGCCCCGTATTCCACTATGTTGTTGGTGCAAATAAATGCTAATTTGTATGATCTTGGTATGCAATCCCCTTGTGGGGTGATGAAGAAGACACCAACTCTTGCTCCGTGCTGTGTGTATGAGCCATCGAAGTATAGTTTGTAGTGGTTGGCTATGTTGAGGTTAAAGATGGATTCATCTGGAAACTTTGAGATAAGAGGGTTCTCTGAATAGATTGGTGCCTCTGCCAGTTGATCTGCAATAACTTGACCCTTGATTGCTTTCCACTCAACATACTCAATGTTGTACTCTGACAATATCATTACCCATTTTGCCATTCTCCCTGTGAGCATTGCCTTTGATAATAGATACTTGAGGGGATCAATTTTTGCAATGAGTTTTATCTTGTGTGCCAACACATAATGTCTAAATTTTTGGGATGCAAACACTACCGCAAGGCAAGCTTTCTTGATGAATGAGTAGTTTAATTCATGCCCGACCATTGTTCTGCTGATATAGTAAATAGCCCTCTCGGTTCTGTTTTCATCATGTTGAGCTAGGAAAGCTCCAAGGACTGCCACTGTTGCTGAGACATATAAGATCAATGGCTTTTTGGGGATAGGTGGCATTAAAACTGGTGGTGTCAGTAGATATTCCTTGATTTTGTTAAATGCCTCTTCACATTTTATATCCCATTTATATGCTACCCCCTTGTGGAGTAGGTGAGAATATGGATTCTGCTTATTTTCCAATTGTGCTATGAATCATCGGATGGATTGAATTTGGCCTTGGAGGCCTCTTAGTTCTTTTAATGTCTTTGGTGCTTCCATCTCGAGGATTTCTTTTAATTTTTTCGGATCCACCTTGATACCCCTCATGGATACTATGTATCCTAGCAATTTACCTGCTTGTACACCCAAAACACACTTCTTGGGATTTAGTCTGACTTTGTATTCCTCCAATCTGTCAAAGATAGCACTAAGGTTTGCTATATGATCTTGTCTTTTTCTTGACTTAGCTAGAATGTCATCGACATAGTCTTCAACTATTTTATGAATCATATCATGGAATATCAGTGTCATGGCCCTTTGATAGGTTGCTCCTGCATTCTTTAGGCCAAATGGCATCATGTTCCAGCAGTAGGTCCCACATGGACAAGTGAAAGCCGTCTTATGTTGATCTTCTTTTGCTATCATGATTTGGTTGTATCCTAAAAATCTATGCATTAGTGACAGCATCTCATTTCCTATTGTCATGTCCACAATCTATGTCAATGTTGAGAAGCGGGAAATCATCCTTGGGACATGCTTTGTTCAAATCTCTGAAATCTGTATAGATTTTGATGGCTCCGTCAGGTTTTGAAACAAGTACCGAATTTGACACCCATTCTAGATAATCGATTGGTTAGATGAATCCTACATCTAGTAGCTTTTTTAGTTCCATTTTGACCAATAAGGCGATTTGAGGGTGCATTTTTTGAAGCTTTTGTTTGACAGGATTTGCTTTTGGATACACTGCTAAGTGATGAATAACAGTTTGTGGATCAAGTCCTGCCATGTTAGCATAACTCCATGCAAAGTTTATTTTCCTTTCCTTTAGGAATGCTACTAGGAGTTCTTGCTCTTCTGATAATAGTGATTTTGCATAGAATGTGATATGCAGGATCTCCTTTGTTCCTAAGTTGATAGGATTGCATTTTTCGGCTAAGACTGCTGACTTTTCCTGATGAATAGCTCTTAAAGGAAGATTGAATCCTTCATCCTCGGACACCTCAGAGAGGTTTTCATCATTGGATGCATCCTTTATTTTTACTTTTTTCTTGTTAGAGAGTGCCACAGTGTGGTTTTCACTCAAGGACTTGGATACTATTCTTAATTTATCGCTTTTGCGATTGAAGGATTCAATCATTTCCCTGTAATAGACACGTGTGTCCAACTCCATTATAAACCCTGCCTTATGATCTCCATCTAGAATGTTATCCCTCAATCCCATGAATTCTGAGAGCACCTCATCGTTTTTGAATGTATCAAGAACTGGTGGTCCTCGTTGGTCATAGTCAATGAGTTGTGGATAAAATAAGCAAATCTCATGATTTTGATGGTCTGTTTCGAAGGATAGGGTACTAATCATACACAAGGTGGTATCTTCAAATAGCCTAGGTAGATTGGCCATGGTATCCTCGTCATCGCTACTAATATAGGGCTCAGTTAGAAAGTTATGTATGTCCCTATCTATGGATATTGGTGAGCGTACTTGTGCTAGTATTGGCTGAGGAGAAATATTAACCATTCTAACCGGAGGACTTCAGCCACATATGGTTATCCTCAGAGGGGTACATCCAAGGCCAAGATTTGTTATGGGTCGCGTCTCTAGCATGATAGGTATTATAATCCCATTGTCATTTTGTCCTAGTCTTTGATTTCTATCGTAGCCCATTGCTAGCATCATTTGTAGGCCTTTGATTGTCTCATCTAGTGGTAATTCAGGTATCGATCTCTCATCTTGATATAGCATGTGTGATGGATTTGCTTCAATAACATCCTGGTTGAGGTCTCCCCAGCTTATGAATTTAGTATAGTCTTTAGGATTGGTTTGTGATTTGGAAGCTTGATTTTCTTGTGGACATCCCCATGATCGGGGAGATTGTGATAACTCTCCTATCACAAAATCATTATTAGGGAGTTTGTAGATCCACAACCATCCTCTTGGATGATGAGCTTGATGTCAGAGATGGTAGGGATGGTGGGAGTGGCGGGTGTCTCTATCACAGAAGTGGACGTGAGAGTGGCAGGGTTGATGTATTGTGTGGATGGGCCCTCATCATTTTTCAACACCCGGGGGATTTTGTAATATTTTGCTTCAATATTTTTGCAATATGAAAATGGTTCTGGATCCCCATGGACGGTAACTTGTTGTCCATTATGTGTAAATTTCACACATTGATGGAAGGTTGATGCTATGACTTTCATTGCATGGATCCATGGGCATCCAAGGAGGATATTATACGGCAAGTGAAGGTCCAAGACTTGACAAGTGGTTTGCATGAGAGTTGGTCCTACTTGAATAGGGAGTTTAATTGTGCCTTGAGACACTCTTTCTTGGTCATCATATGCTCTTATCGTGATTCCATTTCCTTTGTCGATGGAATCTTCTGATATTTTCAACTGCTTGATGAGGCTTAGGGAACATATGTTTAAGCCCACACCTCCATCCACCAAGACCCTTTTGATTTTGCTCTTATGTACTATGGATTCCAAGTGAAGTGCACGGTTGTGAGATGGTTGGGTGGGGAAATCTTAGTTAGAGAATGTAAGGAGATTAGGTGTAATGATATTTCCGACCATAGCTTGGAATTGCTCCGCATTAAGATCTGCGGGGACAATGGATGACGCAAACGCTTCTTCAAGGATTTTCTTATGGGAAGATGAAATTTTTAGCAACTCCATGATGGAGATTTATGCTGGCGTTCTCTTGAGTTGATCTAGGACATTGTTTCCATTAGGAACAGATCTAGATGTAGGGGCTTTATTTAACTGGGATGATCCTGCGGTGGTTACTTTGCCGCCTCTTGTGGTGACTCCACAATCTTCAGCATATGTACCCTTGATAGTAATGACCATGCAGTTTTCATCTAGGGAGGTGACAAATGTTTCATACACATGATTTACATTTGAGTGGGTGCCTTTCCCTTCATCATTTTTATTCCCATGATTCGGCATTGGATTTGTATATACCTTAAGATCTTGATTTCCTATAGGTTGTTCCACGTTGATGATTCATTTATTGATGAGATATTGAACGAGGTTTTTTAATCTCATGCAACTGTTTGTGGTATGGCCTTTGATTTTGTTGAATTCACAAAGTTGATTCTCGTTATACCAAGGATGAGTTTTTCGTCTATCAACTTCTTCATTATGTCTTCAAGTGGTTCCCCCAAAGTAGTGTATTTTCATTTGGGATAGCTTGTGCATTGGGGTGGTCCTCTTTGGTCATTGAGATTATTGATGGTTGGATTATTGTTTGGGTGGTACGTTGTGTGATGAGCATTTTGGTGTTGTGATTGGATTTGCAGTGTGGGTGTGTTTTGGCAAGGACCACTAATGACCACCTTGGCATTGATGACACCATCATTAGTAACATTTTTGTTTCTTTCCCACGTGCGAGGTTTATCATTGTAATTGGATGGTGGATGGTTGTTTTGTTGTTCATGGTATGATGTTCATTCCGCAGGTTGAGTTACAAGGGCTCTTTTGATGTTGAGTGCCTTGGAGATCAACTGATCATATGTGGTGATGCCCTGAACCTTGAGATGAAATGCCAAGTGTCCTTCAAGGTTGGCTATGATGGTGCAAACTTGTTGTTCTGGCATGGTCCACTTGCTTCGATTGGCCTTGGATCACCATCGTTGTAGGAATGAGGTGAATGATTCACCCTTTCCTTGTTTTAGATCTGAGAGTTCTTCGAGACTGACATCCATTGTAATTTTGCATGCATAGTTCTTGATGAATGCATCTCTGATTTCTTGGAATGTTCTAACTCCTGAAGGTAAACGAGAGAACCATTCTATAGCGGGGCCTACCAAGCTTCTAGGAAATAGCCGCATTAGATAAGTATCATCATATGTGACTTCCATGCAGTGAACCTAGAATTCCCTAATGTGATCTTCCGGGTTTCCCATCCCTCAATATTTGTCAAATTTAGGGATTTCAAATCCCTTAGGGAATGGTTTCATCTCTAAGCTCATGTTGAATGGGTATGGACACAAGTTTCTTGGTATCTTCGTTGTTTTTCCTAATTGAAGATCAAGCACTTGTTGTGAGAGCAACCTAATTTGTGTTGTCACATCATTTTGTGGATCAAGGGGTGGGATGAAAGTGTTTTGGGCTGTTTCAATCATGGGTTGGATAGGTGGATTGATTGGTGTGTTGTTTGATGTGTTATTTGATGGTATTTGTATGTTCTATCGAGCTAAGTAGGCTTCCACCTTCTTTTGTATGAACAACGCTTGTTGTTGATCTTGCTGTTGATGTGCTAAGATTTGTGCTTGTTGTTGCACTTATTGTTGTTCTAACAACGCTTGTTTTTGTGCTTGATGTTGTTCTAACAACACTTGTTGTTGGGCTGTCAATTATGTTGCTTCTTGTTGCTCTTGATATTGCTTTATGGCTTGTTGATATGATTGCAATTGCACTGCTTGTCTGTGTGCTAGGAGTTGTGCTTGATAGTGGGCTTGTTGTGCCTGATATTGAGCTTGCGCTTATGCTAGCTTTTGTTGCAATAGATCTTGTGCTTGAACAATTTTGTGTGCTTGCAATGCTTGAGTAGCTTGTTGTTATTGTTGTTGCAATAAAGCTTGTGCTTGAGCATCTTGTTGTGCTTGTAGTGTGGCTTGGGCTACTTGGGTGGTTTGCGCAGCTTGAGCAGGGTGATATACAAATTTTTGTTTTTACACTTGTTGATGTCCTCTTTGAAAAGCAACTTGCAATGCCACATTGTATTGGCTTGATGTGGTGGAAGTTGGTGGTAGTGGGGGTGGTGGTGGATTCAGAATGGCATTTGTGGTAGTGGTGAGTGGTGATGTCATGTTGTTTATTTGATTGGTGGATGGTGTTGTTGGTGTGGTGGTTTGAGTGATAAGTGGTGTTGTTGATGTGATTGGTCCTTGAGAGACCATGCTTTGCGATGTTATGGGGGTGCTTGATGTTGTTGGGATTATTTGTGTGTTTGTCATTTGTTGTTATGATGTTGACAACAAGTTTTGAGCATTTGACATAATGCTTTGATTGATGGTTGGGATGTTGTTTTGATCGATACTTGGTAAAGGGGGAAGCCCTAAGCCAAGGAGTGATGTGGATGATGATGGCAATGGTGGGAGAGATGGAAATGTGAGGGGGGTGAATCCTTATGAAAATGTCATGGTGTTGAATATGCCCCCTGGTCTGAACATGTCTCCCTCTTCTTGTGGATTTGTGAGGAGAGGAGTTTGAGGTGCTCCGTGAAAAAATGTTGATGATGGATCATGATGTAAAGTGAGAGGAACATTTTTGTGTAATGAGTTTTTGGGCATGTTTTGTTCCAATGTGGTGTTTGCATCCATGTTTTGATTATTAACAAGGGGGTGTGTCTGAAGTGCATTGAGAAATGCACTTCCCTTATTAACATTGGGTTGGGTTGGAGCAAACAATGTTGTGATTTGCAGTATAATTTGTATGATGTTTTGGGATGGAGGTGTAGATGAAATGGGGATGGTGGATGAGATTGGTGGAAAAGATGTCTCTACTATAGTACTCACATCAAAATCTGAAGGCAACTTGGCCCCTTGTTTTGCTAGCTCAAGCATGTATAACAAAGGGTTGAGTCTGATCATGATGTTGATGATTTTATGATTCTTCAGATTTTGAAGCATTTCAGTCATTTCTTCGTAAGACATTCCAAAGGTAAGATCCTCTCCTTTATTTTCTTCTTGCAGATTTTGTGATGATGAGAGGGTCAACAGATTACTTGATTCAGTAGGATTCATTTCTGTATGTGTTTGGCTAAGATCGCTTGAAGCAGGTGTTTCTTTGTTGGCTTCCATACTCTTCTTGTGTTGAGATCTAGTTAGAACCATAAAACAAGGATCAATCTTTGAGACTATGGGAGATGAATCTCTTGATTCTTTGGATCGATCTTTATTTTATGCCCCAAAGTAGAAATTTTTTGAGGATTCCTTGAGGATCAAAAGTGGTGATATGGTGATGATGCAAGGGATGGATGATATGGATATCTTGAATTTTTTATAAATTTTGAATGAGATACTAGGATTTTAGGAATTACATATTTTGATTTTGATTTTGTTTTTGGATTTGGGGATTTTGAACAAAAGAGACCCTAAGATGTTGGATAATGATCTAAGGGATAGTCTTGTTTAAAGGATGATGATTTGAATATGTGTGAGGAGAAGGATGCATCTACCCACACCTATTCAAATAAGATGATTGTTTCACTAAGCATATGAAGAAGGATTCATCTACATATACTAAGCTAGACAAGATGATTTTTTGATAATTTTGACTAAGCATATGCAAAAAGATGCATCTACTCATACCTAGCCAAAGTGATTTTGGTAATGTTTTCAAGGAGTTAGTCTCAATGATTTTGATGGTTTTGATTTTTCCAAAAATCCTAGTATTAAGGATGATTTCAAGATTTTCCAAAAGGTGATTGGTGGGATGATGTTTTGAAGGATGGATGAAAAAGATTTTGATTTTATTTGATCCTAAGATGAGCCTAAAAAAGAAACTTTGTTTTCCTAGACCTAGGTATTGAAGAACAAGCTTTTTTCTAAACAAGATGTTAAAACTCTTTGAAAAGATTTGGGTTTTGGCAGTAATAGAATGAATACAAACTGAGATTGTTTCTTGAAGCCTTTTTGTAAAATTTGAAAAGTAGTCTTTGTCTAACTTCGTATAACATAAAGAGACATTCTTGATGGGCTATCAAACTAAGGGCTTTCACCTTTGGTTTCTTGATCTTGATTTTGTGTGAAATCATTGGAGACACATGTGTGGGGTCCAATTGTCTTTAATATTTGCTTAATGGATTATTTTTACCATAAAAACACTCTTGATTAGATTTCAAATTGAATGTCCAATGTCTCAACTTTGTCTCATTTCACAAGGTATATTATGTGAAACTTTGATGAATTTAAGGCAAAGATTACCTATTGTTTAACTTTAGGGGGAAAATTGAGATGTAAACTCAAGCGTTTAGAAACCTCTAAGGATGTAATCCAAAGGGCAAGCAATAACACAAGAATTTGGTCAATGGTATTTTCCTCCTAAAGGGTTTGAAATCTTGAGAATCATGTTGAATGTTTGTTTGCAAATGTTTTCAAATAAAGCAGTGTGTTTTCAAACCAAGAACAAGTACAAACCCTATGAATGTGTAAGACAATATTTGTTGAATCCCCACTTGGACAAGTCTAGTTACACTTATCTTTAGCGAATGGTTAGATTCTTGACCCCACTGGCTCCCCTCCACAACACTCACTTATACAAGGCAACCAAGCATCAACACCCATGAAACTCCCATGGCATGTTTTCCATTTCTACTAGAAGACGTAAAAGTGTGGGGCAACTTCAGAATGACCATTCTTACACCAACAAATAGATTAAGGATTTTGGAAAATTCTAGCACATGGGTTTTAACAAGGACTTTTCGTTTGTGGAGATTGACCCATACGACAAGAGTCCCCTTTCAGATCCATCTTGTCGGAATCAACTATGTGATATTGGCGTTTCGTCCAATATCCACATTTATATCCCGACTGGAAATACTCTCAGGTTTAGAGTGTTACCAGTTGAGTTGTTGATCCGGGGGACAATTTTTTAGTGAAAATTGAAGTGTTCCCAATGCTCCAGATTTCAGCTCCATCAGAAAGAGAATGACATCCTGATTCCAACGCAACTTGAACGGGACGAAAAGGACTCCGTTTGTGCAAGTTACGGCCAGTCAAACTTCCAGTCAAACTGGGTTCAGGGGTGTCCAAAAGGCAGAAAAAATAATCATCTCAGAAATCGACGGAACCGGCGTCATCGCGAAGAGCTCGTCGAGACGATTCCGACGACGTTCGTTTCATCAAAATCCGACATCATATGCTCAAGATACAGGGGGTCAAAGTTTTTAGTTGACTTTTGAGCTGACTGTACGGAGGATGACGTCAGCAAATCGTCCGTACAGTACGGAAGCCAAATGGGTGAATTCGACCGAAACACGTGGCAAGTGAGTAATCATACAGAGCCAATCAGCATGCGACACGTATCCTTCCGTACGGTACGACATCATAGTCAACATCTCACGTGGCACGACACGTCATCGGATGAGTCATCATTTTTGGGGAATGATAGATTGACACGTGGGCAGTTGGTCAGCGTTTGGGTGGTCTGCGTTGGCGGACACGTTGGCGGCCCTGGTGAATGGTTGTTGGACACGTGGCATCGTCTCAGCCTCTGCTCATTCGGGAAGTTGTTTGGTTTTGTTAACAAAATTTCTAATCGGGGCTCGAACCCGAGATCTCATACCATGCGCCTCGGCCGGTCGTTGGTAACCGTTGCACCCGCAAAGGAATTCCTATCCATATAGGGGTAGCAGTTGTTTTTATTGTTTTAAACTGTTTGTATTGAGCGGTAAAACGTGGTCGGCGGGGTTTGAACCGCCGACCACCATTCTAACAAAATTGGTATCCACCGGCAGGCCACGCGATTCTCTCAGTTATATGTGGGAGTTTGTTTAATTTTATTGTCAAACTATAGGCCGAGCCTTAACCAAAAGGTTTTTTAGGCCATAACAAACAAGATATGCCTAAACAACCTTAACCAAAAGATGTCAGAGGCTAAATTAGTCCTGATACGAGGAGGATATGCAATTAATTCATTGGTAGGCCTAATTAGGCAAGTTTTTTGTATAAAAGCAGGGGTATAGGCCTTTTTTTGACAAGTCCAGGTTGAGATAGCGAGAGAATGCTCGAGAGATTGAAGATGTTTCTGCACATCAGAGTAATGTCATGCTGCTGTGCTTGAAGGAGATAGTCTTGAAGCCTTTGTAACTGATTTTTGGAGCTAATCGGATCGGTCCTCCATTGGAGAGGGACCCGGAGACGTAGTCCTTAGGGACGAACTCCGTTATCAACTTTGGTTTCGTCTCTCTATTTCTTCTCTCTTTTCTTTCTCAGTTTATTCTTGGCATTTAATTATTTTATGTTCATTATTTCATTTGAGCATTTAATTTGTAATCACTTAAGTTAAACGTTGTAATAATTGATCTTTTACGTTTAAGCATTCTGTAAGCAATAAGTCCTAGATCCTAAATAGATCAAGTTGGTATCAGAGCTATGTATGTGGCTTGTATTGCAATTTGAATGCTAACGAGATCCAGGTTGCAACGAGGCGAAGGAGAACTTGAAGAATACAATCCAGAAATCGGAAGACGAAGAGTTAATCAACCGTCACAGATGGAAGCGAAAGAAGGTGGACAAAGTTCAGAGCTTAGTGACAAGGATTTTCAGAAGCTATTCCTTGACATGAAGGCAATGGTGGAGGAACTTTATGCAGACAAGAAGAAGCACGAAAAGGGAGGTTCTTCAAAGCACAAGAAGCAGGAAGATCAGAAAGATACAGAGGGGAAAGCTCCAGAAACTCCTTCTCCTCCTTCTACTCCCCCTTCTTCTCCTCCTTCTTCTCCTCCTTCTCCTTCTCCTTCTTCTAATGTAAATCCATTTAAGAGCAAATCTAAGCCTATAATTAAGCTTGATGTAAAATTTGAGTTACCTAAATACTGTGGGGAGTTAAATGCTGAGAAGTTAGACGATTGGGTCCAACAAGTAGAAGTATACTGTAGGATTCAAGGCCTAGTAGAAGATGCTTCTAGGATTCAATTAGCAACTCTCCGGTTGGGAGGTACAGCTCTCACCTGGTGGGAGAGTAAAACTCGTGAAGAAATTGCTCGCCATGGTCAAGTTAACATGTCTTGGATGGAGTTTGTTGCTGCCCTTAGGAAACAATTCTACCCTTTAGGTTACATGCAACAGTTAACCATGAATTGGCAAACCTTTAGGCAAGGTAAGGGGCAGTCTGTCCAGGAGTATACTCATGAGTTTAGGAAATGGGCCATTGCTCTAAATGTTCCCTTGTATACCCAAGACACATTACTTAAGTATATTGGTGGTTTACATTCTTACCTTAGGCACACTATTTTGATGTTGAGTCCCAACAATCTAGACGAGGTGTCTGTTCAAGCTACTCATTTAGAGTCAAGGGGTAAGAATACTTTTAGTGATAACTTTTCTAAGAAGCCATCTAAGTTCGAGGGTAAGTCTAAAGGGAAAGACAAAGACAAAGATAAAGGCAAAGGGAAGAAGACAGCTACAGCTCAGAAAGAGGGTGAGAAACCCACATGCTCCCATTGCAAGAAAGAGGGGCATGATGATTCGAGATGCTGGAAGCTTCATCCTGAGTTGAGGCCGAAAAGATATGGAGGTAATAAAGGCAAGAAGACTACTGCAGTGATTCAACAAGATCTTGGTTCAGACTCCGGAGATGAGACGAAGATTGTTGCTACCGGAATCCAAGGTAAAGGGAAAGGTATATCTCTCTCATCTGATGCAAGTTTTTCTAATGCCAGTGCAAGTACAAGTAAAGAATCTTCTCCTAAGGTTGATAAGCAAAGAAATGAATTGTTTCACATTCGTGTTGTAACAAAACACACTAAGATTGATACTCTGTTTGATACGGGTTCACAAGTCAACTTAATATCTGAAGAAGTTGTAAAGAAACTTAATTTGGCTACAACACCTCATCCGAAACCATATCCACTCGGATGGGTTTGCAATGATGCACAATTAAAAGTAACTAAACAGTGTAAATTGAGATTTGCTATCACTGCAAACTTTGTAGATGAGGTAGAAGTAGATGTGGTCCCTTTGGATATTTGTGGGCTTGTGTTAGGGAGTCCTTATCTTTATGACAGAAAAGCAATCTTTTATAGGGAGGAGAATAAGTATCATCTTTTTAAAGATGGAGTAGAATACATTGTACGGGCACATAAGGTGAAGACTAATCTTACTCTAGTTAATGCTGGTCAAATGAAGAGGTTGGTCAATTCAAGTAAAAACTTTGTATTGATGCTTGTAAAAGCCAAAGAAGATGATAAATCTGAGGTATTCAGTCGAACTTTAAAAGATCATGTAAGTCATGTAAAGAAAGTCTTTGATGTATTGAGAAAAGAAAATTTGTATGTAAAGATGTCTAAATGTGAATTTGCTAAGACATCCTTAGTGTACTTAGGCTATGTCGTAGGGAGTGGTCAATTGAAAGTAGACCCTGTGAAGGTCGAAGCTATTGTAAAATGGCCTAAGCCAAGTACAGTCACAGAGGTCAGAAGTTTCTAGGTGCAGTTCAGTACTGGAGAAAGTTTATTGCAAACTTCTCTTTTATAGCATCACCATTACATGCATTAACCAGTACAAAGGCAACTTTTCAGTGGGGAGGTCCGCAACAGAAGGCTTTCGACACTTTGAAGGGAAAGTTGAGCACCGCACCAGTTTTGGCCTTACCAGATCTACATCAACCATTTGAGATCGAGACAGATGCGAGTGGGTTTGCCATGGGAGCAGTACTCATGCAAGGAGGTAAACCAGTTTGCTACCACTCTGAAACTTTTTCAGGAGCAGTAAGTAACTATCCCACATATGATAAAGAACTTTATGCTTTAGTTCAGAGTGTTAAAAAATGGAAACATTACATAATGGGGAAAGAAACTGTAATCCACACTGATCACCAACCACTACAATATTTGCACTCACAAACTAAATTGCAACAAAGTAGGCACTTTCGGTGGATGGGTTTTCTACAACAGTTTCATTTGGTTATTAAGTATAAGAAAGGTACCCATAACAAAGTAGCAGACATGCTCTCTAGACCTCCTATGATGAATGCTTTGATAATCCTTCAGAATAGTTCTATGGTTCATGAAAGTTTTCAGGAACAATATGCTAATGATGAGAACTTTAAGGATATCTATGCTGCTTTAATGAATGGTAAACATGTAGAAGAGAAAGACTATTATGTGCAGGATAAACTGTTATATCACTTGGGTAAATTATGTGTTCCAAAAGATGAACAAGCACAGGTGATTAGAGAAGCACATACCTCATTGATTGCAGGACACTTTGGGGTAAACAAAACATTGACTCAGCTGCAGAAATATTGTTATTGGCCTCATATGCAAGAAACTGTAACTAAGTATATTAGAGGTTGTGTTATGTGTGCAACTAGTAAGCCTAGTAACAGGAAATTGGGCTTGTACACACCTCTACCTGTACCTTCTCGTCCATGGGAAAGTGTGTCAATGGACTTTGTTGGGGGGTTACCTATGTCTAGGAAGGGACATGATTATCTATATGTAGTAGTTGATCGGTTCAGCAAAATGTGTATCTTAATGCCATGTAAAAAGCAAGTCACTGCTGAACTGACAGCTCATTTGTACTTTCAATTTGTATGGGTTCATTTTGGGTTACCTACTTCTATTGTATCGGATCGAGATTCTCGATTCTTGGGGGAATTTTGGTCAACTTTGTGGGGACTCATGGACACTAAACTGAAGAAGAGTACAGCCTTCCATCCGCAGACCGACGGGCAGACAGAGGTTGTAAACAGGACAGTTGTGCATCTACTCAGAGGGTATTGCAGCAAGCATCCTAAGTTGTGGGATGAGAGTCTTCATTATGTGCAGCATGCCTACAACCATGCAGCACACTCTTCTACTAAGAGGTCTCCTTTTGAGACATGCTTTGGTTATGTGCCCAAGACACCGATGGATTTTGCTTTTGGGAAAGATGATGTTGAAGATGGACGCCATGATGCAGAGAAGGCTTTGAAGTTCATCCAGAAAGTCCAAGCAATTCATCAGGCAGTGGAAGCACGGTTGGAACAGAGCCAAGCAAAATACAAGGTTCGCCATGACAAGCATCACATTGATCATCATTTTCAGGTTGGAGACAGAGTTTGGTTACATATCAGCAAGGAAAGGATGCAAGGTGAAGGTAAAAAGCTTAAGCCAATTAGATATGGTCCTTTTGAGATCCTTGAGAAGATTGGTACTAATGCCTTCCGCCTCAATCTTCCTCCATACATGCATATTTACTCGGTTGTCAATGTTGAGAATTTGAAACTGTATGAGCCTCCAATGATCCTAGATGAAGTCACAGACATTCAGGTTCCATCAGTTGATGACCTTTCTCCAGAGTACATGTCAGAGTTGCCAGAAGATGTTATTCTCGACAGGAATGTCAGAACTTCACGAAGAGGAGATGTTGAGTACCTCAGAGTGGGCCTGAAGGGGATGCATCCAAGCAAAGCAAGATGGATGGAGATTGGTAAAGTGAGGGAACTTTACCCTCACTTACTTTCCAAGTAATCAAGCTTTCAGAGGTCCTGAAAGCTCTCCAGTGGGGAGGCCTGATCCGGGGGACAATTTTTCAGTGAAAATTGAAGTGTTCCCAATGCTCCAGATTTTAGCTCCATCAGAAAGAGAATGACATCCTGATTCCAACGCAACTTGAACGGGACGAAAAGGACTCCGTTTGTGCAAGTTACGGCCAGTCAAACTTCCAGTCAAACTGGGTTCAGGGGTGTCCAAAAGGCAGAAAAAATAATCATCTCGGAAATCGACGGAACCGGCATCATCGCGAAGAGCTCATCGAGACGATTCCGACGACGTTCGTTTCATCAAAATCCGACATCATATGCTCAAGATACAGGGGGTCAAAGTTTTTAGTTGACTTTTGAGCTGACTGTACGGAGGATGACGTCAGCAAATCGTCCGTACAGTACGGAAGCCAAATGGGTGAATTCGACCGAAACACGTGGCAAGTGAGTAATCGTATTGCAGCCAATCAGCATGCTTACACGTATCCTTCCGTACGGTACACATCATAGTCAACATCTCACGGGCACACATCGCCATCTGGATGAGTCATCATTTTTGGGGAATGATAGATTGACACGGGCAGTCGGTCACCGGGAACCAAGCATGACACGCTTGGCCCCGGCTAATGGTTGTTGGACACGTGGCATCGTCTCAGCCTCTGCTCATTCGGGAAGTTGTTTGGTTTTGTTAACAAAATTTCTAATCGGGGCTCGAACCCGAGATCTCATACCATGCGCCTCGGCCGGTCGTTGGTAACCGTTGCACCCGCAAAGGAATGCCTATCCATATAGGGGTAGCGGTTGTTTTTATTGTTTTAAACTGTTTGTATTGAGCGGTAAAACGTGGTCGGCGGGGTTTGAACCGCCGACCACCATTCTAACAAAATTGGTATCCACCGGCAGGCCACGCGATTCTCTCAGTTATATGTGGGAGTTTGTTTAATTTTATTGTCAAACTATAGGCCGAGCCTTAACCAAAAGTTTTTTTAGGCCATAACAAACAAGATATGCCTAAACAACCTTAACCAAAAGATGTCAGAGGCTAAATTAGTCCTGATACGAGGAGGATATGCAATTAATTCATTGGTAGGCCTAATTAGGCAAGTTTTTTGTATAAAAGCAGGGGTATAGGCCTTGTTTTGACAAGTCCAGGTTGAGATAGCGAGAGAATGCTCGAGAGATTGAAGACGTTTCTGCACATCAGAGTAATGTCATGCTGCTGTGCTTGAAGGAGATAGTCTTGAAGCCTTTGTAACTGATTTTTGGAGCTAATCGGATCGGTCCTCCATTGGAGAGGGACCCGGAGACGTAGTCCTTAGGGACGAACTCCGTTATCAACTTTGGTTTCGTCTCTCTATTTCTTCTCTCTTTTCTTTCTCAGTTTATTCTTGGCATTTAATTATTTTATGTTCATTATTTCATTTGAGCATTTAATTTGTAATCACTTAAGTTAAACGTTGTAATAATTGATCTTTTACGTTTAAGCATTCTGTAAGCAATAAGTCCTAGATCCTAAATAGATCAGTTGTTCCCTTGGGTGAGTACTTTTTCCCCAAGGCAGGCCCTCTAGGATAAACAAAAGCAAGCAAAGAAAAAATTTGTAACTCGATCAATCTTTGATGGCTCAAAGAAAGAGAATATACACGATGATGCTCTACTCACACTCGCACAAGATGTTCAATTTTAAATCCAAATCAAAGTGTGTATGGGAAATTATTTACACAACTTAATGTCACCAAAAGCCTTTTGATTCTCAAGATTGTCGTGAGGCACGAGAGAAGTGCATACATTTTTTGATGATATTCCTTTGTGTAAATAATTACAAAACAATAAAGGCACACATTCATTTTATCCTTCAAATCAATGATTTGATTCATTTTAAAACACCAATGTCAAGTGTGAAGTTGCTTGTTTAATTTTAGCCCAAATTGAAATCTAGTAGGTGTCTAAGTTTCAATTTTATCCTTTTGCAAAGAAAAATTGAAGCATTCTTTTTAATCCCAAACAAAAATTAGTGTCCTAAGAATGATAAGATAACGATTTCGTGAATGGTGTTTAAACAAACACTAAAGTGTTAAAGAACACTTTAATCTTTGAAAACGTCGTCTTCATCACTTCTCCTCCTTTTGTTTTCCTTTTGCCTTCTTTTTTCTTCATTAGCCTTCCTCGATTTCGTTGTACCCTTTTTGCTATCCTTGTACCTCGCTTTCCTTTGTTTCCTTGTTCACTTTTCCTTTGTTTTGCTTTTGTACCTTTCAAACAAAATACACTTATGTGAGGATCAAACTATTGAGTTCCTTTAGATCATTAACTTCAAACAATAATATGATCCTAAATGAAAGGAAAAAATACTTGGATGATAAAAAAAGGATGTTTTGTAAGTAAATCATGCCTTGATTTGATTTTATTGAAAACATCACACTTGCTAGACCCCATTCTTTATTAATGACCCTTTAATTAGCATCTTTTGTCAACAATTTTCTAAAAAAAGGAGCCCTTGCTAAATATCCATAAAACAATTTTCTAGAAAAGAGCCTTTGCTAAATATCCATAAAATAATTTTCTAGAAAAGAGCCTTTGCTAAATATCCATAAAATTTTTTTCTGGAAGAGAGCCTTTGCTAAATAAGTTGTAAGTAAATACAAAACTACTATTATTGATTCCATCATTTGTTATGGGCATTCATTTATTCTATCAGAAAGTGTCTCACAACTAATAACAAACTGACACCTTTAGATCATCCCTGCACAAGATATTAGCAATAATAAACACAAAGCTTCATCATGACCATGCATAAATGGGAGTTTGACCATAGCAACTTGCTTTCATGGTTTGAAAAACAAAATTCAGTGGATCAGTAAGACATTTCAAGGTATTCTTCTCAAGTTGATGCGTACGAACTTATGAGCATTTACTTCTTGCAGCAACATCAAACCTGTATTTGTAACTTACCACCGCTTCTACCAACTTCTGAAATAATGTCAGTCGGGAAATAAAAGTCAGCTGACCAGTAAGACATGTCAAGGTATTCTTCTCAAGTTGATGCATACAAGCTTATGAACATTTACTTCCTGCAGCAATGTCAAACTTGTATTTTTAACTTACCACCGCTTCTACCAACTTCTAAAATAACGTCAGTCAAGAATAGGAAACAAAAGTCAGCTAACTAGTAAGACATGTCAAGGTATTCTTTTCAAGTTGATGCATGTGAACTTATGAGCATTTACTTCTTGTAGCAATGCCAAACCTGTATTTGTAACTTACCACTGCTTCTACCAACTTCTGAAATAATGTCAATCAAGAACATACATTACAGAATTCATGATACACTCTTGTACTCTCCTATGGACTTGACACATCATTAATGTGAATCGACTCCAATAAATCACTGAATCTAGTGCATTTAAAGGATGATTGAAAAATCCAAAAAATAGCTCACACCGCCGAATCAGTATAAGATGCCATAATCAAAATAGTTATGTATGAGACAACAGAATAGGCAGATCTAAACTTTGATGCCACAACATCTAACTTCAACAATAGATAGCCATGGAAGAAAAAGTCTAATAACCACGTCTTCACAACCTAAACATCTACAAGGCACATATTTTATTGAATGGAACGTCAAAGACGGCAAGGAACAGGTAACCTGTGCCATCAAGCCATTGAATGATTAAACATGATGGAGACAAAAAAAGTCCTTTGGCTGGTGGGAACATAGATGCATTTTACAGGTGTAGAAATAGTCGTGTACAGTGAATAAATGATTTTATACTCTTTTAGAAACTTCAATTTAATGCCTTTGACAGAATAATGTGTTTGGCAGGTGTAAACCCGCACCTAGAATGTTATTGAATTTTTTTTAAATGTAGTTGGCAAGTGTAAGTTTGAAAAGAAAACATAAAATTTCAAGCAAAGGCTATTAAAAGGCATAAATCCAAATTCTTAGACCTCTAGAAGCTCATTTGGTAAGTGTAAAACCGTATTCCACAATCTTTGCTAATAAATCAGTGAGATTTAACTTATCGGGGCTCCCTCACCTAAGGCTTATGACAACAAAAGGAAATTGTGTTGGGATTAATTTGAAAGGTGATATGGATACCCATGAAAGCATAAAGAATAAGAAACTGGAAATGGTGGGAGTATCATATAGTTTAATGCCAAATAACACAAAATGAATCAACAAAGAAACAAAATTAATTGGTGACTAATAATTTCAACAATTGTTTAGCACAAGCAAAAATTGATTGTTCCTTGAATCTGCAAAAGACTGTGTGAGAATGAGCTCAGGAGGGGTTGAGTGCCAACAAAAATCAAGAAAGGAAATAATACAGAGCATGGAGATCTTATGATGAATAAAGCAAACAAAAAAATGATTCCAGCCCTCCTTCTAGCGCCAAATGTGAGCATCTTTTTAAAATCTGCAAACACTAAACTTCAAATATGGGTTAGTACTTCCAAATTCTTCAAGAATGCCCATATGAAATACCTTGTGAATGTTTCAAAATGCAACAAATGACAAGAGAAAACTAAAATCATCTTGAAAACAATAACAAGTACCTATTCCATAGTGGATTGGTGTCAAATGTGCAAATGACCCTTTCCCAATCCTTGCTCAAAAGATAAAATGATGAGATGCAATGGAGATGAAGAGAAAAATTAGTTCTCAAACCAAGAGAGTAACTTTGCATGTAAATGTGGATGAGTTGATGGATATTAAGGCATTCATTTATAGATTTTATTGATGAGAGATTGGCCAAATGGGTGAATGTGAGACTAAAGATCCACCAATGAGAAGAGGCCACTTGTCAAGTTGTGATAGGCCAAGGGTTGTGCAAGATTTGGGAAATGTGTCCATGAGAGGGAGTTTCAAATTCAAATTTGTGCAATAAATTTTGAGAGGGGGACATGAAATGGAGAATTTATTGCAATGTTGGAGGGGACAAGTCAACTTGTCATCTTTTTCAAACTTGAGGGAATATTCCCCATAAATGCCATGTTGAAAGAAAATAAGGGTTTTAATAAATCAATAAATTGATTTATTTGTGCAAGTGGGATTATCTAGAGGATGTGATGGGTGGTTAGGTTAGGCTAATTAGGATTAGGTTAGCTTAATGATGATTAGGATGATTTTTGACTTTTATGACTTAAGTATTTGATTTATTTAAATTAAAAAAGGATGGAAAATGTATTTGGATTTAATTAAATGAATGTTTGATTTATTTGATTAAAAGGTTGATGATAAATTTTGTTTAATTTTGAATTAATGACCTTAGGAGATGGAAATTAATGAGATTACGTGATGAATGGATGAAGGTGCACTTGATTGATTGATGAATGGACCTAATGTGAAACCTAGTTTACTTGATGAATGAACCTGATTTAATGCATAATGCTAATTTTGCATGTCTACAATTTGAAATTCCATGTAGATTATTATGGAAAATACGCAGCAAAAAGATAAACAAAATAAAATCAATTTGAAGACTTTTTCCTAAAAACATGTCCATCCACCTATGTTACCATGTTAGGATTTTCATCCAAGATCATGATAGTAAAAACCGTGTGCTTCCACAAAGATACATTTGCACCAAATGATCCCAATCTTCCATTATCAAAATGATTGATAAAAGAGTTAATTTGATTATAATATGATCTTTCCTATATAGAAAAGGATGAAGCAATACACCTATATATCAAGTGGATTGACAAGTGCCCCATGATGTGGCACAAATGAGCAAACAAGTGTCCTACAGGTGTCAACATTAGGATCACTTGGAATGTGCAAAGCAACAACCTATTTGACCAAGTAATCAAGCTTGATGCCAAGTGTGAATTGTAATCCTATACCTACACAAACACAAAGAACAAACAAAATATTAGTCCAATATGCAAGTTAGAAACATCATTCCCCATAAGATTCATTTGAAATGCAAAGAACAAGAAATAACATGAAGAACATAAATAAAAGCTATCAAATCCTATTAAATGCTCAAACTCTTAATCCCATGGAGGAATTGGTGCTATTTTGATGTGGAAAATAGCCTTTTCCCGATTCCTAATCAAGCTTGATGATGAACTTTGAAGATTGATGCTCCTTGATGAAATTTTTCCTTAACCTAGCTATGAAATGATGAAAAACTATGAAATTGGTTGATAATGGATGAAGATTGCTCAAAACAATGAAGATGATAACTTTGTATAAGTTGTGGATCAAATGCCTAAGATTGAGGATCCCAAACTAGTAAAAGAGCCTCCTATTTATAGAAGAGAATGATGGAGGAATAGGAAAAATGGATGAATGTGGGATCAAACATCAGCCAATAGCACAATGCCACTTGTCAACATGCGAGTGGACAAAGGTGGATCACATTTTGATGAATGTGCACATTAATGCTATTAGGTGGAAATTCAAATTTGGAAAATTGACATGTTGGAGGGAGATGAAAGATGAATTAAACTCCACTTGACTCAAGAAAAGGACATGTAAGAGGCCTTTAATGCTTTGTTAGATGGACAAGTCCTTTTGGGGGGAGATTTTCAAATTTGAGGGATATTCTAGATTCCTTTTTGAATGAAAATAAGAGATTTATGAATAAATTAAATTGATTTTCATGAGCAAGTTGCAAAAGCTAGAGGATTTGAGTGATTAATGTTAGCATTAATCATATGATTTGATTAATTTTAATGGAAGTTAGCTGATTTGACATTGCAATTTATATTTTAGGATTTAAATAAATCAAAATGAGAGGAATAATGATTTTAGAATTAATTAAATAAAGTTTGACTTATTTAATTAAAGAGGATGGTGTTAGATTTAAATCAAATAAAGATTAATTTATTTAATTTAAAGGAGATGACTTTAGAACCTAATTAAATAAAATGAATTATTTAATTAAAAGGGGGACTATAGGATTAATTAAACAAAATGATTTATTTAATTAATAGAAGATAATTATTTAATCAGATAAAATTAATTTATTTGATTAACAAATGAAATGTGATGGATTTAATCAAATAAATATTATTCGATTAAATGGTTAGTAAAGGAGATGATTAGGATGAAATGGTGTTAGTAAATCGGGATCAGGTGTATAGGATCAATCGTTATATTTTACATGTCTACATTTTTCCCCTGTTTGAAGCAATGCACCTGTTGTGTTGGTTCAAAGAATAACCTTGCCAAGATCAAAATTAGTTATTTTTTTAAAAAAATTTAGATGCCCCACTGCTGCCCCAGCGATAAGAATTATGCTAATATACTGCCCCCTCAAGAGATCAGGTGAAAATTTGGATTTTTGGGTGATCTTGCAAGAAAAGAGAACAAGCCACTTGACAGGTTCAAAAAGGCTCCTAGATGCCAAAAACATGGAAAAAAGATGCAAAATGAGCCTCGGCTGGGCAAAAATGGGATCAAGTGTCTAAAAACCTAGCTTGACAAATTTAAACGAGGTCAAAAAACCCTAGTTTTCATGCTTAAATAGCCCTCGATGGGTCACTTTCAATTCATTTGCACACTCAACCTTTAGAAATTCCTTTCTTTTGAGCTTCGACCTTCATTCGAGATGGCACAAAGAGTGTTTCCCTATCACATTTTGGAGTTAGTGCGAGTGTACCAATGACTTCCAAGCGCAAGACCACCAGTATGTGACCCTAACCCAACTTGTCCTTTCAATTTTTGTGCACATTTAATAGGGTTTAAAAGGTCAAACAAGTCCAACAACGTAGTTTGGCACTACTAAAAGGGTCAAATCGATGCCATGTAGCCTTAAACTATGTTGCTATTGCAAATGGTGTCACCGCGGTCTAGTTAGGGACTTACGGGTCAAACTCCAAATGGTACTGCATATGCAAATGGCACCGATGTGAGCTAGTTTGGAGATTAGGATTTTGAGCCAAAAGGGTCCGTAGTCAAACTAGGATGTTGCAACAAAATTTAGCGTTTAGAGGTTCCAGCGGTGCAATTTGGAGCTTCCAAATAGTGACACATTTGCAAACGACACCTTTTTTGTTTCAGTCTTGAAAAATCCAAACGAGGTCCTTATTTTTTTATGAAACTTGACATTGTGACTTTACTAGTGCAAGAGGACATGGAGCCCATTCATTCACGTGAGCATTGATCCCCAGTTCTTAGTAGATTGACTGGATTGCACGAGTTTCTTCAAGAGCACCTTGGGGTGATCGGGTTATGGTATGTCACATACACACCCACCACCAGGACACACCTCAGCATGATGACCACACTGGCAGAGAGATGGCATAGTGAGATGTCATTATTTCACTTCCCTATCGATGAGGTGATCGTCACCCTGGACAAGATCTAACATATTCTTCGATTGTCGATCCATGGTGAGAGGGTCATTTATGACATGGACATCGGAAAAGATGCCTATTAAAAGGTTATGGGGATTGATGAGGTTATCTTTATTCAGGGTTAGCTCAAGCTGGAGTGTTACAGAGGTCAGGTGTTCACCTTCTGACTGATTGTGGCTGCGATCATCTCAACACTTGTAGCACTAGATTAGCAAGGCCAATATTTTAGTCTGGGATGGGTCCTAGCTTGGGAACAGATGCTACATAGGAGGGAGTTCTTTTTGTAGGGGCCAATGATACTGACTTCACTCTATCATGATTTACACGAGTTCACCTATTACGACAGTAGGGCCATCAAAGCTAGAGTTACACTTCTACACATCTGGGCCTAGGAGCACATTGTCGTGCTTTGCCCATGAGTTACAATTGTTGATGTGGAGTTGAATGAACCAACAGTTTGAAGATATAGGGGTCATCTTACCTTTACCTACATAGGAGCAGTGATTATCCCTCACTAGAGGAGGGTGATCGATGAGATGATTGTATTCAGATGGAGGTCTTGGCTTGGGATGCCTATATGGTATGATGATGCACAAAAAATTTTCTATGCAAGGAAGGACATATTGATGCAAGGAAAGGAGCACACCATGTTTGAGTGCTACCTACCAGATTGGGTAGCTAATTATATTAGCGATACTCCAGACAAGTTAGATGATTAGTATGTAGCCATTTTTGCTTGGGCCATGAGGGAGACCACATGGGGTTAGATGATCCCTCTAGAGGACACAATGGATTCCTTCATGAAGTTGGTTGTGAGGTCGTGGCCATATGATCAGGGGTAGGAAGAACCCAAGACTACACAAGCATATATTGACTAGTTTAGGCCACCCATCAGATTAACAATGCTAGGGGTAGTTTTACCATGATGAAGATCCTGAGGCTAGACAACAAGGCAGGGGAAAGGAGGATGAGGAGATGGGGACAAAGATGAAGAAAGAGACAAAGGCAGAGGAGGAGGTGGGCCACCTCTAGACCATTGAGTCCAAAGAGACTAGGGGAACGGGCATCAGCTGAGAGATACCCCTAGGGACTTACAACAATAGCCCCAGAGAGACTAGTAGTAGCCACCACCATCACCACCACCTTAGCTAGATCAGAGGGATGTTCTCATTCAACAGCTCTAGGCACATGGTTCTACATTGACAACCAAGAGAGATCAGGCCTGAGTAAGCGAGATCGGGCTGTGCAGTAGAGACAGACTACAAAATTACAATTAGCATAGGAGGTGGGTTTTCAGTAGTAGCTTGAGAGCATGGTTGTGATAGCATAGGGTAGGACAGTCCCGGTATGCATGTACCGAGATGCAGTGAAAGAGGCAGAGTACTACTGGGTACATTATCATCAAGCAGTACCTTGAGTAGCCTAGGAAATCTCATAGCAAACAGGGTAGAGGTAGGACCAACCTAAGAGATAGCCAGGCGAGGCGAGCAGCCATTAGGGCTAGCTCACATTTTTGATCAGCAACACCATTCTTTTTGAGGTCCATGGGCTCCATTTTTTATAGCCTCATGGGTGTTTGTATACATTGATTGATTCATACACATGAAATTTGATCTTGATTCTTTGTACCATGACGATTGTATTATTTTGATGATATATGATATGATTGATTTGATCTGATATATGATGTATCCTATTTTACTTATACATGATGGATGGATGCATTTAATTTTCTATATATGATGCGATGTATGATTCTATTTTATGTGCTGTAATGCGATGTATGCTTTTATGTGATGTGATGCAATGACTATGGATGCATTTATTTTTCAATATCTTTTCTATGTACTTTTTATGATGATGTGGATGTAAATAATATGATATGCAAATCTATACTATGCACCTAATTATTGATGATATATTTTATGGGATGTATGAGATGTTATGCTATATTCTTTTTATATGTATGATATGATGATGTATGTATGGATGATATGGATGTTTATGATTATGACATGATGATACATTTATGATGACATGATGATGCCTATGTGATTATGACAATGGATGATATGATGTTACTCATGATATGAGAATGCTTATATGATAATATGACAATGCATATGATGACATTTTTATGATTATGTAATGGATGTGAATGTATGGTTTATAAGATGCTTATAATAGCCAATCTATATTATGAAAAGATGAAATGCAATGCATGTGAGATGATTAAGGTTTTCTATATGATATGATATGGTATGCAGTATGCTAACGGTTTGTGGATGTAAGATGGATGCATTAGTAATGCTTTTGATTAACTGTCATGGTACCATGTTAGTGCAAAAAGAAGACATAAGAGAGAGGATCCAACAAGCCTACATTACTAGAGATGATAATGATGATGATGATGATTTTCTTATCAGGAATTGGGATTTTAAAAGGGCTACTTACCTTATGTTTGATAATACACATAGGCATGATGCATCAAGGTGTAAAGGACCAGGATGGCGTTGCACCTAGTGCGATGGAATTTGAATTGACAATAAGATAGGAGTATTTATGTTCACACCTAACACATGAAACCCTATTTAGAATGAAATTTAAATATTTCAAACATCTCAGACCAAAACATAGAAAGGAAAGCCTTCATATGTGGTCAACAAGACACCTAAAACACCCTCCCTATAGACCAAACAAAGTAGGCATGACCAAGGTTATATTACAAGAACATCCAACAAGAAAAACAGATAAAAGATAATGATTGTTGCCCCATTTCTTTCTCTCTAAATCCTTTTGTATGGACATCATCAAGAGGTCATCAAAATGAGCACAATAAGATAAATCAACAAGGAAAAGATCAAGTAAACAAACAAGCTAAAGTTCTTCAATACTGCTAGCCAAGACTAAACTACAGTGATGCATGATGTTTATGTCCATTGTAGGAAGGATGCTTCCTAGGAAATGATGTTATTAGATGATGATATTGACTAGATGATAGACTATTAATACCAAGAGTTGACCAACTTGTTTACCTACTAACCTAGACTTAAGACCTTGACATTTTGAGTTTTCACTTTTGAATTGCTAGACTTGTTTTTGACTATTTCACCAAAGGTTGAGGTTGAAAATGATTTATTATGAGTGAATGTTTATTTTGGGTGAAAGCGAGATGGAATGGATGGATTTTTTCAAATATTTGAATGTTTTTGATGTTTTGAAATGTTTTGAGGTTGTTTTTGGTATTTTCAAGATGTTTTACAAATGTTTTGATTTTCAAAATTTTCAATGTTTTGGGGGTTTTTTCTAAGATTTTGACCAAGAGACTAACCTAAAGACCTATCTTAGTGGTCTCTAGCGCTGATCAATAGATCAGCCTTGCCTACGTTATATATGCATAGACCATATAGTTCGACTGACACAAACTCGATTATTGATGAGATATGAACAAATGGATTGCCACTTTATTATGAAAGACTCCTAAAGGACTGACCTAAGTGTCTTGGGGGATGATTAAAGATCAACCTTTCCTACACTCAGAGCTTAGAGCTCCATAGTTCAACAAGATGACTCTATTTTTTACTTTTTGACCTAATTTTTACTATTTTGGATTTTCTATTTTTTTGAATGTTTTTGGATTTTTGGATTTTTTGATATTTTTGGATTTTTGGATGTTTTTGGTTTTTCTAATTTTAGGAAGACCTCAAGAATATACATGAATCCGATCCGATAAGAACATGCCCCAAGTGTGATGCAATAGACTACTCCGATATAGGCAGGACAAATTGACCTTACGAATGGGCCGAGTAGTACTAGGAGGGATCATGACATGAACACAAGACCAAGCTATGATGCAGACACAAATGGGTGATGGATGGAGATATGTAATGAAATGGATGATGGAAGCGTGATGGATGGATGATGCAGAACAAGTCGTGGAGATCCCAGTGGATGGAAAGTGATTATTTACACAAGGCGCTTGTTTGCAAATTTTTCACCAAGGTACTTGCCCAAAGCGCCATCGAAGTGGTTTTCACTATAGGAAAATTTTTATATTTATTATTTTTAATCATTTTTCTAATATTTTTGGATTTTTTGTATTTTGGTTTTATACCTTGAAAGATTAGGCATAAATTTTTTTGAGATGGGAGCTATTCATGGGCTCCTGCAGAGGTTCACCTTTTGGTGTTGATAACCGATATGCCCTTGACTTGTAGCTTGTTGTGATGATGAAGGGTCCTAACCAATTGGGTTCAAATTTTCCCTTGCTATCCAAATTTGGAACATTCTTCTGATTCTCCTTCAACACAAGCTCTCTGACTTGCAAGATTCAACTCCTGATCTTCTTGTTGTAACTTCTCCTGAGGTGATTTTGGTAGACTTACAAATGGTTTAAGGCATCCATGTGTCACTCATCTAATAGTTCCAGCTCATTTAGTCATGATACTTGGTATTCTTCATCTATGATGAGATTCTGCAATGATATCCTTAGGGATGGGAGCTTGATCTCAATGGGAGGTATGGCCTCTGATCCGTAGACCAAGGAGAATGGGGTAGCACCTGTTGGTGTGTGGGTGCTTGTTCGATAGGCCCATAGGGTGGGATTCAATTGTAGATGCTAGTCACAACCAATGTCATTGACTTTTTTCTTGAGGATTTTCAAGATGGTCTTATTTGTAGCCTTAGCTTGGCCATTTCCTTGGCGATAGTATGAAGTGGAAAAGTGATGTTGGATTTTGAAATTTTACAATAGGTCATGAACATCTTGGTTTTTGAAAGGTGTCCTATTATTTGAGATAATGGCTTGAGGGACACCGTAGCAGACAATTAGGTAGTTTAGAATGAACTTGGATATCTACTTTTTGATGATATAGGTCATGGGAATGGCCTCCACCCACTTCGTGAAGTACTTAGTGGCGGTGATGATGAACTTACGTCCACTAGATGAGGTGGGGATAATTTTTCCAATGAGATCGAGCCCCCACTATGAAAAGGGCCAAGGTGTGACAATTGGGTTGAGCTCCTGAGCTGGTGCATGGATCAGATCCCCATGTTGCTAACACTACAAACATCTTCAGACATAGTCATGAGCTTCCCTTTCCATTGTAGGCCAATAGTACCTAGTCCTTAGTAGTTTCTTAGCCAAGGTCATACCACTCGAATGTGAACCACAAATGTCATTATGTACCTTGGTTAAAGCATTCAAAGCTTCCTCAGTGATTAGGCATCATAAAAGTGTTCCTTCGATGCTTCTACGATATAGGGTATCTCCTAGGATGACAAAACAGGATGAATTTTTGACAAAGGCCCTTTTGAGGTTCGGGGTTATATCTGTGGTGAGGACTCCTATTCTCAAGTAAGTGTATATATCATGATACTAGGGTTCACTGGGACCAAAAATTTCACACGCAAATTAAGACTCTGGTACCTCAAATGCTGGTACGAGAAGTTGCTCTATAAGAATTTTTTTTTTGGGATGTTGCATGGGATATCCAATAGCGATTCAATTTTTGCCATGGTGTCCATTGCTTTGTTATTTTCTCTTGGTAGTTGTTCAAATGTGATATCAATGAAGAACTCCTTGAGGATTTCCACCAACTTCTTTTATGGATTCGACTTGTTGTCCTTTGTTTGATACTCATTGTTGATTATGAGTTGCGAGTCTTCATAGACCTTGAGTGCCATGATTTGCCACTGTACTCCAATTCTTAGCCCTATGACAAGAGCCTCATATTATTCGATGTTATTTGTGCACACAAATGACAAATTGTATGATTTAGGTATGTAATTACCTTGTGGAGTGATAAAGAATCTACCTAATCCTAATTTGTGTTGTGTGTAGGATCCATAAAAGTACATTTTCTAGTGATTTGTTACACTTAGGTTGAAGATTGATTCATTAGGGAATTCTAATACAAGTGGGTTTTTTGCATATATTGGTGCTTCTTCCAGTTGCTTTGCAATTTCTTGTCCTTTAATGGCCTTTTGTTCCACATACTCAATGTCATGCTCTATTAGGATCATAACCCATTTATCCGTTCACCCCATAAGAGTTTCTTTAGAAAGAAGGTACTTGAGTGGGTCTATCTTTACAATGAGCTTTATTTGATGTGCTAGCATGTAATTTCTAAACTTTTGTGTGGAAAACACAACTGCTAATAAAGATTTCTCAATGGACGTGTAGTTTAGCTTGTGTTCCACCATAGTTCTAATGATATAATAGATAGATCTCTCTTTCCCATTTTCATCATGTTGTGCTAAGAGAGCGCCGAGAGTTGTTGTTGTTGTTGATATGTATAGGATCAAGGGTTTGTTTGGAATTGGTAGCATGAGAACTGGTGGTGTGAGCAAGTACTCCTTGATCTTGTTGAAAGCCTAATCACATTTCTTGTCCCATTTTTATGTCACCCCCTTATGGAGTAGATGGGAATATGGGATAGCTTTGTCTGCTAGTTGCGCTATGAACCAATAGATGGACTGGAGTCTTCCTTGTAGGCCTCTTAGTTGTTTCAATGTTTTCAGTGCCTCCATTTCGAGGATTAATTTGAATTTGGCGAGGTCTACCTTGATTCCTCTCATGGATACAATGTACCATAGGAGCTTGCCTAATTGTACCCTAAAGAGGCACTTTTTTGGATTTAGTTAGACCTTGTACTTTTCTAACTTGTCAAAAATGGAGCTCAGAGCTGCTATGTGATCCCAACATTTCCTTGATTTAGCCAATATATCATCCACATAATCTTCCACAATTTTATGAATGATATCATGAAATATTAGTGTCATGGCCCTTTGATAAGTAGATCCTACATTTTTTTATCCCAAATGGCATCATATTCCAAAAATATGTCCCCCATGGACAAGTGAAAGTTGTTTTGTGTTGGTCCTCCTTTTCTATCATGATCTGGTTGTAACCTGAGAATCTATCCATTAATGATATAATCTCATGTCCTATTGTCATATCCACAATCATATCAATGTCTAGGAATGGGAAATCATCCTTGGGACATGCTTTGTTCAAACCTCTAAAAGATATGCAAATGTGGATGCTCCCAGTGGGCTTTGAAATAGGTACAAGATTGGAGACCCACTTTGGATAATCTATTGGCCATATGAACACTGCATCTAGGATCTTTTGTAATTCCATTTTGACCAACAATGCTATCTAGGGATGCATCTTCCTTAGCTTTTGTCTCACCGGCTTTGCTTTGAGATATACAACTAGGTGGTGGACCACAACTTCTAGATCAAGGCCTAGCATGTCAGCATAGGTCCAAGCAAAGTTTATCTTTCTTTTAGAAATGTCGCTAGGAGTTCTTGCTCTTTTCTCAGAAGTGATTATGCATAGAAGGTGATATGCGACATTTCCTCTATTCCCAGGTTGACTGGATTGCACTTCTCTGCTAAGAACGCCGACTTCTCCTAATGAATAACAGTGAGAGGAAGATTGAATCCATCATACTTCAATGCCTTAGAGAGGTTTTCACTATTGGATACGTCCTTTATTTTTACTATTTTTGGGTCAAAGAGTGCCATAGTGTGGTTTTCACTCAAAGACCTAGAGATTATTCTGAGATTTTCACTTTTGCAACTGAAGGATTCAATCGTTTCCCTATAATAGGAATGTGTGTCCAGTATGATGTCAAATCCAACTTTTTGATCTTTGTATGGTATCATATCCTGCAATCCCTTGAATTCTGAGAGTGCCTCATCATTTTTGAATGTGCCCAAAACTAGTGGTCCTTGTTGGTCGTAATTGATGAGTTGGGGATAGACTAAGTTTATTTCATGGGTTTGATTGGTTGACTCAAAAGATAGGGTACTAATCATGAGAAGGGAGGAATCCTCAAATAGCATAGGCAAGTCAGTTATGGGGTCCTCATCACTACTACACATGTCGGTTATGTCAAAGGTAAAGTTATCTATGAATCGACTTGTGGATATTGGTAATTGAAGGGTAGATGTTGATAGCTTAGGGGGAGTTTTGACCTTTCTAACCGAGGCACCTTTTCCAAGTATGGTTACCTTTGAATGGGTATATCCAAGGCTAAGATTTCTCATACGCTTCTCTGGAATGAGAGGTACTAGAAGACCATTGTGATTATGTCCAAGTTTTTTGTTTTTTTATAGCCCATACCAAGAATCATTTGTAATCATTTGTTGCTCTCATCCATGGGAAGATCAGGTGCGGGCCTTTCACCTTGGTACAACAAGCTTGATATCTCTTTCTCATCTACTATTTCCTGACTTAGATATCCCCAACATCTAAATCTAGAAGGGTATTCCCCAAAGGTTTGGGATGATATTTTAGCTGGTTGGGGTTGTCGATGAGACCTAAGAGATTGAGGTAAATCTCCTAATACAAAATCACTTTTCTTCATTTTATAATCCCCACACCCATTTTCTTGGATAATGACCTTGATTTCAGAGATATCAAGAACGATAGGTGTCTTTGTCTTAGAAGTGGAGGCCAAGGTAGCTAGGTCTACATACAGAGTCATAGGACCTTCATCGTTCTTCGGGACTTGGGGGATTTTATGATATTTTTCTTCTAGATTCTTGTAGTAAGCAAAGGGCTTGGGATCACCATAGACCATGACCTCTTGATTTTGATATGGGAATTTGACATGCTGATGGAAATTTGATGTGACAGCTTGCATCCCATGGATCCATGGATGCCCCAAGAGGATGTTGTAAGATAAATCAAGGTCAAGAACCTGGCATCTGGTTTCCAAAATGGTTGGCCCTACTTGAATAGGGAGTTGAATAGTGACTTGAGACACTCTTTCCTAATCATCATATGCTCTGATTGTGATACCCTCACCCTTTTCAATGGCATCCTTTGAAAATCCTAGATTCTTTATTAGTTTGAGAAAATAGATATTTAGACCTATATCCCCATCCACCAAGACCCTTTTGAATTTTTTTTATGAACCAGGACTTCAAGGTGGAGTGCACAATTGCGAGACGATTAGGTGGGGATGTCCTAATCAGAGAATTTTAAGAGGCTTGGGGTAGTGATGTGTCTGACCATAGCTTGGAACTAGTCAACATCAAGATCTGTGGAGATGGTGGATGAAGCAAATACTTCCTCTAGGATTATTCTATTTACAAGTTATATCTTTAGCAACTCCATGATGGAGATCTGAGCAGGGGTTCTTTTCAGCTGGTCTAGGAAATTGTAGTCATTGGGAATGGATTTCATATTTGAGGTGGATTCTATAGGTGGTTGTGATGACCCAACAATGGTAACTTTATCATTGTGTGTGGTGACTCCACAATCAACTTTGTCTCCATTGATGTTAACAATAGTGACCCATTCGTCTAGGGATGCGACAACATTATTGTACACATGGTTCACATTGGCATACTTTCTCTTTCCATGGTTGTTCCCTTTGTTATGATCCAACATCAAATTCATGTATATTTTAAGGTCTTGATTTCTAGCTAGTTGTTCAATGTTTATGATCTTGTCATCGATGAGGTCTTGGATTAGATTTTTTAGCCTCATGCAACTGGCCATGGTGTGCCCCTTGATTTTGTGAAAATCACAAAGGTGGTTTTCATTGTACCATGGTGGTTTCACTTGGGGTTCTTGATAGTTCTCATAAGTGGTAATTTTCATGATATTTTCATTTATTAGTTTCTTCATGATCGATTCAATTGGTTCCCCAAGGGTAGTGTATTTTATCTTGGGGGGATACTTGTTTCGCGGGGGTGGTCCCCCTTGATTATTCAGGTTGTTGACTTGATTATTGGGTGGTTGTTGTGATAGCATGTTGGATTGTGTGTTGTTTTGATTGTTGCCTTGCAGTTGTTGGTATGATTGCATGTTTTGTTTTGGAGCATTGATTATGACCTTGGCATCCACCACACCATCATTAATGACGTTCTATTTCTTCACCCATGTGCAAGGTTTTTCGTGATAGTTGGTGGATGGGCGGTTGTCTTGATGTTTTGGATATGTGGGTGTCCCCCCTTATGCAATAAGGGCTTGTTCGATATTGAGCACCTTGGGGATCAAATGGTCATATGTGGTGATACATTGCATCTTGAGATGGAATGACAGTGTTCTCTCAAGATTGGAAATGATGGTGCAAATTTTTTGTTCCTCTGGCATGATCCATTTGCTCCTATTGGCCTTGGATCACCATCGTTACAAGAAGGAAGAAAATTATTCCCCTTTAGCTTTTTTGAGTGTAGATACTTCCTCTAGTCTAATATCCATGTCAATGTTGAATGCATAGTTCTTTATAAATACATCTATGATTTCTTGGAACTTTTTGATTCTAGGAGGAAGGCGAGAGAACCATTCCATGGCAGGGCCAGCCAAACTTCAAGGGAATAGCCGCATCAGATATGTATCATCATAAGCAACCTCCATGCAATGTACTTGGAATTCCCTAATGTGATCTTCAGAGTTTCTTGTCCCACAATATTTGTCAAATTTAGGGATTTCAAATCCCTTTGGGAATGGTACCATTGTGAGGCTCCTTTCAAATGGATAGGGGCACAAATTGCTTGGTATATTTGTAGTTTTCCCTAATTGAAGATCGAGCACTTTTTGCCAGAGAAATTTGATTTGTGTTGTTATGGCGTCTTATGGATTGGAAGGTGGAGTGAATGTGTTTTGAGGTGGTCGAGGTGTTTAAGTGATAGGTGGAGTGTTGGGTATGTTGGTTGGAGTTTTTTGCAAGCTCTGTTGTGCAATCAAGGCTTGCTGATATGCCTGCATTTTTTGTTGTACCAACAATGTTTGTTGTTGGTCTTGTTGTTGTGATTCCAACAACGCTTCTTGTTGGTCTTGTTGTTGTTGTGCCAATAATGCTTGTTGTTGGGCTAGTAATTGGGTTGCCTCTTGTTGTGCTTGGTACTATTGTAGGGCTTGCTGATATGCTTGTTGTTGATCTACTTGTAGTTGTGCCTAGTATTGCACTTGCGCTTGTGCTAGAACCTGTGCAACTTGAGCTTGTACAGTTTGGGCAACCTATGTAGCCTGTGCGGCTTGTGTAGCTTGAGCAGCTTGAACTGCTTGTGTAGCTTGGGAAGCTTGGGTGGC
Organism: Sequoia sempervirens; assembly: GCA_007258455.2. Classification (NCBI taxonomy): domain Eukaryota; kingdom Viridiplantae; phylum Streptophyta; class Pinopsida; order Cupressales; family Cupressaceae; genus Sequoia; species Sequoia sempervirens. The sequence continues at coordinate 85,716 of VDFB02260271.1, read as the reverse complement.
TTGCTATTATTGCAACAAAGCTTGAGCTTGGGCAACCTGTTGTGCTTGTTGTGCTTGTTGTGCTTGTTGAGCAGCTTGAGTTGCTTGCACTTGTTTAGCAACTTGTTGTGCAGCTTGCATGTTTTGTGCTTCTTGAGCTTGGAACTGTTGAAGTGCCTTCTGATTGGATTATTGAGCTACTTGCAATGTGATGCTATATTGGTTAACCAAGTTTGATCTTCATGGCAGTGGTGGTGGTAGATTCAGAATGGTGTTTGTTGTTATCATGAGGGGTGCTATTGTATTGATGATGGGGATTTGTGTAGTGGATGGTGTGATTAATATGATAGGTCCCTGGAAGACCACGTTTTGAGGTATCATAGATGAGGTGTGGATTTCTTGTGTTGTTTGGATCATTTCCACTTGTTGTTGTGATATTGATGGCAAGATTAGAGGATTTGGTACAATGTTTTGATTTATGATTGGGGGGTTGCTCGAATTTTGCTGATTGGTGGGTGGTAAAGGTAAAAGGGGGTTGCTCACAACTGATAAGTGGTGTGGATGTTAATGGAAAAGGTGGAAGTGGTGGAAAAATGGGTGGTGTGTTCCCTTGAGGAAAAGATGATGATGAGGGGTCAAAGATTCCCCCTTGTCCAAATAGCCCACCTTCTCCTTACGAAATCATAGGGAGAGATGTTTGTGTGTTGAGAGGATATGTTGGTTTTGCATGAAAAGAGGATGGGTCATTGGGGTCGTGAAAGGTGAGAAAAATGTATGGGTGTAGTGGATTCAATGGGACAGATTGACCCAATATGGTATTTGCATCCAAGTCTTGGTTGTTCACAAGGGGTTGTGTTTGAAGAGCATGAAGTAATGAGCTCCCCTTGTTGACAATTGGTTGAGTTGGAGCAATAAATGATGTGATTTGTGGGATGTTTTGAGTGATGCTTTGGAATGGAGGTGTGGATGATACCAGTGGTATAATACCAAGAGGCTTCTCCACAATAGTGATTACATCAAAATCAGAAGGGATTTTAGCCCCTTCTTTGGCCAATTCTAGCATGTATTGTGAGGGGTTAAGTTTTATCATGGCATTGACAATTTTGTGAGTCTCAGGATTTTGGACCATTTCAATAATCTCATCTTGAGTCATCCCTAAAAAATTATTGGTGATGTCTTCCACTTGACCACCTTCTTCTTGAGAATCTTGTGGAAGTGGAGGAAGATTGAGCATGGGATTGCTAGACCCAATGGGATTTATTTTGGGAGCAGTTTGACTCAAGTCACTTGAAGTGGAAGTTTCTTTGTTTGTTTCCATGTTTTTCTTGTGTTGAGATCTAGTTTGGACCATAAAATAAGGATAAATTTTTAGGAATGGGAGGTGAACCTTTAATTCCTTGGATTGATCTAAACTTTAGGTACAAAAAAGAAAGTCTGAGATATTAAGGATCAAAAGGATGATGATGGTGATAATGAAAGATGGATTGATTGGTGAATGATTGGAACTCTTAGGGAACCTTGAAGAGGATGCTAAACCTTAGGAATTTTAGATTGATATTTGATTTGATTTTGGATTTTTATTTTGATTGGATTTGGTTTGGATAATGAACTCATAAACTCTAAGAGGTTGGATGTTGTCCTAGAGAAAACTTATTCACAAGATGATAATTTAACTAGGTGTGTAAAGAAGGATTCATCTACACAAACCTAGTCAAACAAAGATAATTTTGATTTTTGATTTCAAGAGGATTTTCCCAAAGTTTAGCATACAGGATTTTTTCAAGATTTCCAAGAGTTGTTTGTGAGGTGGATTTTTATTTTGATGTTTGAAGGATGGATGAAGGTGTTTTGATTTTGATCCTAAAAGGCTTAGAAAGACCATTTTTAACTAGACCAAGGTGTTGAAGAACATGCTAATACTTCCTATGTGAGATACTCAAACCTTTGAAAGAGGCTTGGATTTTGAAAATAGTAAAATGAATACAAATTTGGATTGTTTCTTGATGCATGTTTGTAAAAGTTGAAGTTCAATCTTTCTCTAAATTTGTAAGGCATAGACAAGTGTTTGTTGCTAGCTTTTTGACTAAGACCTTTGGATTTTGGTTTTTGGATTTTGATATTTTGGGAAATCATTTGGAAGAGCACATGTGTGGGGTCCAATTGTTTCTTATCTTTGCTTAATGAGTCCCTTTTAATACAAACACTTTCTTGATTATGTTTTCAAACTAAATGTCTAATGTCCCAATTTCTTCTCATCCCACAAAGTCCATTATGTGGAAATCAAGGAAATTAAGACAATAGTTCCCTAATGTTGACTTTAGTGGGAGAAAATTGAGATGTAAATTCAAATGCTTGGAAGCCTCTAAGGATAGAATCCCTAGGGAAAGCAATAACACTTGAATTTTTTCAAAGGTATTTGCTTCCTCTAAAGGGTTTGAAATTTGATGATTATGGTTGAATGTTTGTTTTCCAATGTTTTAGATCAAGCAAAGTGTTTTTATTCCAAGAAAATGCACAACCCTATGGATAGTCAAGAGACAATATTTGTTGAATCCCCACTTGGATAAATCTAGCTATGCTTATTCTTGGTGGATGATTAAAAGCTTGACCACACTGGCTCCCCTCCATGACACTCACTTCTATGGGTCAGCCAAGCTTTAGTACCTATGAAACTCCCATGGCATACTTATCATCTCTACCAAGAACTGCAAAAATTTGGGGCGGCTTAAGAATGACCGTTATTGCACCAAAAAATTATAGATAAGGATTTAGGCTTCTAAACAAATTGGTTCTTAGTCAGGGTGATCGAGGACATGGCACCTTGGGAGCATCCAAAAAGCCTCTAAAGGCTTTAATCAATCCTACTAGGGGATCTTATACTTTTTAAGGTAGTACCTCATTCTGAAAGACACTGTACGGCTAAGGCCTACATACCATTGGACTTGACGATTTAGTCTTATCCTTTTATATACCGGCCTAAGTGAAAAACAAGTTGGAGTCACCTTTGAGTTATCATTTTGGATGTGTCTCTTAGGAAGGCCCCTCTAAGGGTAAAAAAAGTGAGAAATAACATTTGTAGTTCGATCGACCTTTGTTTACATGAACAAAGAGAGAACACATGCAATATGTTCCACTCACACTAGTAAGATTTTGTTCAATTTTAAGAACCCAAATTGAAGTGTGGAGACAATTTTTTATACTACTTAATATCACCAAAATACTTTTGATTCTCAAGATCACTGTGAGGTGCGAGAGAAGCGCATACACCTCTTAAATGATATTACTTTGCATAAGAAATTACAAAACACAAAAATCACATGTATATTTTAACCTTTAAAGCAAGAATGGATTCTTTTTAAGCACCAATATTGAAGTGTGAAATTTTCTTATTCAATTTTAAAAACCCAAAACAAAATTTAGTAAGTTCCTAAGGTTCTTTTTAATCCCTTTGTTTTGTTCTTTGTAAGCCCAAACGAAAATTATTGAGTCCTAAAAAGTTTGAAGATGACAAAGTCCTTAAAAATGGGATTGTAATTGCTCCTCAAAGTGTTCAAAAACACTTGATACAATATATTGATGATGCCAAAAGAAGTATTTCTTTCGTTTCCTCCTTCCCTTTTGATCACTCCAACCTACAAAACTAGTTAAAAACTACAAAAACATAGCCAAAAACTAGTTAGAAGTCAAAAGTAATAAAAACTAAAAAGCACATGTTAAAATTAACTTGAAAATTGCCTTTTACCCCACTCCATGGTGGAACAGTTTCAAGAGTGTCAACGACGCTCTAGTGAGACCAACGACGGTCTGTGGATTGACAGTGAGCGTGATTGCGATGCTACTTTACCCACTGACAGACTTTGGAGTTTGAGTTCTCCAGGTAGAGTGGAGAATGACTTGAGTGACGTAGTTTTTAGTTTGATAGCGTCGCTAAATAGCGCAGCTAGATTGTTAGTGGCACAATTTGACCTAGCAATGGTGTAGTTTCTTGTAGACACACAATTTTTTTTTTAAATAGCAAAATTTGGTGAAAAAATGTGTTAATTTTTTCAAATCTGCCCTCCTTCTAGCACCAAAATGTGAATGGTGATCCTATACCTATCAAACGCAATGAAAAAACACAATATTAGTCCAATATGCAAGTTAGAAACATCATTCGCCATAAGATTCATTTGAAATGCAAAGAACGAGAAATAACATGAAGAACACAAATAAAAGTTATCAAATCCTATTCAATGCTCAAACTCTTAATCCCATGAGGGAATTGGTGCTATTTTGATGTGGAAAATTTCCCTTTCCCAATTCCTAATCAAGCTTGATGATGCATTTTGAAGATTGATGATCGTCAATGAAATTTTTCCATAACCTAGCTATGAAATGATGAAAAACTATGAAAATGGATGATAATGGATGAAGATTGTTCAAAACAATGAAGATGATAACTTTGCATAAGTTTTGGATCAAATGCCTAAGATTGTGGATCCCAAATTAGTAAAAGAGCCTTCTATTTATAGAAGAGAATGATGGAGGAATAGGAAAATGGATGGATGTGGGATCAAACACCAACCAATAACACAATGCCACTTGTCAACATGTGAGTGGACAAAGGTGGAGCACATTTTGATGAGAATGTGCACATTAATGCTATTAGGTGGAAATTCAAATTTGGAGAAATGACATGTTGGAGGGAGATGAAAGATGAATTAAATGCCACTTGGCTCAAGAAAAGGACATGTAAGAGGCCTTTAATGCCTTGTTGGATGGACAAGTCCTTTTGGGGGGAGATTTTCAAATTTGAGGGATATTCCAACTTTGATGCCTTTTTGAATGAAAATAGGACATTTATAAATCAATTAAATTGATTTTCATGAGCAAGTTGCAAAAGCTAGAGGATTTGAGTAATTAGTGTTAGCATTAATCATTATTTGATTAATTTTAATGGAAGTGAGCTGATTTGACATTGCAATTTAGATTTTAGGATTTAAATAAATCAAAATGAGAGGAATAATTATTTTAGAATTAAGTAAATAAAGTTTGACTTATTTAATTAAAGAGGACATGGTGTTAGATTTAAATCAAATAAAGATTAATTTATTTAATTTAAAGGAGATGACTTTAGAACCTAATTAAATAAAATGAATTATTTAATTAAAAGGGGGACTATAGGATTAATTAAACAAAATGATTTATTTAATTAATAGAAGAAAATGATTTAATCAAATAAAATTAATTTATTTGATTAAGAGATGAAATGTGATGAATTTAATCAAATAAAGATTATTCAATTAAATGGTTAGTAAAGTAGATGATTCAGGATGAAACGATGTTAGTAAATCAGGATCAGGTGTATAGGATCAATCAGTATATTTTACGTGTCTACACCAAGTGTTGAGTGACCTTTGAGGTGAGATGTAAAGTCTTTCAACCTCAAAAAGGTAGCACATGAGGTTTACCAAATAACTTGGTAAGCTCTAGAGGCTTAAAGGTTGCATATTTAGTTAGACAAGATGTTGTCTAACCTCATCAACCTAAGTACACTTAATTATAGTGAATAGATAAATTATTCACTCTAATACATATTTATGTTACCTTTTATTTACAATTATAATGGTCAAAGTTTTATACCCCTAATGTAGTCCATTATATTTTGGGTCCAATTTTATTAAAGTATCCTTTGTGGCTTAATAAGCCTATAAATAGCATATTCTTTCCTCTACTTTGAATTTTAACATTATCAACAATTTTCCCATCATCACTCATCGCCAAGAGTCTAGCCCGATCCCTACATCTCTCATTCTACATATTAGATCAGATTTGCGAGTATGAAATTGGCTTAGATAATTTCCATAATTATAAACTTGAACCTTAAGCTTTTAATGTTTACAAATATAAATTGAAGATTTCCCAATATTTTCATTGGTCAATGTGAGCCAAACTAGTGCACAGTTGTGTGATTTTATGTACCATGTTAATCTATTTAATTACATTTATTATTTATTTTCAAATAATGTGATTTTATGTACCATGTTATTCTATTTAATTACATAATTATCTTGAGAATATTATGTACTGGATTGTTATTACAAATTATTATTTCATAGTTATTGAATTAGTTTACATATGGGTTTCATTGAGGAGACCATGAAACTTAATAAGAAAGTTCTTGTAGACACCACCCTACTTCAAACACATGTATTATATAGAAAAAATAAGCATTCAACATTAAAGTGATAAGACATAATGTAATACACCAAGCTATTGAATCCTAGATGCAAATCCTTATCTCAAGCTTTAGTAACACCCACAAGATCTCTCATAAAGAAAACTAAAGAGTAAATATTGTCTTGCCAAGACCAATTATCTTGGAAAAAATTCTACTTTAAAATATTTTATGGTCATGCTTAGGATCACTAGGTGATTTTCACATGGCTACACAAGGTCATGCAGCAAAAAAATCACCACAATAATCTTGTTCAATAATTTGTGTTAAAAAATAAGAATAAGATAAATAAGATACAAATAGATTCAAAGATGTTTGATTTGAACCCAAGGCATATGGACATATCAAGATGTGAAAATGGAAGAAATAAAATTTTCAATTTTATAATTTTATTTTCATCTTATTATTTTAATAGAATGATTTCTAACTAATATGTGTGATAAATCAAAACTCTTCTTGAATTAGACGTATCTAGTGTCAATGCAAATTTTCTAATTCAATATTCTTGACTATGTGATTCTTTTCTATATGATCATTCACTAATCTAATATTTATTTTAACTATTGTAACCATGATTTTTGATGCTTTCCTAAAATTCATGTCTGCCCATGTCAATTTTGTCTAAGTTGAAAAGATCCCTCTTTCCTATGGTTTTCAAAACCTTGTTAGGCCTCGCTTAGGTTGTCACAACCTTTTTTTCATTCGTCACTTTAAAAGATTAAGTCTAAGGTTCATCTTTTGAAGTTAGCCCCTTATGATTTCTTACAACTATGGGCATGTCTACCAAGATGGGGCACAAAAAAGTGGCCAAATGATAAAAAACAAACAAAACATGTTCATGCTTTTAAGAAATTAAAATAATGTGTGCATGTTATTATTGAAACAAAACATGTATGCATTATATCAAAACATAATGCATATGCATTTTTATGAAAGGAAAAAACTATGTGTTTCAATGAAAGAAAAACATGTACGCATTTCAATGAAAGAAAAATGCCTACACGTTATTCTTAATAAATTTATATAAAGAAAAAGATTGTCCATTTTTGTCACTGCAACCCATGTTTTCTAGAGCTATTTTCCTTCCCTCAACTAAGCATAACATGAATGCATTTTTATCTTTCCAATATTTCTTCATAATGTCACATCAAAGAAGAGGTAAGTGATTTTTTTTTACATTGGGAAAATGGACTAGTTTTGGTCAACTTCATGTTTTTTTTTAATTTTATAATAGATCATGTAAACGTTGAGCCACAAGAAAATTTAAATGATGAATTGTCTAATTAAAACCCTAGGATGCTTGACCCTCCTCCTACCCTTCCAACAAACCTTGGACAAATCTAAGATGATTTTTTAGGGAATCTAGAGCAAAAAAAAATTGCTATTCATGAATTAGTTTAAAAAATTGAGGGGTTCAATATCAAAAAAGCATCACCAATCCCTTGCCCCAACATTGGAAGCCATATTGGTGAATGTTGAAATTTTCCAAATTAAATAAACCAATTTAAAACTTATATAGATTCATGTTGTCAATATTATGCAAAAAAATTATCCTATGATGATGTGAAAAAGTAACACATAAGAAAATAAAGCATATGTCTTCTTTTTACATATCCTAAAATCAACCAGCCTATTCCTCTAAATTCAAATATATTTTCAATATTTTGGTTTAATTATGAGGAGATAAGAAATAGGTTTCGGGATAGATGGTGGATGGTCTTTGACCAACCTCCATGTAATAAGTATGAGTTGCTGTTGTATTTTCTAAGAAAACTATAATGTGAGTTTATCCTTCATGAAATACCCAATTTCTTTGATGAGGGTGTTTCAAGGTAGAGATGAAGAGTACATAGGGGGAGATGTGAGACTTAACCCAAAATTGTATACCCATAACCTGAAACCCTATACCTTATACCATTAGTTCCCTACACCTTATCTCTCAACCTTAGGAATTGAAACCAATAGGTTAATCCCTTAACCATATACTCAACCCTATTTCCTATACCCTCATCCCTAAACCTTATACCATCAAACTCAACCCTATATCACATACCCTCTTAACACTAAACCATGTTCCTCAACCTTCCGCCCTAAGGCCTATATAATAAACCCTCAACCATATACACAATACCCTAAACTCTATATCATATACCCTCCTCTCTAATCCCTTGTGTTAGTCCTATGCATGTTGTAGAGCTATTTTTTTCCCTAAGTATGTTAGCACTTTTTCCTTGTTCTTTTGGTTCTAAGGTCTTTTGTCTTTTCCATCTTTTGGTTGTTGCTCGCCTCACCACACATCACACTAGCACATATTTTAGAGGTAATGGGCTTTCCTTTTTCTAAAAATCACACAATGGTGCCATGAAGTGGTTGCATGGCTTTTTGAATTTTGTGATAGAGTTGATCTCAGAATACGAGATGTGCCTGCCTTTTGGGGTTTTCCCCCAAGCAACTCAAAAAAAGTTTGAAGAATGTATGTTGTTGTGACACATGGCCCATTTTTGTCGAGCAGGGTTTCTCCACTGTCAGGAACAACATTTTTGAATAATTTTGTCAAGTGTTGACGTTATTTTTCTCCCTTATGATCTTGAAAGGCTAGTATCCACTCGATAATTCCACTGTTGCTCATATGACAATTAGATCATATTTTTTGCATTCAAGTTTTTTTTGGTGCCGCAATATTTCTCTGATATAGAAGATTTTTAGCAAGCTGCTAGACTTCCATCTCACAGTTGTTATGCCAATTATCGTTAATGAAGCAACTTGATTTTTATGAGGGCAACATTTTGCTACCACCTATTTAGGGTTTTTGCTAAGTTGGTGGAGAGTGCTTTTTTCTTCTTTTTTTTCCCTTACCTTATAAAATGGAATTTTTGAGCCTCTCTCACCAATTCTAGTTGGATAAAGGATTTGAATTCTATTAGGAAGGGGAAGACTTCTTATAGTTTTTTGCTACCCTGTATCAATTTGTAATCAATTTTCAAGATAAATGTCTAGATCAGTGATCTGACCTTACCATCTCTTATTTTTTCCAACTTTAAGTAATAGAAGGAAGAAGGTGTATTAGGCTATGCCTATATGACCTTTATCTTACATTTTATTGTTTGTTCATGCATGATAGTGCTCTATGTCAATTTTTACCTTTCAAGTATATCTTGATAATTATTTCTCAATTCTAGCTTTTATACTTATCTAACCTAGATCTATAATGAGTTGAATCATTTCTTGACACTCTTTCATTTTTCTGTTAAAGATAAGTTAGATCTCATACTATGTTGTTGGGGTGGGATATTTCTGTAAGGGTTTGAAACTTTGAAGAGTCATATTCAATTTAGATTTATCATTTCATGTCGAACCTTAATGGGTTCTTCCCATGAAAGGATTTGAATGAATTATTTATGGTCATATAGACCTTAGTTGTTTCATTCTCCTTCCCACAATGAAGGTTTTGTGGCATTATGTGCTCATTTTATCAAAATAGAAAACTTGTTAGGGTTTTGAAATGTTGTAAAACCTTTTTCGCACATCACCTTAGTTAAGTTTTATTTCTGAATTTCCTTCTATATTTTCCCTATAGACACCTAAATTTGGACACTTACATTTGTCCAAATTTATGCCTTTTCATCTAAATATCCTCTTACTTGCATTAATTAAGTAATATTACAATTATTTAATCAATACCCCTAAATTCCTCTAAATCTCTAAGGTATCTAGTTAAATAATTAAATACCTTACCCTTTATCCCCCTTTTCCTCAAAGAATTAAATAAATAAGACATTTATTTAATTCCTCACATGTCACATCCTCCATAATCCTCTGCTAATCTGGATTAGCTTATTTAATCCATGATTAGGATGTGCACACCCTTAATCAGGATTACTATCACATCCTCCATATTTTTCCACTTGCCTCTAATCTTTCATTAATCTTCTTAATCACCTATTTGCACAACCTTAATCTAATCCTCATGCCATTTCTGGTATGTCCTCCAAGTCAACCTTTCATAAGTACTTTCTTTATTAAGCCTTGACCTCTTCCCCATGTGAATTAAAAATTCATATTTATTCATTCAATGCATTTATCTTCCCCATGCAAGTTGTTTGGAAATTATAAATTCCTTCATATGTCACATTAGTCACATGGGACAAGGACCTCATTTCCGAGGACCTTGTCTTATCCCCAAGGTACTCCCCAATCATGTGAATTTAAAATTCACATTTATTCCCCTAACAACTTCTCTCTTCCCCATGGTGATAAGTAAGGAATTCTAAAATTCCTCACTTGTCACCATCATCCTCATATGGGGACAAGAACTTCCCTTTTGAGGAAATCTCCCTCAATCCCAAGGTACTTGCAAGTACCTCCACCTCACATGTCCTTTTTCCACATCACTTGTCATTTTGACACCTCCTTCTCCACATGGCAAGATGTGAGGGCTTGTGAGTCCTCAACTCACCATAACCCTTCATTTTGCCCATGTTGGAAAAATCCTAGCCATTGAATTATTAGAGATTCTTCCCTTAATATGGAATATTTTCTCTCATTCATTCATAACACGAATTCACAATTTCAACTTTCAAGCTCTAGAACTTAAGCTCTCAATAATTTTGTATTCAACCTCCATTATTGCACTCCTCAAGCTTCCATTGCATGTATTTTCATTTTCTTATCCAAATACCCACATCTTTCATTGCATTCTACATCCAATTCGCATCACTTTGCATATCGTTTTCATCACATTTTCCACCAAGGAGCACACATTCAAGCTACATCAAAGGGCCAACCAAAAGGATCACTTGGACAAGGTATAATCTATTATTTATCTTTATATTTTTCAAGTCAACTTAGGCTAATCTCGAGGTGGTGTTGTGCTATTTCTCCTTTGCATTTCTGTTATTTTTGCATCTTTTAGGTTTAGCAAATAATGTTGCATTACATTCCCAAACAAAAAGGAAGTGTTGGCTTCTTTGAAAATCCCATAGGTCATTAAGTGAAGCAAAAGAAGGTTCCCCATTCACTAAATTTATCATAAGGTTGTGTAGTGTAGAAAAATGCATCCCTTTACATTTTCTAACTTGTTTGAGCCCACCTAGTTTAAAATAAACTTAATTGTGCCTTAATTGAGTGTTGTAAAGTGTATCCATTTACACTTTCACACTTATTTAGGTATCCCTTAATTAATAGATCTTAATTATGCCTTGATTGACCCTATAATTCATTTCCAAGCCCATTTAATTATATTTTCGAAGAGAGAAAATTAACATTAATTAATTCCTAAACATAACACTTTACATTGAGCAATGGGTGTCCTAGGTTTATGGACTTGGGACCTATTTTTCCATGGAAAAATCGGTCCTTGCTAAAATTTAGGACCTAAATTTAAATTATATTTTTGGTGATATTTTAACATATTCAAATCTATCATTCAATGTTGTCTTTTGCTATTTGAATTTCAGGAAATTAAGAATACATACCCATAAATACAAGGTTATTACACTATGTTTCACATAGCATTTTTTATCTAAGCAACCTAGAAATTATATGATATTTAGAGAGCATTTCAAGAGAAATTAAAGGCATTCAAGAGCATATTTATCAAATTTTTATTGCAACATTTAAGATCCAATCATCATGCCAAAGTCTTTTTGCATCATGCATGTTTTTGGAGCTAACATTATGTGTTGAAAGTATAAAGTATTGTCATTGATGCCAACTAGTTGGTGTTGTCCTTGATGTCAACTATGTGTGTAGAGGAAGTTGTTTATTGACTGTATATGTCATGGATATTGAGAAAATTGTAATAAAGAGGATTTGTTGTTTGTGCATGTATAGTTGAGATGTTGAAGAAGTGTCAAGAGTAAATGGAGTTATATTTATATTTCAATGTATGGAAGTGTATTAGAGTGAAGTAATGTGCTGAAATGATGTCTTTGGTACTTGGTCTCCAAGTGTTTTTGAGAAAAAATGATAAATAGAGAAAACAATGCCTTGTAGGTATTCAGTGTATGCTCTAGAATGTGCTTCATGTTTCTTCTATGTTGATTCTACGCTTGTGAGGATTTGAGGTATTTTTTATGGTTGTTGGTAGTTTCTATATCTAGAATTTGGGTTTCTCAATCATTGTATAGTGTGAGATATTTTCACTAGTATGTGAACCAGTTGTTCAATGATTTTCTCTGTTGTCTGGGAGAAATTTATTTGCTCCACGTTTCTCTGCTATTGGGATTCAAGTTGTGTAGATCTAGGAAGTTGTTTATAATGCTTTTATCTTTCTGTGTTCAAATTTTTACTTGATTTGGTGTAGTACAGTGTAATTGTCATTTATCAGTATGCAAACAAGGGTTATCAGTTGTCCTAAAGTGAAGAAGTTGTTGATGCAAAGCTTGGTTGAAGTAGTTGATGAATCTTAATTAATTCATGGATTGTTCTAGATTTATTTCAAGTGAATTATGTTGTCTAGAACTTTTGGCTTGATCTAAGGAAGCATGTACTTAATGTCTATGGTGTTTTGCATGGGTGTTGGGTGACCATGTGTTTAACGCTACATGTGAGGCTAGTAGAAGTGTTTTGGGATCTATTTGGGTCCTAATTAAGGATTTATGTAGGTCACCTTTCGTTCCTATCCACCACAAGACTGTTTGGATGCCAACCTATTTTGAATTAGAATGTATAATGGCTAGTGGCTGATATTGGAGAATTTTTTTGAAGAAGAGGTTGATATAAATATGTATGGTGTTGATGCAAGAGTGTGTACAAAAGAGTAAGAAGCAATATAGATGTGATATTGTTGCGAGTGAAGTGTAGTGAGATATGCATTTGAGCAGAGGAGTATGAATTTCATGTTAGGATTTTGAAGGCAGTTAGCTAAAGGCATCTGATATCTTTCATGGGAGACTACGAAAGTGTGTGAGAAATTGTGGTGGAATCCTTGTTGCATTGAGAAGTGTTTCTCTATGTAACATTCTTCTTCTATCTTCTTTTATTCTTTCTATGGTAGTGAGCCCTAGAAGTGAACCTTTGTATTTGATTTTGGAATTATTTATATTGTGAGCTAATCCTCACCATGGTTTTTCCTTCATTGGGTTTTCCACATAAATATGGTGTTCTTATGTGCATGGTTTTAGTTTCTATTTCTACATTTAATAATTAAACACATTAGCAAAGTAATTTTTTTGTGAATTCTTGTAGATCTAACTTTTGTTCAAGGTTTTAAAGGATAAAATTGCTTTGGATTACCCTAAATTTGATGGCACGAATTATGCATTCTAGAAAACATAGATGGAAGTCTATCTATCATCACATGGATTTGAAGATGAAAAATCATATAAGACTACATATGTTCCACCTCAAAATGGTCCAAGTACAAGTGCAAAGATCAAGACACATGAGGAAAATGCTAAGGCAAGATTTCTTATTACCAATGGTCTTTCAAGAAATGAATTAGTTAAATTTATGAGTTTGATTACTGCTAAGGAAGTTTAGGATAAGGTAGAAAGCATCTATGAAGGAGATGATAAAAGTTAAACAAGCAAGGTTGTAGATCTTGAAGGAAAATTTTGAGGCCCTACAGATGTCTGAAGATGAATTAATTGCAGCCTACATGTAGAAAATTGATGAGCTAGTAAGTGGAATGAGAGGTATTGGTGCACAAGTCAAAGAATCTAAAGTAGTAAAGAAAGTTCTTAGATATATTTTTGATTGTTATAGTGAAAATTTTTCTACTATTTAGTAAGTTGTAAATCTTGATAATTATTCTAGAGATCAAATGATTGGTACACTAAATTATTTTGAGATGAGGAAAAAGGGATTGAAAAATAGCACAAATGTAGAAGCTCCCTTTAAATCTAGTACATCAAAAAAGATTGAAGAAATAGATAAGGAAAATATTGATGTTGTGGAGGCTAACTTTGTGAGAAGAATGAAGAAGGGAACCAGTAAGTACAAGGGTAAATTACCTTTCAAATGTTTTAGTTGTGATGATATAGGTCATCATGCTTCAATATGTCCAAAAAGAGTTGAAAAAAGTAAACATAGAAAAGGCAAGGAAAATAAAGGAAAGATTATCAAAAGAGAATATTATGTCAATGAAGTTGTTGGCATTTATGATCATGAGTTTGATTACATGGAGATTTTGATCATAATGAATGCTTGTTCCCAACTTTAAAAGATGAATATACTCCTAAAAAATGTGTGAAGGAATGTGCTCTAGAGAAATTTGAAGGTACTGTGGTATCTACTTTTCATGTTAAACAAGAGAAGAACTACTAGGTTGTTGATAGTGGTTGCTCAAATCACATGACCGATGACAAAATTAAGTTTGTTAAACTTGAAAAATATGATGGAGGCTTAGTTAATTTTGGAGATGATTTTGGTGCTAAGATGTGTGGGATAGGTTCAATCATTTTTTATGGAAAGCATAATACTAATGATGTCTACTATGTTAAGGATTTGATACATAATATCTTGAGTGTTGGATAGATGTGTAGTAAGGGATATAATATTGTTTTCAAGGATGAAAAATGTGAAATTAGAAAAGGGTTCAAAATTGTGATTGTTGTTGGTAAGAGGACTAAAGGAAACATCTATCAACTTAAAGGTGTTGATGGGAATTTCTTTATGTCTCAAATTAATGATAGTTGGTAATGGCACCAAAGGTTGTGTCATATGAATTTTGACAACATGATGAGAATTAGTGCAGTTCAAGCTATGAGAGATTTACCAAGAATCACAAAGCTGGTTAATGTTGTCTACAAAAATTGCTAGTTAGGAAAGAATTCTAGAAAAACCTTCAAAACAAAGGAACAATCTACTACCAGAATGCTAGAATTGATTCATATAGATATTTGTGGTCCTACAAGGGTGAGAAGTCTACAAGGTGACAAAAATCCTCAGCATAATGGGGTTACTGAAAGGAAGAATAGGAAAATTTAAGAAGCTACTAGAACAATGATAATAGAGGTAAGTCTACTAGAATTCTATTGGAGAGAAGCAATTCACACTATTTTTATGTGCTCAACCGAGTTCAAGCAAAAGCTAACTGCACTAAGACCCCCTATGAGCTATGGTATGGAAATATTCCTATTGTTAAGTATTTCGAGGTATTTTGAAGAAAATTTTATATTAGGAGAGATGAAGAAAATCTAGGAAAGTTTGATCAAGATGTGATGAAGGTGTCTTCCTTGGATACTCTACAAGAAGCAAAGATTATAGATATTACAATAAAAGGTACAGAAAGGTTGTAGAAAGCACAAATGTCAAGGTTGATGAAGCATTAGAGAAATCAATTGAAGTTGATGGATATGTGTTAGATGAACTTGATTGCAGAGATGAAGAAAAGGTTGAAGAACAAGAAATGTAGTATTAAGAGGAAGAAGCTCCAAAAAAGGCTCCTAAAACCCCTAAGTATGTGCAAAAAATCATTCTGAAGATCAGATCGTTGGAGACAAGACAAAAGGTATATTGACATGAAGCAAAGTTGTTGAAGTTGAGGAAAATTATTGTTTACTTTCTAAAATTGAACCTAAGATTGTGTGTGAGGCAGGTAAGGATGAACATTGGATGAAAGCTATGGAAGAACTTATACAAATTGAGAAAAATTAAGCTTGGGAATTGCTTTCTAGACCAGCAAACAAGAACTTAATTGGAAGCAAGTGGTTTTTTAGAAAAAAATTGAATGAGAATGGAGAAGTGATAAGAAACACGACAAGGATTATGTGTAAGGGTTACTAATTAGTGGAAGGTATAGAATTTCAGGAGACATTTTCTCTGGTGGCTAGAATGGAAGCTATTGAAATGTTTTGGTATTTTTTTCCTTATCATGACTTCAAGGTTTACCAAATGGATGTGAAGTCTTCTTTCTTGAATGGAGAGTTGGAAGAATTTTACATGGAACAACCATAGGGGTTCTAGTTGTCAGATCAACAAGATATGGTCTAGAGATTGAGAAAGTCTTTATATGGTTTGAAGAAAGCTCCCAAAGCTTGGCATGCAAGGTTAGAAAGATATTTTATTTAGAAAGGTTTTAGCAAATGTACTGCAAATAGAAATCTTTATTTCAAAATTGAAGATGACAAGATCTTGATAGTATTTGTGTATGTGGATGAAATTATCTTTGGTGGAAATGAAACTATTTGTAAGATGTTTCTTGAAGAAATGCATAAAGAGTTTGAGATGTCTATGTTCGGGGAGATGAATTTATTCCTTGGACTGCAAATCAATCAAACAAAGGGATTTTCATTTCACAATCCAAGTATGCAAAAATTTTTTTGAAGAAGTTTGGGATGGATGGTTCCAAACTAGTATGCACTGACCATAAATTGAGTAAGGATGATGATCAACCTAAGTTCAATTAGAGAAATTACAAATCCATGATAGCTAGACTGTTGTATATAACTGCTAATAGAATAGATATGCAGTTTGTCTTGTGGCTAGATTTCAAAAGGATCATAAAGAAACACATGTTGCAGTTTTCAAGATGATATTCATATATCTAAAATCCACTCCAAATCTTGGCTTATGGTATCCTAGGGTTACTAACTTTACACTAAGTGCTTATATAGATGCAGATTGTGTAAGGTATGCTGATGACAAAAAAAGTACAAGTGGTGGTGCATTCGTTCTTGGATGCAAATTGGTGTCATGGTTGAGTAAAAAGAAAGATTTAGTTTCCTTATCCACTACAGAGGCTGAGTATATTGCTAAAAAATCTTGTTGCACACAAGTTTTGTGGATGAGACAAACATTGAAGGATATTAGAGTCCTGTATGATGATCCCATCTCTATTCTCTATGATATTACAAGTGCAATTAAAATTTAACTAGTAATGACATTCAAGGGAAAAGCATATTAATTAGGTATCACTTTTTGAGAGAGAAGGTCATGGAGAATGAAGTAAAAGCTTGAGTATGCTGAAGGATCAAATTGCTAACATATACTAAAACCTAAAGATACTTTTGAGTATCTCTAGGAGAAGTTAGGGGTTATTTCCCCTCCTTTCTTGAACTAGATGCATATTAAGATGCACCATTCTAGTGGATCTATGGATTTATCTTATTTTTGGAATGATGTTTGGTGGTTACCTCGGGGGAGTAGATAGTGTCATGTTTTGTCATTGTGAAGATGATTGAGGTTTGTCTCTAGGGGGATTTTTAATCTTGGTATAAATCTTGGTTCAATGTTAAAAGGAGAGAACAATGCAAAAATCTTCGTAATGCCCCAAGGAATCCAAAAAAATAATGGAAATGGCGATTATCCAGAATTTTTTTTTTAAACATTCATTTATAAAATAACTCTAATGGATTCAGGCATTAATTATTAAGAACTTCACATCATAATATTTAAATTATAAAACACAAGTACAAACATATACAAGAATAAACCACTTTTAAACTTAAACAGTTCAAGATTTACATGATTCAAACTACATCCAGTGAGATTCTCATAAGATCTCGATACATCATAATGATGGTACAAAGAGTATACTCATTAACATGAGATAAATATACAATAAGGGAAATGATCTCCTCGTATCAAATATCCACATCCGAACACGATCTGCGTCCAGTGTCTCGATCATCAAGGTATCAAGAACCAGCTACAAGTAGAATGTCATCAGTAAAAGTATTCAATGAAAGTGTAGCACGGTTTCCACCCGACCACGTGGAACCCGAAGGTCCACTCCCTCCGTGCTAGGAGATAGTGAAAGGTCCAGAAGACAATCAAACAAAGAACAATGAACATAGAATACATTACATGGTTGACCGCACATAACGACATGACCACATCATATGCTTTCAGAGACGACCACAATATAATAGACAACTCAACACAAGAGACTACTATCATGATTCAGGACAGAGTGTCATCACATAGTTGTTCTAAGTTACCCTGGTGAATCTTCCTAGACTACCGGCCCTCTTCCAGAGTTACCCTGGCAGTCTCTACCGATTCCCGGCCCTTAGACAAACTCATGTGGTGTCGAATTACCTTTCAAGAAAACAAGGTAGTCGACAAGCCATTCCAGGCCTTCTCAACCTACCCTTAATCTAAATGAGCATTAAGGCACTAGGTGAGGCATTTATTATCTAAATTTAATTAATGAATCCCAGGTTTATATATTTAAGTTTCCACTGAATTACAAGAAAACTCACGACAGGTTACCCTGGCAACCACTTAGGGTTTCGGCCCCTATCGCAAGCCACTCTTCCTAGAAACATGACGCAACATCCAAACACTAAGGAATGCTAATATGCATATATATCAATGCCATATTAAAAACATATCTCATTCGTGGCTCAATCGTAGAATAGATCAAACACCCCAAGGGCAACAAAAACTCCACATGATACAATGGAAAACCATTGAGCGCAGAAAGCAAAGTTCAAAATGACCACATCATCTACATGACGTAGACCACATAATCTCATAATACCTTAAAAATAACATATAGATCACGCATGACTAACTCCTAAAATAGGTCATAGCCATAGTACAACCAAGTACAAGTATAATATGCTTACAAATAAAATTTACGTTTCCTATTCCAAGAAAAATAGGGAACTCATTAACACCAAAGTACATTCGTAAAATGAAAACAAATACTTATCTACCATCAAGCATAATGATCATCATTTTTTTTTAAATGACTTTTATATATAAAATAAATTAATCAATTCTTACAAGCGTTCCAAGTATATATTTATTCTTCTATAAGAGCTTTCTTGAAAATGAATCAAACAAATGAATAGTTAAATATTGATAAGACATTAATTCCTAATTTACAAGCCATCCTCATTTAAATAAAAGAATTGAGAGATATTTCTTCAATCTAAAGATAATATGGTTGCAATTAATTTATTTACATTTATACATGTTATTTATCATATAACACCAATAGATCTAGGTGCTATAAATTATAATAATTTATACATAAATATAAATACTTATTTCTATTGTCTTACACTTCCTTTATAAATAACCTCTTAAAGATTAATATAATAACTCCTAAAATAAATTAAAAATTAACTCTAATTGTATTTCAATAAGATATAATAGAACTAATCATGTATTATTGCACATGCACTTGAAGAATATGTGCCATGTGAAAAGGATTCAGTTAACTAAGTATTAAAAACCTCAAATAAAGAGAAGGTGGCGACAATGCTATAAAGGCTCACAACTAAGGAATAAATTCATCATTCATTTTCCTAAACAAGGCACGCTAATAAATAGAATCTGACAGTGTCCTCTCAGGATATAACGTTATGCCTATAGTAGAGTCTCATTTGTTTTCAAAGGTATATGCTTCCTAATATAAAATGGAATTATACCTAGCTCCCCGTCGAAGTAAAAGTTGATGAAGGATAGAGAAGCAGTAAAGCATTTGGAGATAGCTCCAATAAACACACTGAAGTTGCAAACTTATTTATCGTCCATGATAAATACAATTAAGAGTAACAAGACTCAAAGCCAAATTAAATGGAGGAGAATCCGGCATGTACAAGATAACTTAACAATCAGATAAACTGGAAATGGTTAAGAAGAGCAACTATTGACTAAGAAAGGACAGCGACTTCTTGAGAGGCGTCGGTTTTTGACAAGCTAGAGGTATTCACTAACCAGCATTCAAGACAGATGGCGTTCCGAAGAATCATGCATTACAACTTAATTATTAACTTAAATATAGGCAATTACTTTTACATCAAAAGAAAATCAATAACAAGAGTACTACAACATTTAAGACAAGTTAACAAAACCTAAGCATGCGAACGCCTTCAATGGTAATACGCACACCTTGCAAATTATAACTTTAACTAAGCATGCAAAAGATTACTTGGAGTTTACTAAATTCCAACTTGTCATAAATTTAGTCTCACCTGTACCAACGCTGTCTGCATGTTCATTTCAAAATGACTAACCGAGTGGTATGAGGGATCGAGCTTAAGAAGAGAAAAAGGGGAATTCACTGGTGTTTCAAAAGAAACTACAGCAATCAAGCAACATGAATTAAACTGGCAGACTTTGAGGGACTTTGAGGGTGAGACAGGCAATTACGCCATGTTAAAGCAATTTCTCTATTAAGATCAAGAGCATTAGCTATGACAGATTGACAGTAAATTCAGGATGATTATATATACCTCTAAACAATCTATTTCCAAGTGTTGCACTAGTGAAAGGTTGTGAATGGATTCAGAGAGGCTATTTTAAACTATACATCCTGCCAGGCTCAATTTTAGCCGCTGTGACAGGTTGTATGAGAAATCAGAAAACTTATTTAAACATCCACCCCTTTCTAAGTTCAAGGGTTGCAGTTGTATTAGGTGCAAATTTATCTGGGAGGTTATAGAATCTACGCGCCTCACTATGTTTTAAATGCTGCAGCAGTGATAGATTGAATAAAGAATACAGGAAGGTTATTTAATTCTCAATTCTACCTACTACGCTCAAGCACATCAGCTATGACACGAGGACAAAGAAATATGGGAAAGTTATTTAATTTCTACTCCATTCTATTTCCAGTTGCTACAATTGCGATATAGGTAAGCCATAAGAACATGGAGATTAATCAAATCTATACACCCGACTATGTTCAAATATGCCGCAATGAGATGATTAGAATCAAGAAAATTATATAAAGTTTTAAAGAAAAAGTTCTATCTTCTAGCGCCATAAATGAGACAAGTTGCTAAGAAACTCATAAAGCTTTCCTCTTAAAGGTTCACACTCATCTATATACGTGTGGTTTCAACTATGATAGAATGCTGAAGCAAACAAGGGCAAAAATAATAAACACCAACCTGTAAAAATACCACGCAGCAGTTCACTTTGGCAGGATATTATAAATCAAGAGATAATTTATTGCCAAATACAAGGAATGGAAACGATTTTCACTCATTCTCTAACTAATAGTTCATAAGACAAACTAATTCAACTAAAGACATACTGAACTAGGACAGTGACTTACATGGAAAGGAGGCGCACACATAGATTTCAACAAAGACAATTAGAATGAAAATAATTAAATGTCAAAAGGGTACACATCATGCAGCATTAAAGCTAGTTGAGTGCAGAAAACTCAAACAGAGCACCATTGCCAAAAGGAGCTAAATTATTTCTTTGGAGATTCATGATAATAGAAGAAGAAGCAGCAATTAAGATCAGGCAGAAATATTACAAATAAATCTACCAGCGACGCTATAATGATATCAGTCTGATTTAAATTCATTTACATACCTCTTCTGGAAACCAAATTATGCAGAGAGAAAGAAAATACGGCCTGGTTTAGAAGTTTGATTACAACAAAGTTCTGATTTTGAATCTGATATCCCACAATTTGCCTAAATTCTTCAAAATACACTATTCCTTCGAACCCACCCCCCTGCAGATCTTTTTTTTTTTTTTCAGAAACACCAAGAAGAAGTCATTTATCTCTAGCTGTCGTCTGAATTCTTCCCCTAGAAATCTCGTGTATATCCATATTGCCACCTCTAAAGGCTAATTAATGTCATTTATTAACTCAAGTTACAACTCATCTAATAGTAATCCTGCCTTCCCATAATCGCTCATGCAGTTATAAATATCTAAGATATTTTTACACAAGTCTAGTTTCCAGATATTTTAACTTTTTAAAATAAACTATTTTAAAATACTTGTTTTTCACCTAAATTTTATTTGCACAAGTAACTTATTAATTACTTTTAAAGAAATATCTTTTCACAATTTTCACATTTTCTTTAATCAAATGACTTGCTTAATTTAAATTAATAAATTAAACAATAAACATAACATAAACGTTTATTCTAGTATTTAAACAAATTTGCATTTAATCAATATATCAACAAATTAGCCACTTAACTAAATTACACAGTAATTAATTTCCAAATAAATAACACTGACAAAATTGACACAACAAGACAAAACAACAATGACCACAGGCGACAATAGGATACTCATTCAACAAAGAATGATGGTTAAACAAGGACTAGACACTATCTCCGATTCAACATGATTTAATTGGATTAGGGCACGCTTAGACCTGACAAGCAGGTGGAGCCAATACCCGGTACCTGTATCTGCAGAAAACATCAATGTTATACATATCATCATATATTGAAAAACACACCGTGAAGAAGAATCGCAACGCAACAGGATACTCACAAGTGAGTAGTGCTACGTTGTCTTCTTCACCAGGACTGACATGCATCATAATAACATAAACATCAAACACATCCAGATAAACACATTAACACTCAGAAACAACTTAACCATAGCACACATGCATCCATCACACAAACTTAATCAAATGATCTCGATGTCCAGTGTATCATCCACAAATTTTAACAACTAGCAATCAAACAAAAACAAACGGATACAACTGAGGGATACTACATCTTCTAACTTTTCCATTGATGTCAAAGGGGGAGAAAAAGTATCATGTGAAAAAGCTTATTCATTTAGAAAACTTTCTTAGAACCGTTGTGTTTTCTTCGATGGTTTTTCCCATCATGTGTTTCCATCAATGAAAAAGGGGGAGATTGTTGAAAGTACAAAGTGTTTTCATTGATGTCAACTTTTTGGTGTTATTGATGTCAACTATGTGTAGAGGAAGTTGGTTATTGATTGTATATGTTGAGGATATTGAGAAAATTATAATAAAGAAGGTTTGATGTTTATGCATGTATAGTTGAGATGTTGAATAAGTTCCATGAGTACATGGAGTTATACTTATGTTGTTATGTTTGGAAGTGTGTTAGAGTGAACTAATGTGCTAAAATGATGTCTCTAGTACTTGGTCTCCAAGTGCTTTTGAGAAAATTTGATAAATAGAGAAAATAATGTCTTGCAAGTATTTAGTGTATGCTTTGAGATGTGCTCAGTATGTTTCTTTTGTGTTGATTCTATGCTTGTGCATATATGAGGCATTGTTCATGGTTATCGATAGTTTCTATATCCAAAATTTGGGCTTCTGGATTGTTGTATAGTGTGATATATTATCACTAGTATATGAACCAGTTGTTCAGTGATTTTCTTTGTTCTCTAGGAGAAATGTATTTGCTCCATGTTTCTCCGCTATTTGGATTTAGATTGTATAGATCTGGGAAGTTTTTATAATGCTTTAACCTTTCTATGATCAAATTTTTACTTGATTTGGTGTACTACAGTGTAAGTTTCATTTATTAGTATGCAAACAAGGGTTATTAGTTGTCCTAAATTGAAGTAGTTGTTAATGTGAAGCTTGGTTGAAGTAGTTGATGAATCTTAAGTAATTCATGGATTGTTCTAGATTGATTTCAAGGGAATTATGTTGTCCAAATTTTTTTTCTTGATTTAAGGAAGCGTGTACTTAATGTATATGGTGTTTTTCATGGGTGTTTTTCGACCTTGTGTTTAACACTACATGGGAGTCTTGTGAAAGCATTTTGAAGTGTGTTGGGATCTATTTACATCCTAATTAAATATTTATGTAGGTTTTCTTTCATTCCTATAAACTATGAGAATGTTTGGGTGTTGAACTATTTTGAATTTGAATGTATATTGGCTAGTGGCCGACATTGGAGAAAGTTTTTGAAGAAGAGGTTGATATAAATATGTATAGTGTTGATGCAAGAGTGTGCACGATAGAGTAAGAAGAAAGATAGATGTAAGATTGTTGTGAGTGAAGTGTAGTGAGATGAATTTAGGTAGAGCAATTGTGTGAATTTCATGTTAGGGTTATGAAGGAAGTGAGTTGAAGACATCTGATATATTTCATGTGAGACTATGAATGTGTGTGAGTAATTGTGATGGACTCCTTGTTGCATTGAGAATTTTTTCTCTGTGTAACATTCTTCTTCTATCTTCTTGTATTCTTTATGTGGCAGTGAGCCTTTTTGGAAAGTGTGTCCTATTTTGGTAGTGAGCCTCTGTATTTGGTTTTAGAATTCTTTATATTGTGAGCTAATCCTCACTGTGGTTTTTCCCTCATTAGGTTTTCCATTTAAATATGGTGTTCTTATGTGCATGGTTTATTACTTTCATTTTTAGTTTCTGCATTTAATAATTAAACACATTAGCAGAGTAATTTTTTTGTGAATTCTTATAGATCTAACTTTTGTTTAGGATTTTAAAGGTTAAAATTTCTATAACTGATTTTCCCCCCTCTTAGTTTTCATGTTCAACATTATGATGTAGGTCTCATGATCAAATCAAGTATAGAAAACACTATCTCAAGCAATATTTAAAGTTCAAGATCCACATCAATTGAAGCCATTTCACACAAGTCATAAAATTTCATTCAAGGACTTATCTAAGGGTTTGTTGAGTGGTAACATAGTTTTGTTAATTCTCCATTCCGTCTTTCATTCTTTTATTCATTTCAAGGTTTGACGACCAAAACGAGGTTTAACCAAGGCAAACCCCAATTCACCAAAACCAAATAAATTTTCCATCTTATCTTGTGTTTGCATATTTAGGTGCAAGAAATATTGAAGACCTCTTGAAGAGAAAATTTGAAGATGTTGGAAAAGTTGCAAAGGTTGTCAAAATTTTTGTCATCTCACGGAAACTCACCTACAAAATTTATTTTCGACATTCTGACACTACCACCTAGAAAAATTAGAATCTTCAAATCTATGTCAGAGGCTCCTAAAAGTTGCAAAAAAACCATGACACTGGACCCATTCACCCATGGGCGAATGAGTCCTAGTCAGCCTTTGAAAACTCACTTTTGGTGACTAGTAAACACATTTCTACCCTTCTTAGATCTACAATTAAATTTTTGGTTTTGCTTATTTGGAGTTTAAAATTGTTGTTTCAAGTTTTATTTGGTTTAATTGGGTTGATTTTCTATTTTTAGTTTTTCTTCCAAAAGTTCCTATTGAACCTGACCCTTGTCCTTCAAGCATAAGGAAATTTGAAGATTCCCACTTTGATTTGATTCACCTAAGGGTTGATAATAAGTTCATTGTATGGATCTCATTTCCTAATGAAATAGAGGAAAATGGGTCCCTAATTGGTTCGTCAATCTATTTTGGTGAATATCTTTACACCTATATTTTTTCACCATTTCATTTTGGTGAACTTGACATTTGAGCACTAGATCTTTTTGATTTTGGAGTCTATTTCACCCCTAGATCTAGCATTGTGCATTCATTTGCATTGAATTGAATTTCATTTAGGGATCTTAACTTGCATTAGTTTGCATCTCATTTAAGGTTTTAGGATTGCATTTTTGCATTCTTTAAAATTTGGAAAATACAAAAATTCTAGTCATTTGCAAAGAATTTACATAACATTGTATGTTCATAAAATTAAAATATAAAATTGAATCAAAATTGCATTTTATATTAGGTCACCTAGTTTTTCATTTAGCACTATTTTGCATCTTCATTTAGACTTAATTTTATAGAAAACTAAAACTGTAACCATCGGTCTCAATCTAG
The DNA here is from genome assembly GCA_007258455.2 of Sequoia sempervirens. Classification (NCBI taxonomy): domain Eukaryota; kingdom Viridiplantae; phylum Streptophyta; class Pinopsida; order Cupressales; family Cupressaceae; genus Sequoia; species Sequoia sempervirens. The sequence continues at coordinate 60,102 of VDFB02260271.1, read as the reverse complement.
AATCCAAAAACCATAAGAATAAACTCAGAAATATGTAAATTCATTTTTCAAAACCCTAATCTAGAACCCATTCAACCATGGGTGAATGAGTTCTTGATTAGGTCTTTTTCCTACATTTTTGGGCATTAAAATATTTGTTTTTGCATTCTATTTTGTTGTTTTTAGTTTGTAGAATTTCTATTATCTCAAATTACTCATATTATTAAGCTTTGTTTGATAAATTCATTGCATTAGGTGAATTCAAAATCACATCTAAAAGAAATCATTTTCAATTTTTTGCATAACATAATATAAAAATTATCTTGTTTAAATCTAGAAATTGCTTTTACATACTTGCATTACACTTTACATTCTAGGCTATTTTATTGCATTTTACATCTTATCCATTTTGGGTGCACCTTGGATTTGTGAAACTTGTATGAGCTTCACAACTTGGTGTCCTATTGTCAATACTATTGTGAGATGTGGTTTGAGACTAATGTCATTTCGCGATACACCATTTGACATGGATCTTGGGTTTTCTAACTCTTTTACTTGTAGTGTTGACACTAGTCAACCCACTATGTCCATCATATCCTTAACACTTCATTTCCCATGACTTCCCTACCCACAACTAATGTGAATGACGTTGAAATAATGGATGACAATGTCTTGCAAGAGAACATAAGATGGATATATGAAGAATTAGAGAAATTGCAAAACTTTGTCACTTCTAAAAACATTGTTGGTAGTGCAATTCCTTCTTTGGATAACATGAGAAGAATTCTTGAAAATGAACCTAGAATAGATATTTTGCGAAGTCTAGCTCATATTGTTGATAAAAAATGATCCTCAAGGTGGAAATACAATTCCTCCTTCCACAACCCTTACCTCTATTCCTTCCTACACTAATCCTCATGCTACTATCCACATTTGGAAATGAGTGAAGAGAGGTTCTTCATTTGGTCTACTGACAAAGTTCTCAAACTTGTGGGTGGAACGGTGGGCGACTTTCCACATGGGATTGTGGAAAGTCCGATTTGAGGGGTAAGAATGGGCGATTAAGGTGTGTTGATGCCCCATCAACAGTCTTCACATGGGCCTTTGGGTCCGTATCTCTGTAGGTGAAAGGAAATAATGAAACAGATTCACCGTACCCGGGTTGGATGTGGGTATTACACCCAGTATAAAATAGTTTTAAGGTGTCAAGTTTGACCATCATGTGAATCGACATACTCATGAAACTGAATGGCGACAAGTCATAGTGGTTTGAGCCACACAAGGTGGCAATATTACTATGTACAACATGATAATATTTTATGCATTTAAGGTGATAGCTATTGTCTAGATAAATAATAATTTTCTATTCTAAAACATCAAACTATCCAATGGTAAAAGGAAATTATTTTCTAATAAAACTAAGAAATTTATTTACCACTTTTGTGTAGGATGAGGTGTAAAATTGTCATATACTATTTGATCATTGAATAGTTTAATGTTTAAGTAGAGTCAAAAATCTCTATTTATAAATTTTAATCAAAATTTCCATGTAAGTGCCTTGAAGTGACTTTTTTTGAGATATTTTCCAATAAAAATTAGACAACTATTTACTAGTTTGTGTGTGGATGACATGTAAAATTGTCATTGACTGTTTAACAATTGAATTATTTAATGTTTAAGAAGATATAGTAATTTTCTATTCAAAAAAACAAATCAATGTAAAATGCTCAAAATCAACTATTTTCATATAGTATATGTATGTTTAATCAATCACTTATGTTTCTACTCTAATGCAATATGGCTAACAATATTTAGATATATTATATATTATTTACAACCTCTTCTTGTAATATTCATGTTTGATGCATAATAGGAGGAAAAAAGAGATATGACAAGAGTTGCTTGAAGAATTGGTGGTAATGAATGTTGCATCTATCAATTGTCTTTTCTTCATTATAAATAATTAGACTTTTAGAAGTCAAATACATTCTCAAAAAATAATATATACGTGTGTTAGTTGGCTTCTTCCTTTATCAAAGAAAAGACCTACACCCCACATTAAAGAATCAATCCTTTTATTGTGTTAAATGTAAAACATTAAATTCAAAATATTTCATATTTTTTAATTCTAATCATTTTAATAAAAAATTAAATATCAATCTCAAAGTTAAATGTCAGTTTTATAATTTGAATTGTATATAGAAAATGTAAGTGTTGATAGATTAGGAAGATTTACTATACATCAAGAAACATTAAATATATTTGAAGAGTGCATGAAAAGATATATAAAAAAGATTCTTAATATGTAGCAATATGAAAAATTAAAAAAATATTTTTTATATAATTACTATTCATCTAAAACCATTTACAATAACAAACCATATTCTAAATAATTATATACATTTCCTTCAATAGAAATATATTATCATACCTTTCATATTTTAATAGAAAACATACTCTACCATAATAATATCAAATGATTGATATGCATTAATATATATAACTCTTATAACAAAAGAATTCATATAATAACTTTAAAAAATATAAATATCTAATATTTTATAAACACTATAAAATATTTATACTTACCAATCATTTACTATCACCTCTAAAATACTATTACTAATTTTTAATGAATTGAAATTACCTAATTACAGATCTCTATCAACAAAATATTACAATAAAAGTAGGATTGCTAATTATTTCATTTTCTTTTGGACCGACATAATAAAAATAAAACCAACTTGTTTGTAACAAGACATTTCATGCAAAAAATTATTCTTCTCTTCCCATTGACCTTAAAGAATCACCTTTGTTTTGTTCAACAATATTCTCCATGTTTTTAATCCGTGTCATGATATGCTAAGATAAGGCATCAATTAACCATGCATTTGTCTTATATCCAACGAACCATTGATGCAATTTTATCTCTTCTTGAGGGACCCACATCTTGGGGGACATGTAAGGGTGTGGTGGGCCATTGCAAAGGTTGGAAAACACATTCAAATGGTTGAACAACCTATCAATGCACGTTGATCTCAAAGAAATATCATTTATATGCTAAAGTTGAATAGTGATGGATGAAAAAGCATAAAATAGAAGACTGATGTGTTGTAGTTTAATTAGTTGAGTATAGTTGATGAGAGTGATAGTATGCTTTTTGATTATGTAATTCATTAAAAATTAAAATTTATAAATGTGCAATAAATAAAAGATGGGATTAAGATCATGTCTTTGACAACTTTCACAAAATAGATATATCGTAGTCCTAAGTTTCTAATCAAAGAGATGTCAACTTATATTCGTGCTTTTATATTAATTTGTTAAAACGATTTGGGTGTAACAAAAACCCTTCAACAACAAAAAATTATTACCGAAAAACCAAGACAAGACATATGATGTAATGACAAATTTTTATTTTGTGTTTAGGGGAAAGACCTTAGTTAGTGTCCATGTTTCAATAATCATTCACTCATACATGCTGATTAAAATCCTAGTAAAAAATTCTACATGTACCAATAGTTGTCCACTTTATACCCAGTAGTTACAAAAAAAAAGTACTTAATTTGAGAAGTTGTGCAACTTAATTGGAATCAATAGTGCACAACTACTAGGCATTTGTGCATATCTATTGGATAAATTGTGCAAATTTTGTGGTGGTCAAAGTGAATGGCTATCGAGGCACTAGAGAATATGTATTGGGTGTTGACTTGAAATGACCAGTTTTAACATTTGTGTACATAACGAATCCTCTTGTGTTTAGGGGAAAGGCCTTAGTTACTGTCCATGTTTCAATAATTGTTCACTCATACATGCTAATTAAAATCCTAGTAAAAAATTCTGAATGTACCAATAGTTGTCCACTTTATACCCAATAGTTACAAAAAAAAAGTACTTAATTGAGAAGTTGTGCAACTTATTGGTACCAATAGTGCACAATACTAAGGCATTTGTGCATATCTATTGGATAAATTGTGCAAATTTTGTGGTGGTCAAAGTGAATTATCGAGGCACTAGAGAATATGTATCAAACATCAACTTGAAATGACCACTTTTTGACCTTTGTGTACATAATGAATCCTCTTGTGTTTATCGTAACTATCCAGAACTCAAAACAATAGCTATAAGCTCTTAAGTCACATATAAAGAAACCCAAAAAAAATTATCGAAATCTGACATACCACTTAAGAGCTTAGGGTGCACAAAGTTAGCTATAACGACTACTAATATCCTTCCCCTAAATATATTATGTAAACACTAAATTTTTTAATGTACTAACATGAAATTAACTCTTCTATCCTCTCTAACATGACCTTTTTCTTGTATATAATAATATAAATATTAAATTAGTTTAAAATTAAGAATTGAAAAATATTTAGTTAATTATAATAATCTATAAAAATTTAAAAAAATTAAGAAATATTTAGATAAATCCATTTGAGTACAATTTTGACTTTATCTCTAATAATTTTACACTTATATTAAATATGATTATTAATAAATTTTCTATGAATTATTCTACTCAATCAATCAATCAACTTGAAACCACTTGACACATTTTATTATTATTTAATTATACTATGTTTTATTTTATAGGGCTAAAGTTGGCACGCTCCTTTTTCTCATGCCACCTTGATTGAATGTAGAAGGAAAAAGTGCCACCTTACATTTTTTTTTGCTAGAATGTTCTTATTACCTAACACTACTCTCCACTAATAAAATCAAGTGAATATTTGTGTAATGGATGAGAGAGAAAGAGCCTTGTCACCAAAACTCTCTTTTCTTAAAGATTAAAAGGTTTGTCCTTACACGAACTAGAAGCTTCAATAATGCTTTGTACATCACAAAAAGAAGGGACAACATTTTAAAATTATTACATTGCTTTAAGAAGAAAATGAGGATAAAGCTAGCAATGGAATAAATTAGATTATAAAGAATTAGAATGAGTAATTGAAAGAGTTTAGATTCAAAGTTTAGAGAAAATATAAAGGTATAGTTGAGGTTTATATTTTAATTAGGGTTGTGTAATGTTGTAATGATCATAACTAGCATATATATTATTTTAATAATATATATAAGATACATTGAGAGATATCTGAAGCGTTTATGTTAAATTATTTTTATGTGCAATAGTAAATTTAGGATTTTTTTTTATTGAATTTTTTAATTTTAAAAGTGTATTAATTTGAAATTTTTAAAGAGAACATTTGATTTTCTTTCTTTTTATAATTTTATTTCTATTATTAAAAAACGTTTTACAATGACATCAAAGAATATTTTTGTTTTTTAAAGATTTCCAATATTGGGTTGTGTAATGTTCTAATGATCATAATTATTGAGAAAGTGTCTCAATCTTGCTTTTCTTTTAATTATTAATTGGCAATTTGTAATTATCCTTTAGTTGTCATGAAAGTTACTAAATGCAACTATGACAATTTGCAAAGTGTTTTAATTGTCAAATTAGAAAGAGCATAAAAAAAGGGGAAGTTAAACGTGAGCTTGGAAAAGGATAAAAAAGATTTTTTAGTTGCATGTGCACATTGCTAAAAAATGGATAAAATCACAAGTTGAAAGAGGAAGTTTCTTTCATTGTGATTTATGCCTAAATGGTTTTAGAAACCATTCTTGATTTGTGTTTTCTCTCATGCCTATAGTTTTAGTGCTTGAATTGAATAGAAAACAAGTTAAGTTACAAGTTGTTGAAGCCATGAAGTGTTGCAGTGATTCAAAGGGAGAAGTTGTATTGATGTAACTCATTTGAAGGATTAATACAAGTCTTGGATCTCTTAGGGTGTGGAGTTTTTTCCCACAAGGGTTTCTCTATGTAATTTTTGAGTTATGGCTTGCATACTTATTGTAATCTAATTTCATCTTTGATTTATTACTATTTGTTAATTTGTATGCATAAAATTATCTGCATACTTTCATTGTAAAGTTTTATCTTATTTTTCAACTTTTTGTATCAGAGCCAGGTTGGCTTGATTAGAGAAGGGGATGCCTTTCTTGGAGTGTTTGATTGGGTTTTTGTTGCAGTGGGAGTGTTTTGTATTTTCTTGCAATTTCAAATTTAGTGTGATTAGAGATCATGGCTAGTTCATCTCAGTTAGACATTAGACATTGAAGCTAAAGGTTAACTAAGTTCTTGGTATTTCTTTTTCTTATTTCTTAGCTTGGAAAGCTTGTGAGAATTTGTTAGAAGGAATTGAAGGTTGTTGGAAGGTTTTTTGGGGCAGCAAGGAAGTTTCTATGAGTTAACTTTGTTTTGCAAATTTGTAAGATTGGAAGCCATGGATATTGTTAATGTGATCTATTTTGGGCATTGGAAGCTCATGATTGTGGATCTTTATGGAGTTGGTTATGTTTTGGTAACTTGGAGCTCTTGCTTGACAATATGTGTATATCCTCTTGTTTGGTGGTTTTGTTCCTTTACCTTGTGGTCATGTGCAGTGAGAATGTGTTCATGTTGGATGGGTAGAGACATCTCAGTCACATGGATAAACACTCTCGATTTGGACTGCAAAATGGAGTGCTTATGTTGGCTTCATGGTTTTAGCCCTTGGATACATGAAAGTGTGAGAAGATAAGTCACTGAACTCTTTATTTACAAAGATGGTTTTGCATGTTTTACATGTTTACTAAAACATGTGGTATGAAGATCTATGATGAGATTGTATTCAGGGTGTTCTAGATGAAGACAGTTACAAGATTGCATTGCTGCTTGGAAGGTTCTTATTGATCTATGGTTACTCCTATGTGGGTTTTTTTGGAAAATCAGATCTAGCATCGATTCTGGTGTTTGAGTCTTGGAAATCCACATGGTATACTTGATTATCTATGTTCTACATGATACTAACCTAGGGTTGAATCTAATTTTTAGTTATTTGAGATTGGAGCACTAATTATGTATTTCTCCTTTGAAATGATGCATATGTACAAATCTTATAAAATTATCTAATGTGGATTTTGTTTCGTAGGTCTTATTCTTGGTCACCATTATTACATTGGTATGCTTATTGCAATGCGAGATGGTTATTGGGAGTACCTAATAGAGTTGTTCATTTGAATCTATAACAGTAGTTTATGGTGCATGAGAAGCTTTGTTCACTTTTAGTGTCTAGTGTTGGCAATGATATTGGTCACGATGCCATGTATAACTTGGTATTACTTTTAGTGGGAGCTTTATGCAATTACATGATGTGTTCTATCTTCTTTGTTTCAAGATTTTGGTTCTAAGTTGTTGTTATAGTGTGTAGTGAGCCATGGATAATATTTGATTAAAATATGGATGGTCTTTTGCAATGATTGTTGGTGTTATAAGGAGCTCTTGGATTCTACCTTCAGATTGTAGTTAGAGTTACAATGTATCTTTGGTTCTATTGACAAAAGATGTGTGGCATTTATATCTTCTTGGTTTGGAGATTGTGGTTGTACCTTACCTTTTGGGAGCTCATGGCTTTGAGTTCTTTGATGTGTTGGGGCCATGGAGGAGGATATTTAGTTAGAATATTGTTATCATGATGTTTAGTGAGCTTGATAATTTATTCAGTTTCCCTTTATGCTTTTTGCAAGGTGTTCTACAAGTGGGAGAATGTTGAGAAAGTGTTTCAACCTTGCTTTGTTTTTAATTATTAATTGGAAATTTGTAATTATCCTTTAGTTTTCATGAAAGTTACTAAATTCAACTATGACAACTTGCAAAGTGTTTTAATTTTCAAATTAGAAAGAGCATAAAAAAGGGGAAGTTAAACGTGAGCTTGGAAAAGGATAAAAAAGATTTTTTAGTTGCATGTGCACATTACTAAAAACATGGATAAAATTATGAGTTGAAAGAGGAAGTTTCTTTCATTGTGATTTATGCCTAAATGGTTTTAGAAACCATTCTTGATTTTTGTTTTCTCTCATGCCTATATATTTAGTGCTTGAGTTGAAGAGAAAACAAGTTACAAGTTGTTGAAGCCATGAAGTGTTGCAGTGATTTAGAGGGACAAGTTGTATTGATGTAACTCATTTGAAGGATTAATACAAGTCTTGGATCTCTTTGGGTGTGGAGTTTTTTCCCGCAAGGGTTTCTCCATGTAATTCTTGATTTATGGTTTGCATATTTATTGTAATCTAATTTCATCTTTGATTTATTACTATCTGTTAATTTGGATGCATAAAATTACCTACATACTTCCACTGTAAAGTTTTATCCCATTTTTCAACATTTTGTATCAGAGCCATATTGGCTTGATTAGAGAAGGGGACGTCTTTCTTGGAGTGTTTGATTGGCTTTGATTAGAGAAGGGGACGCCTTTCTTGGAGTGTTCAATTAGGTTTTTTGTTGCAGTGGGAGCATGTTGTATTGTCTTGTAGTTTCAAATTTAGCGTGATTACAAATCATTGCTAGCTCATCTCGGTTAGACATTGAAGTTGAAGGTTAGCTAAGTTCTAGGTATTTTTATTTATTTATTTCTTAGCTTGGAAAAATTGTGAGAATTTGTTAGAAGGAATTGAAGTTTTTTGGAAGGTTTTTTGGGGCAGCAAGGAAGTTTCTATGAGTTAACTTTATTTTGCAGATTTGTGAGATTGGAAGCCATGGATATTGTCAATGTGATCTATTTTTGGAATTGGAAGCTCGTGATTGTGGATCTTTATGGATTTGGTAATGTTTTGGTAACTTGGAGCTCTTGCTTGACAATATGTGTATATCCTCTTGTTTGGTGGTTTTTTTCCTTTAAATTTTGGTCATGTGCAAGTCTAAGTATAAGTAGTATCATGTAAGTCTTGATATGCTAACTTTGAGAATGACGATATGTTCTTTGGTTACATCATTTATGAAAGTTCAAATTTCTTGAAGGTGCAATAAATAAAGGATGGGACCAAGATCATGTCTTAGGCAACTTTGAAAAAATAGATACCTTGTAGTCTTTAACTCTTAATCAAAGAGATACCAATTTTTTTCTTTTTGTTTAGGCTTGTTGTATAGGCACTAAAAATTTGAGTTATACCTACATCAAATTAATTCTCCCATCCTCCACTAGCCTAACCTTGTGTGTGTGTGTGTGTGTCTATATATATATATATATATATATATATATATATATATATATCTAGAGAGAGAGAGAGAGATGGTTTATAATTAAATTGAGAACTATTCATGGAATTATAATAATCTATAAATATTGTGTCAATTAAGAATGAAAAACTAAAAGATATTTATCTAAAAATTAATCAAAATATAATTTTGACTTTAGCTCTTATAATGTTGAACTTCATCTTCATATTAAATTTTATTGTGAATAAATTCTCAAACTATTCAATTCAACCAATCGACTCGATACCACTTGACATATTTATTATTATTATTTAATTATGCTATCAAATATTGTGTTTTATTTCATAGGGCCAAACTTGCACACTCCTTTTTCTCATGTCATCTTACATTTTTTGTGAGGTTAAATCATATAAAATTGAGAATGTTCATCACCTAACACTAACTCTTCACGGATGAAATCAATGTTAATATTTAAGTGTTACTAAGGAACGAAAAAAGAGCCTTTCCATCAAAAATTTCTAGTGTTGAAGATTAAAAGGTTTGTCCTTGCAAGTTAGAGTCTTCAATAATGGGATTAAAACATTTTATAACTATTAAATTGTTTTAGAAGAAAATGAGGATAAAGCTAGAAATGGTATGAAAATTAGATTACAAAGAATTAGAAGAGTTGTAGAATTGAAGTTTAGAAAAATTGTAAAGGTATAGTTGAGGTTTATATTTGTAGAGAAGAGGGATTCGCTACTCATGAGTCTCTTTATTCTCAAGAGATTCCCAAGGGGAAAACTACCCTAAACTACCTCAGGGAACAAAGCGAGAGTTCTAGAATCAGAAAGAGTAAGTCACAAAGGTTTTCTAGACAAATTGACGAGCTCTCGGCCGAAGGATGTCAGCACGGAAAGGGGATGACAGTGCAATGCTCTGGAGTCCTAGAGGCACACTGGAATCTTATACAAACCAAGAAGCAAGAATATCACAGAAAACAACAAAGGTACTTCTAACAATCAGATTACTGAAAACTTCTAGAATGTAGGAAATTCATAGAATGTAACAAAAATGAAATAAATTGAAGTATAAATGATAAAGTAAGAGAATAAGAGATAGAAATTTCTCATAGTGGTGCAGGAGCACCAATCCATTTTAATGGTTTTTCTTTAGTTTTCTCATGAAAAGTTGAGTCAAGGTGATGAAGTAAATTTTTTTTGAGTGTCTTGAGTCTAAATAAGGTCAATGGAAGACCATTTTTTATGTAATTGGCACACTTTGGTGTCTTTTGAGTCCATGATGTAAAAGTTGTAAGTTATGTTGAAAAGTTGTCAAGTTTGACAAAAGTTGTCAAGGTAGGTGAATTGTCATTTTCTTGTGAGAGGTCATGTTTTGGGATTAAATAAGGTCTAATAGACCAAATAGTATTTAATAGGACATAATTATGGGATTTGGAGTCATTGAGTCTAAAGGGTGAAAAGTTGTAAAAGTTGACAAATTGTTGTCAATACAAAAATGCAAAAAAATGCCATATTAAGGGGTTCCAACTGTCATAATTTCAAAATTCAGTTGTGGCACGGGTATGGTAGTTAGATTTGGTGGGAAAAATATTTTAAAAAGGTGAGACAATGCATTGTAAGGTCTTCTTGAAGATTTTGGAAGGAGAAGAAAAACAATTTTCTCATATTTTCTATATTTTTCTATACATTTTCCTTGTCTGTAGCAACTGTACGACCCGTACAGTCAAATTGTGATGCAATTTCATGTATATTTCATTTTTTGGATGAACTTGCTTTGATTTGGTTTCATTTAGAAGAATTTTCATTGAATCTAAAGCCTTCTTGAAGCAAATCTCTGTAAACGGGTCTAAGTACCCTGTTATAAGGGTTTTGAGTGAAGAAATGAATTTTTAAGCCATTCCACCCATTGTCACCTTTTATATCTTAGTGGAATGACTCATTTGAGTCTGGTTTAGATGTGTGTAGGGTCTTATGGTGCTAGAAAGAAGATTATTGACCTTTTGTACATTACTGCCTTGTGTGTTTTTGTGTCAATTTTGTGTGAAAAATTAAGGTTTTACACTAGGGTTTGATAAAACATGACTAATAGAGGATTGGTGAATGACTTTTAAGCTTGTTCAGACCCATTCAAGGGTGATTAAAGCGGTGGCAGGGCTGGAGAGGGTTTGTAAAGTGTTTTTTCAATAAACCCCCATTGACTTGGCTTGAATTAAGGGTTTCTTGGTAGAGTGCCTTGGAGAACTTGTATGAGAAAATAAATTGTGAAATAGGGTGTTTTGATACCTGGTGAGTGCTGCCCCATAGATTTATTCAATTGGTTGTAAGATCAAAGTGGTGACCCTTTGGAAAAATGACCTAATTCATGGCCTAGGTCAGCGTAGAAGGTGTGGTTTCAAGGTGTTGTTCCAAAGGACTTGCTAGGGATGTTGAGATATGTTATAGTTTGCCCTAATGGGTCTCTAAAACTATGAAGTGTTGGTTGGTTGAGTGATTTTGGTGTGAGTTGGGTTCAAATTTTAAGGTCTACAGACCTACTAGTGAAGGGGTGAGTTTGTGTGGAGAATAGCCTTTGTGAAGGTTTGGGGTTTCAAAACCCAGTTGAATTCAGTCGGTTTAGTGTTGTAAGGGTCAATCAGACTTTGCGGATCCTTTCACATCTGGCCTCCCTCAGGACCAAGCACCTGTGGCACTTCCTTTGCAAGACTGGGTACCTATAAAGCATTTCCATTCTATAGGACCGAGCACCTATAGAACCCTTTTTTCATCTTCTACAGGACTGAGTACCCATGGAACCAATTTTGTAGGATTGAACACTTGCAGAGCCTTTTATTCACCTTTCACATGATCGAGCAGTTATGACACTTTTTGTTCAAATCTCCATAAGATCAAGTACCTATGGAGACAACTCTCTCACTCCTATGCCCAAGTTTTCCAGAGTAAAATATACTTCCTTGATGTTTTAGGTATATTTTTTTCAACTTCTTTCACTCTACTTTACCATACATTCACTAACACTTATACTCACTAAAGTGGGGGAAAAATGTAATGGCCTGAATTTGCACCTCTTGTAAATTCCTCATTTACACACCCCTTACCTTAGAAAACATGATCTTGATGATGTATTTTCCACATCCGCTTCTATCTTCCATCCACTTGGTAACTCATTTGTGTGTGTATGAGGGAGTTTTTGTCGAGGATGCTAGCATGACACATTGACATCTGTGCAACATGATTCTATCCTAAAAGGATTCCTACCTCTAGAATTTGCAGAGGCATTACACTTCTCCATTGGACATGAAATGTAATGCTTGTTGCTCTTCAAACTGACTTCAAGCGAGATTTTTTCCTCCTTTCATTGAAATTTCTTTTTCTTCCATTTGATCCATCTTCTTCACACTTCTTCAACCTGGAACACACTTCTTGAAAACTTCTTGATCAAGCACACTCACTTTCAACTCCTTCATGTTGCAACACCACCACCATTGTAGTTGTAAGTTGCTACTTGTTTGGCTCCTCCTCTTCATTTTTGAGGCAACATTGGATTTGGAGAGCTTTCAAGATAACATCTTCCTCTATGTGCCTTGAGAGCACCTAGTTGGGAAGGTGATATGCATACTACTATTTACATTTGCATCATCTACTCGCATAGTAGTGTATTGTTATTTGAGCACTTCTTGGTATTTCCATTTCTATGTACTTCTTTATCATCTTTCTACAATTGTTGCTATTTGGTTGTCCATGGAGTTGGAAAAACCAAAGCGGGGGAATAACTAAGGCAATCCTCTAAACACAACCCCAACATTTTCTCATTCTTGTGTGTGTAGGTTGTTCTTCAAGTGAAGCTCTTGCAAGCCTCAACTCTCAAGTTCGAAGGTCCGTTTACCACCTTTCTATTGTAAAATTCTAGCTTAGTATTGTTAAAGTATTATTCTTGTTATTTTTTTCATTTTTTCTTTTTCTATCTCTGTCGTAGAATAAAACTCTGTTAATCAGGAAGTTAGTAGTTTTTTTGGCGTTCTACACTATACTTTATGTTCTCTGTCTGTATAGACACCAATGCATCCTTGGGACCCCAATGCATCACACTGGAGTTTGTGATTTGTGTTGTAGTCCTTTGGCAGTGGATTTTTTGAGTTATAGCTCGAACCTTGAAAACAAGCTCTCCTGATCCCTTGAAGCATTCGAGTTAGCAGAAGGGTAGTAGTATTGAGAGTGATCTTCCTCCTCTACCCTAAGCATGTCTAACCTTTCTAATTACTTGGCATAGCTTGAGGTAGATAGAGGCATCCTGTTGTTCTAGACTCTCCTGTTACCTGGAGTCCTTGAGTAGCCGATCCCCCTCCTCTACAAAAATATTAAACTAAACCTTGATATTATAGTTCAATTCCACAAATACAGATAAATTATAAATTTTAATGTTTACCCAAATCTAGCAAAACCATATTATAAACATTGTAAATTATATTCCTTGATATCCTATATTTAAATCAAGTTTACAAAATATAAATAAACTACAAAGAATTTAATATATTAAATATTGGTTTTACATTAAACTATGTTTATATCATCATATACAAACATGAATACATTACTTACACCTAAAAAAAATGTAGAACGTACAAACTTATTGTTCCTAGATTTTCCACCACAAAAGCTCAATCGTGAACTCTATAAGAGATCTTCTATTGGAAAAAGTTGTTCCATCCTTTTATATGCAAGATCAAAAGGATTTACATCCTTTAATAATCTATAAATCTATGGGTTTTCATCCTCAAATTTGAGCATTTGAACACATGTGCTCAAAATAGATTTTATAGTTAAATTTTTTGAGTGTTTTTTATTATTATTTTCTTCATGAAAATAATCTAATATCCTCATAAATAATGTTGATAGATCTGCATTAATGTCCTTGAATAAAAAAATGGTATGCCACCAATTATTCTTATTCCTATTGGGTACCATTTTCCTTTGGATCACTTGAAAAATCACACCCATGTGTGTAGGGTGATACTTGAAAGACATAGATAGGTGCTTCATGTGACCTACAAATTTCCTCTATAATAATGTCAAGAAGTCCTATGGACTTTGAAACCCTAACCACTACATTGAAAGTGCTCTGAATGTTCCTAGAGGTAGGTAAAGTGAATAGTGAGAAATGGTGGGAGTTTTAGACTTCAATCGTTGGTGATGACAAGGAACTCATAGGTCAATAAGCTAGATAGAATAGAGGAAATCCAAAAAACTATTCATGATGAGATAAGATATTGGAAAGTGTTATGGATTAGGTATGACTTGTACTTGGTACCACATTTAAGGTATGATCACACCTCGAACATTGATAGGATATATGCTAGAAGTTATTGGGTATTAGATATCATAGATGCATAGGAAGAAGTAGTCAGGTAAAGGAGTGGGAAAAATTCTAATTATGATGAGATGTATGTAGATGTACTAATAGGTTTCAGGAGTCAGGAATGACAAGAAATAGGTGTTCGGGTAGAAGTAAGGATACAAGTCTAACTTTGACAAGATAACTTAGTAAAATTATTGAGTCGGGAGTTGAGAGTCAAGGATGACATGAGAAGGGTACCTAGGGAAAGAAAACTCTAACAATCTAATGGGGAATGGCCGAAAGGAACAATAGGAAGGATAAGCCCAAAAGTTTGATGCTAAAGGGATTTAAGAAAAATAGACTTGGGTATGAAGGCATGCTAGGACAAGGAGCTCTAGAACTTTGAAAATTGGAAAAAACTTAGAATACGAGACACACCCCAACACTTAGAGACTTTGAGGACCTTAGATAGACATAGGAGAAAAGAAGAGGAAGAACATATACACAAAATAGGACCAAGAAAGATGTGGGAATCAAGAAATAGGTATTTTTGGTCCATAAGGACATGAAAAATTGGGAAAAATGTCCAAGGGTGTCTTTTCACCACAATCCCACTTGTTGGATGTCTGGGAGAACAACATACTATTGTACTTGGTTGGTTTTGTAGGAAAGGTGAAGCAACAAGCACTTATGGAATGAGATTCTTCATTCTTTTGAACATAAGAAAAAATATATTGCATATAAAATGGATTATTCAGTATAATGGATTTCAAACTAGGTCCAAATGACCCCACAAATTATGCCTTAGAATAATCTATAGCCATTGCAAAATTTGTATAATGGTTGAGGGATATTTTGGGTATAATTTAAAGTGTTAGTGAAATTAAAGATTTGGAAAGAATAATGGAGAATACTAGAGGAATCTATTTTTTCCTACCTTCAATGGTTTGCTTGCTTCATAGTGGAGAGATAATATTAGAGGAATTTTTGTACAAATTACTAGGTTCACAAAAAATCACACATAGCTTGATTTTTTCTTGAAATTATGCTATTTCAACTTAAATAAATCTTGAAAGCTATCAACATAGATGCACAAAAGAGAATTGAGAGTTATTCTAAGATTTCATGGGGAATACCAATTAATATCATTCTAATACAAATACAAGTAGATTATATATTCCCCCTCCAACTCTCAAATCAAATTATACTAAAGCATTTTCATTCAGAGACTAAGGATCTAGCAAGAGGTGATAGCTCTCTATGCACTAAAGTAATTATTTTTCATTTATTGAGCTTTGTTGCTTTTTGTTACCTTACTTATTTTAAGGGTGTGCAATATTGAAATACATATAACAACATATCCTTTAATAAATATTATATTTAAATCATTAAAAAAATGACATAATGATGCTTTTTTTTAACAACTAAAGAATACACATCAAGACTTATTTAATGCCAAGAATTTTCCATAAATTTTCTTAAAATTAAAATTAAGATGCATATTTTGGCATTAAAAGCATAATTAGACTTGGAAATATAAGAATCATGCATGTTTATTAGAGACCTGTCCTATGTGATTATCATCTTATTGTTTTAATTTTACCAAAAAGTGGGGATCGTTTTAATAATTGTGACAAAATATATGGCATGTACTTCCTACAAGTTGTAGAGGAGGGGGACTGATTGCTTAGGACCCCAGGTTATGGGAGGGTCTAGAACAATAGGTTGTCTTGATCTACCTCAAGCTAGGGAATTGTTTTAGGAAAGTTTAAGGTTTAAAAGCTGAGAGGAAGAGAAACCAAGTTGTTGTTGTCCTTTAACAAGCCCAAATGTTTTAGGGAGTTAGGTGAGCGAGTTTCCAAAGTCTAAAGTATAACTTAGGCAGCTCACTGCCAAAGGACTCTAGCGTGTGACACGAATGATAGCGTGGCATGTTGGTATATCAATGGGGCGTTGGTGTCCATACGGAAAAAAAAAATGTAAGGTACAATAAAAAATCAAGGGAAACATGTTAACAACCTAAAAAGTATAGTTTAATGTAATGAAAAACAAAAAGTAACTAAATAACATAATAGCAAGAAGAATACTTTAACTTGATCTAACTATGAATTGACAAAAGAGGGTGAGGAAAGCACACCTTCCTACCCACAAGTTGATATCTTCAATGTATTCACTCAATGAACAACCTACACACGTGCAAGACGAAAAAATGTTGGGGCTATGTATAGAGGACTATTGCAATTAGTCCCCCGATTTGGTGTTTCCACCCCAATGGACAACCATTATAGCAATGATAGGAGAAATGCAATAGAGGTATTGAAATGAAATTACTAAGCACTATGCTAAACAACAATATGCTACGAAAACAGTACGATAATGCTAGAGAAAATGAAATGAAGTGATATCACCTTCAACCACGTTCGCTCAAGTAAAATGGGAGGAGTGAGCTCACAAGCTTGCAAAAGCCAATGTTGTTGCAACAATGAAGAGAGTAAAACCAACAAAGTATCAAATTGCAGCTTCAATGGAGGTAGAGCTTGAGAATGCTATGAAAAGAGTGAAGATAATAGTCCCAAGTGTGTGCATGATCAAGAGAGTTCAAGAGAGATTGAATGAATGAAGGAGATAGTCATTTGAAGGTGAAATTGGAGGCAAAAGAGTCATTCGAGGTTGGTCAAGAGAGTAGAGACGTTACTCTTCATCGCCAATGGAGAATTGTAATGCCTCTATCGATTCTAGAGGCAAGAATCCTATCAAGATGAAAGAGTGCCACATAGAAGTCCAAGTGTTGTGCTAGCATCCCAGACAAAATATCCTTCATCGACACAAAAAACAACTGCCAAGTGGATGGGAAGCAAATGAAGGATGTGGAATTGCATTATCAAACTAAATTGTCTAACATAAGAGGTATGTAAATGTGGAATTGAAAGGGGTGAAAATTCACGCCATTGCATTTAGCCCCCAATTTATCAAGCATAAGTGTCAACGAATGCACAGTAAAGTAGAGTGAAAGATGAGAAATGTATACTTGAACCATCGAGGAAGCAGACGAAAATCTGGCACACCTGAATGCATAGGAAAAAGAGATGGATCCACAAGTACTCGATCCTAAGGAGAGTTGAAAAAATGCACCATAGGCCCTCAGACCTAAGGAAGGTCAATAAAAGGCTCTGCAGGTGCTCAGTCCTACAGAGGAGGCATCAAAAGTGCTCAGTTTTGAGGGAGGCCAGATGTGAAATTCTCTATAGAGTCTGATGGGCCCTTATAGGTACTCAGTCCTGCAAGGAAAGCTCAAGGTGCTTGATCCTCCAAGCTTGATTTGAAAAATTAGCTTCACAAGTGCTCGGTCCTACAAAGAAACATGTTAATCCATAGACAAAACATGTTAGATAGAAAAAAAGCCATGCAAGTAGAGAGACAGATAGTCACACAAATAGTCAACAATTGAATGAGAAGCTTTCAAAGGGGTCCCTCAAGAACCCTTCAAAAGAAAGGGGTTTTCTCAAGGGACGGTCTGTTTGAAATGCGATGATATTTTTCCAAACAATTCTAGCATAAATGAATCCTTCTAAAAGATCTATTTCATCAAGGAATTTGAAAGGAAGAATACTCCCTCGCAAGGGAAAGTTTTCATACTTCTTCATAAGAAAAAGTACTCCCTTTACGAAGAAAAGTTTTTTAGATTCTTTCTCTATGAATCTGTCTCGAAAGAAAATTTCTACCAGGGGTCCTTGTTGAATAATATAGGTTTTTTAAAAAAATAAGAGACTTTCAACGAGGGATCTGTTGGCCACCGAATACACCTTTTTGAAAATTGAAGCAGTATGATAGCCTCCCTTAGGATGGTGTGTGTTGATCACAAAGGCAAGTGAAATCCTACGGGGAGAGGAGAGAGTGATGTTGTGGCATGTGATACATGACATGATGTAATCATGGAAATGTTGTCACACACACGAGGGACAACACATAGGCACCACAACATCACAAAACAAGAAAAGAAGAGAGAAAGATAAAAAATGGAACATAAACAATGACGAAGAAATCAAGAGACACGGGGATCTGATATTTTGGGGTCAGAACTTCTCATAGATATAGATAGATAAATATAATATGATAATATAAATGAACTGTCATCAATCCCCTACTATATCAGATCATGAAGAAAGGTACATGAAAACAAAATAAAAATAAAAAATTGGGTCAACATGCAAGGGAGGCCTAAATGTCCCCAACACTTTTCATCATCCCTAATTGTTAAAAATCAAGGCACAACAAAGAGAAGAATGATGTAACAAATAGAAGAAGTTTTAAGACAAAAAAAACTCCTATATCCAAGCACCTACAAGGGTGACAAGGGTCCTCTAGGAACACATAAAACAAGCACAAGGGAAACACAACACACACACAAATATAATCTCCAGATAAAGAAGAGGTTCCCTCCTAGTCCTCATCAACCAAGAGGTCGTCATTCTCCCAATCTATATCATTATAAGGGGAAGGCGGACAAGCCTGCAAAGGCAAGATAGCAAGGGGAGCACCCTCCAACTCTGTTATAACAAGAGCCAAGGAAGAGGGGCCCTCAAGGTCTTCTCTACTCAACTCCTATGAGGAAAATTCCATTGATTTTGTAAAAATGGTCGATAGACCCAGGACATCGTACACTGAGTCGAACATGCAATTTAGAGAGTGCCATGTGTCAACTGAGCAGGTGATGAAGGAAGTGCTCGAGATCCACTATTGATCTCACTGAAAGAATCGGGGGAAGTGACGAACTTAGGGAACACAGGACTACCTCCGTCACTAGGATGACACAAGCCAAAGCATAACCAGCTTCCGAAGAAGGTGATACCTTCTTCTAACCCCCATTAGAAGTAGGGTTGTCCTCCAACTTGTGCTTCATCGAGGGATGCAAGATACCCATGAATGAGGTGGAAGGTGAGGAAGAAGAGGAGAAAACCACAGTGGACACCACTAAGGTAATCAATATATCCACAAGCTTAGGAAAAGGAGAGATGTCCAGAAGGGATATCAAGGAGGAGGCTCAACCGAGGGAGTAATGAACACTTGCACCCTTTAGGGTGAGGGTCATCCACGCTCGCCGGGGGAGCTAGAAGCAAGATTGAGGTGATGAGAACTGAAGTAGAAGGCATTGAAGAGGAGGGAACAATAAGAGACACCAAAATAGGGGCTACTGGCTCCCCTTCCTCCTTATGCAAAGTAGCCTACTCAATGACCAAATCCTTCCTCTGATGCTTATGCTCATGCGCAAGGAAGTTTCTTCAGCTCTGAGAGCTAGAAGTCGCAACTTGAGGAGGAGCAGGAGGCTCCTATTCTATCATCAGATTATCCATCACAGTCATTGCTGACGAAGGGAGTGACTCTTGGATAGAAACAAGAGGGAGAGATGCAGGAAAGGAAACAAAAATCGATGGAGAAGAAAATTCAAGCGCCTTGGCGACGGGCCTCGTCCCATTCACTACCTTAGGGGCAAGAGCAGTAGGAGGCCACAGAGGTTGAGACACATAGGCAACTCCACGAGGACCCTTCCCCTTACCATACAAGATAGGTTGAGGCATCGTGGGCAAGATAGGAAGGTCGAACACCTAACGCTTGGCCTTCCACCAAGTACACACCATCAAACTCCCTGTGAGATGCATGGAGGTGGAAGTTGAAGGAAAGACGAGAGGTAGAGGTGGGTGGAACTACAAGGGAAGAAGAAGAAGGCTCCTAAGTGTGAGCAAGCTTTCCCTTCCCCTTTTGGTAGGTAGAGGCAATCTGTTGCTATGCTATCATGCAAGCCTTTACCGAAATAGAATAAGGGGGAGGATAGGTCACTTTTGGCACTATGCTCCCATTCTTGTATTTTACATAAGTATGATATAATAGGTTTTTCCTTGAAGGAAGCATACCAATAGAGGAAGGCCATAAATGATATAATGAATAAGCTCCGCACAACACTAGGGGTTTGTACCCAGTGTCATGCACAATGTGCACGAAGCCCTCATGGGAGAAATTTAAACATTTGTGGATCACCAAAGGGACTATGTTTATGGAAATTAGCCAAGGAATGCATAGCTTCCATCTGAACAAGTCAGACTCCAGGATAATATCGGAAAGGGAATTCATAATCTTGGGCCCAACTAGGACTGAAAGGTTGATAGAACCGATGGGAGGGACATAAAGCCCATTATGTGTATGTATCGTGCTCATAGATTCATCATACCCATCCTTATGTAGAAATTTTATTAACATAATCTCCTCTATGATAACATTAACCTGACATGTAGGGTCAATGAGAATGTTGGTTACAGTATTCCCATTGATATGAGTGGGAATGTACAAAGGAGAGGGTTCTTTATTAGCATTCATTGATAAGTCCTCACAGGCTGCACAGATGAGATGGGAAGATGCATTGAAGAATCCATCTTCTAATTACACTAAAAAGTACTTTCTCAAAATCCCCCAAGGGTTGAACAATCAAACAGTGACCTATTCTAGATTTCACTTCACAACATTTAGGGACTCTTCTAGCTACATTGCTAGGGGTTATAGGTTGGGTTGCAAGGTTGGGTGCCTTGCAACACACACACCTACAACACACTTAGAACACGAGAGAAGACTCTTTCAACACTACGAAATGAAACCAAAACAATTCACATCAGGTTCACCAAAATGTAGAGGAGGGGGATTGATTGCTCAGGACCCCAGGTCACGGGAGGGTCCAAAACAATAGGTTGCCCTAATTTACCTCAAGCTAGGTAATTGTTTTGAGAAATTTTAAGGTTTAAAGGTTGAGAGGGAGAGAAAAAAAGTTGTCCTTTAACAAGCATAAATGTTTCAGGGAGTTAGGTGAGCAAGTTTCCAAAGTCTGGATTGTAACTTAGGCAACTCACTACCAAAGGACTCCAGTGCGTGACACAGATGACAATGCAACATGTTAACATCTTAATGGGGTGTTGGCGTTTGTATAGACAAGAAGCATAAGGTACAGTTAGAAGTCAAGGGAAACATGTTGATGACCTAGCAAGTATAGTTTAATGTAATGACATAAATAGGAAGTAACTAAATAACATAATAGCAAGAATAATACTTTAACTTGATCTAACTGTGAATTGACAAAAGAGGGTGAGGAAAGCGCACCTACCTACCCACAAGTTGATATCTTCAAGGTCTTCACTCACCGAGCAACTTACACACAAGACATAAAAATGTTGGGGTTGTGTATAGAGGATTGCCACAGTCAGTCCCCTGCTTTGGTGTTTCCACCTCCACGAACACCTAGTATTGGAACGATAGGAGAAATGTGATAAAGAGAGATATTGAAATGAAAGTATTAAGCACTATGATAAACAACAATATGCTACAAAAATAGTATGATAATGCTAGAGAAAAGGAAATTGAGTGATATCACCTCCAACCATGTACGCTCAAGGAAAATGGGAGAAGGAGTAAGCTCGCAAGCTTGCAAATGCCAATGTTTCTGCAACAATGAAGAGAGTAAAACCAACAAAGTATCAACTTGCAGCTTCAATGGAGGTGATAGAGTTTGAGAATGTTGTGAAAAGAGTGAAGAGAATAGTCCCAAGTGTGTGTTTGATCAAGAGAGTTCAAGAGAGAGTGAGTGAATGAAGGAGATAGTCATTTGAAGGTGAAATTGGAGGAAAGAGAGTTGTTTGAGGTTGGTAAAGGGAGTAAAGACTTTACTCTTCGTCGCCAATAGACAATTGTAATTCCTCTGCGGATTCTAGAGTCAAGAATCTTGTCAAGACGGTAGTGTGTCGTGTAGACATTTGCATGCTACGCTAGTGTCCTAGAAAAAATATCGTCCACTGACACAAAAAACCACTGTCGAGTGGATGGGAAATGAATGAAGGACGTGGAATCGCATTATCAAGCTAAATTTTCTAAGGTAGGAGGTACATAAATGTGGAATTTGGAAGGAGTGCAAATTCACGCCATTACACAAGTATGGGGTTATTTCATTGAATCTACCAATGAATTGTTTCTATAGACATCCAAATTTGAACACTCCCATATGGTCAAATTCATCCCCTTTATTCGTCTATCTCATATTCCCCATCGATATTAATTAAATGATTTATTTAATTAATATTTCCCCTTTGCCTAAGGTTTCTAAAGTATTTAATTTAATAATTAAATACTTTACCTTTCATCCTTCTTCTCTAAATTAAATAAATATAACAATTTATTTAATTTAGTCATTTAGCCTTTTTGAATTTAAATTAATTTTAAATTTCCTCTTTTCTCTCTCCTTGTCACATCTTCCATAATCTTCTTTTAATCTGAATTAGTTTAATTAATCCACGATTAGGATGTGCACACCCTTAATCAAAATTAATGTCACATCCTCCATATTTGGCCACTTCTCTCTAATCCTTCATTAGTCTTCTTAATCACCTTTTGCACAACCTTAATCTAATCCTCATGTCATTTCTAGTATGTCCTCCAAGTCAACCTTTCATAAGTACTTTCTTCATTTTTCCTTGACCTCTTCCCCATGTGAATTAAAAATTCATATTTATTCATTCAATGCTTTCCTCTTCCATATGAAGGTTATTGGGAAATTTTAAATCCTCTCAAGTCACATCATTCACATGGGACAAGGACCTCCTTTATGAGGACCTTGTCTTATCATCAAGGTACTTCCAATCATGTGAATTTAAGATTCATATTTATTCCCCCAACAACTTTTCTCTTCCCCATGATGATTAGTGAGGAATTCTAAAATCCTCACTTGTCACCATCCTTCCACATGGGGACAAGAACTTCCTTTTTGAGGAAATCTTCCCCTAATCCCAAGGTACTTGCAAGTACCTCTACCTCACATGTCCTCTCTCCACATCACCTGTCCTTTTGACACCTCCTTTTCCACATGGCAAAATGTGAGGGCTTGTGAGTCCTCTACTCACCACAGCCCTTCATCTTGCTCATGTTGGAAAAATCCTAGCCATTGAATTCTCTAGAGATTCTCCCTTAAAATGGAACATTTTCTCTCATTCATGACATAACATGCATTCACAATTCAAACTCTAACTCTCTCAAGCTCAAGCACTTGCATTCATCCACCATTGTTGCATTTTTTGAAGCTCTTTTTGCATTCATCTCACACATTTAGTCAAACACCCACTTCCATCTTTGCAATCATCACCAAATCTAGAACACTTTGCATATCATTTCATCATATTTTCCATCAAGGAGCATACAACTCATCAACAATCAAAGGGCCAACCAAAAGGATCACTTAGACAAGGTATATCTATTGTTTTAATCTTTATTTTGTTCAAGTCAACTTAGGCTAATCTTGAGGTGGTGTTGTGTTATTTTTCCTTTGCATTTCCGTTGTTTTGCGTCTTTTAGGGTAGGAAATCACACTGCACATAGTTTCAACATGTAATTTATAATTGGTTAGAAATCAATGTAATATTTTGTTTCAATATTATTGTCCTCCACATAACAAACCTTAAAACATGAGCTAATAAATAAAATTAATTTTATGTTTTCTTGGAATACTCCTAATCTCCTCCACTAGGGATAATTGGCAATTGGGCTTAAGCATCTCCAATATCGAAATAGGATTAAGCTTCAAAAAGTAGTGTCATTAATACTTTATTTGGTAATGTTGTTGTCAGCTATCTTTACGCATAAAGTCATAACATAAACCATTAAGTGTGTCTAATGAACATGTTGATTCATCCTGGCTACAAGGTGATAAGTTGCCACTCTAATTTATGTTTCTATTCAATGTTTGGTGAATAAGGGATAGCCATTATTATTAACAATTCAACGTTCATGGTTAAGTACTAATTCTTGAAACACATATTATGTGTGCTAAGTTGTTTGCAAATAAAAAAGAAACCATTGAATTTCTATCTAGTGTGTAAATATTTGCCCACAACTAGGCGTAAGGCACTCACTTTCACTTAATTGTACAGCCTTGCCAACACTTCCTACAGGACAAAGTTGATACACCTCTTTTAGAGATTAAGTTGCATTGTAGTACCATGGAATTTCATTATATGTTTGGTCTGTGATATCATATTGGCATTTGGAAAAGAGAAATATGTTTGTCATCTCCTCTTAAGGTAGTGCATACATTACACAACCACCAAACTTGTGTCATAATATTTGTTTATTTTTTGCATATTGGTCATTCTCTTCATAAACTTAGTCTCCATCAAAACTATGCCATTAGTGTGGCTTGAATGGAAGAATTTAACATTAAACATGGTAACAAAAATCTTCCCTTATTGGAACCATTCACCAATTTCAAAAACTCTCTATCCAATTACCTCCACCAGACATCCTCTAACATTAATAACTGAAATCATATCCAATTCACTAAGGATAAATATAAAAGGAAAAGAATGACCATATTTTTTATGAAAAGATTTACAAATTTGGACATTTCACCCTTCATGATCTATCAGTGGCACACAAAATATTGCATGGTTATAAAACAAATCAACCAAACATTGAAGAATCAAACTATCTACCAATTGATGAAGGATGGTCTCCACACCTTTATCTGATATCTACACCATGTTAAACACACATCTCAAATGAGAGCTCATTGCATAAAGCTTAGTTGTTTTACATTGAATACAAGACAACTCTCACAAAATTGAATCCATTTCCATCCTCCTCTGAATGTGCAAATCATGGAAATACTCATAACTTTAATGCAAAATTCTTACTTTGACTCAATGAACAATGAGGTCACAAGTCCCATTCTCAAAGAATGTGCATGAAATTAGTTTGAGATAGGCATGGATCAAACCCTAACTTTCATCACACAAAATAGGATAAACTTCAGCATTGTGACAAAAAATTCTTGATGAATCTCAGTATGCTTTTTACAGACGAAAGAGGCCAAGAATGGAGAGTGGGACTGAAAAAGAAGTATAAACATGGAAACCAAAATAGGGGGAGTGCTTAGTGCATCTCAGCAAACTGTCATCATTATAAAAAACAAACACAATGATGCCGAAAAATCTAAAGAAACTAAAGCATAAAGCAGCAAGGGCAATGCCTAATTTCCCAAAGCTATGTTATGTCATCACTTTCCTTTGACAATTTACCACATCATTCATCCACATATTGTTGAATCATCTTTTGTGCTGAAAAGAGAAACTACCATGTTGGCAACATTACCTGGGTTTGCAATTTTTTATTTCATTCATGTATAGGAGTCAGAAGATGAAGACACCATCATCCAAATGAAATCATTGGAATTTGAGAATGGGCACTCGTTAGTTGTTGATTCTACTATTCTACAAAACTAATTGTTGGAAATCTGATAGAAGAATTGGGCTTATGAATATGTAATATAGTTGAGACAACTCTTGTTCTAAAGCTAATTCATTATGTTGTCCTCTCTAGGATGCTCACTGTTGGATTTTGGTCTAGGTAAATGTGGCATGCCTTTACACCAAGTGTTTTTTCTTCTTATGAAGTATGCTTTCTTGTCAAAAATGCCACCCTTATTTTGGATACATAACAAGTCACTTGATCCCTGCTTTGTCCCCTTAAGGGTGGATGCTAGCTTGAAGTTGGGAAAAAAAGGTGTCACAAGATCTTAGTTCTAGCGCTACCCCCTCCCTCCCTCTACAAATATTAAGTAGAAGGATAAGATAGGTGAGCCCTCCACCTCACGCTTTAAGATGTTGTTTATAGATGATCTTTGTTTAGAACATATCTCTAACCTTGAGAAGGTTATCTCGCCAATTAGTTCTTATATGGAAGTTATGCTAGGGGAGAGGACCCAGTAGTTGTGCACCTTAACTTCACGCTTCTCAAAATCCTACATGGAAATTTCAAATCACTCCCAATTTTTTACAGCAACTTACTTGGAAAGTCCCCTGCTTATAACTTTCGTTTCAAGGCCACATCATCACATATGATGCCACATCATCATGCTTTTTGTCAAGGTGTCTAAAAAGGCCCAAAAAAAAGTGAGACCAATACTTGTGCATTCACATCATGAGTAGTTGAGCATTGATGTGACATCACATGGTTGTTTTTTAAATCAAAGGAATGCATTTCTGTTTAATTATTGGTAGTCAAGTCACAACTATTGAACATTATATAAACAACTACTATCACAACTATTGTAACATGCTCAACTATTGGGTCCTCTCCCCTATATGTTGTTGAGAAAGTGGCGGATAAAACTTGTGATCTAGAGAAGATGAGCTTGGTCCACCATTCAATTTCGAAATGGTTATCTTTTGAAATCAATAGAAATAATATTAAAACTTTGACTCTTGGCTAACCACTTAAAGGGACCTACATTAGAGAGGAGAATATGTCTGATGTTAGTCAATGGACTAATTTAGAAGAATTGTGTTATCTGAAGCAAAATTAAGTCTCTAAAGGAACAAGTTGTAGACTATGGCTAGTATTAGTAAGATCACAAATAAAAATTATGTAGAGTTTAAATATCATTTAGTGTAAACTCAAAATTCAAGTTCATTCCAATCAAGCTAACCCTATCTTTAGAACACATGGTAAGAAAATGGAGGGACTGATTTCTTTAGATTTTGAACAGCTGGACTTTGTTGAGCATCTAGAACTCCTAAAAGGGAGTGAGATACATCAACCCTTCATTCTCTCTAGTTTTATTTGTTTTGTTGTGTAGGTGTGCTCTCTATTTTTTTTTCCTCCAACTATAATTAATATTTAATTACACTTGCATAACTTTACTTAGGTATTTATTTAATTGCTAGGTTTATTATTCTCATCCTTATCTTATTATAAACTCAAAATTCAAGTTCATTCCAATCAAGCTAACCCTATCTTTAGAACACATGGTAAGAAAATGGAGGGACTGATTTCTTTAGATTTTGAACAGCTGGACTTTGTTGAACATCTACAACTCCTAAAAGGGAGTGAGATACATCAACCCTTCATTCTCTCTAGTTTTATTTGTTTTGTTGTGTAGGGGTGCTCTCTATTATTATTTTTTTCTCCAACTATAATTAATATTTAATTACACTTGCATAACTTTACTTAGGTATTTATTTAATTCCTAGGTTTATTATTCTCATCCTTATCTTATTGAGTTATCTTGTTGCTCAAGATAAGATTAGGGTTATGCATATCTTGCTTTTATAAATCAAATCATTATCTTGTAATTACAAATTCCTAAATAATATTATGTTGCACATCATTTTGCAACCTCTCTGCTTATTCTAATTTTCTCTTCTATGGAAGGCTTTTCTAGTTTGCATTTTTGATCTTGGTTTCTAACATGGTATCAAAGCCTTGATTTGCAGCCCCTTCTCAGATTTCTGGAGAGATTCATTGCAGAGTTCGTTCAGGATTCCTCGAGGGTTTCATACCTTGAGTTTGTCTCTCTATTTGGGTGCTCTTGCATGGTTACTTTTGGCACACATTGGAGGAAATCTAAGCTCATTTTCGAGTCCAGGGCTATCGAAAAAGTCAAGATCGACTTTTGTTTCGCCTAAATCTGACATTTTATGCCAGAGTTATGAGGGTTTGAAGATTTGTTAGATCTAGGAGTTGCAACACTTTTGGTACATTTTAAGGCAGATCGGACCTCGCCATTAGATCTAGAGCATCCGAGAGACGAAAAATGACATATAACTTGACCTATTTTGGCATCGGTTGTTCGCGAGGCAAATTATTTTTATTTGTACGACGCTGTTCATCGCCAGCACGCGGATCGAGAAAAAAATTCAGCCTTGGTAAATTTTTTATTTTTTGGCTTTAATCTTTTTTCTAGAAATTTTTAAAAAAATTATGTAAAAGGTTTTTGTTTTGAAAAAAAAAAATCATAATTTTTTTTTTAAAAGCAAAACTTTTTTTAAGTTTTGAAAAAGCCTTTTTCAAGGCTAGCGCAGGGTTACCCTGCGTAGGACATACCTTTACAGCCTGTGGAGGTCGTACCTGCGTAGGCCTGCACAGGTACCCTACGCTGGGAGCCGTGGGGGTGGCCCACATGCCCACCCTCCATAGATTTTTTTTAAAAAAAAATTATAAAAAAAAAAATTATATGTAATCTTTTTTTAAATTTTTTTTTTTTGTAATAAGCTCAATTGTGAAAAAGCGTCGACGGTCGTTTGACCATCAATTTTAAGCTCACGGTTTTGTTGCGACGGCCGCATGACTGTCAAATTTAATGGTGCACTAGTTTTTTCCCTCTATAGAGCTATTTTTTTCCAGAGGCCGTAACTTTTGATCTCGTAGGCGAAATTTTTGAAACAAGATATCGCTGGAAAGTTGGCGAGCCCAATTTTTTGATGGTACAGTTTTTTCTAAAAAATTTTGCTATTTGATGGGAGTTTTTTCCAGTTGAAGTAAGATGTTCAGATTTCGCTTCGGACGACATATCTTTTGACTCGGTGATCCTTTTTTTGCCATTCTTGCGGCGTTGGAAAGATGGTTCAGTCCTCTACACAAATCTGAGGTATATTTTCAGTTTATGTTAATGCATGTTTGTATGCTCTCCTTTTACAATCATTGGGTTATTGTAATAAATGAACTGAGATAAAGTTCCATTAGGGGGGTTTCTTGCATAATAATCTGATTAGAGTGTGCATGCACTTTGATCTCCATCTCCATTTTGTTTTGATGGCAACTCGCATGGGTTATCTGGTTTCTTAGTTTCTTTTGGCCACATTTTTGCTATTGCTTGACACATATTAGATTCATCAGTTCACACTTCAGTTGAGAGTTTATGTTTCTTGATCCACATTGGTTCAGATCCTTCTCAGTTTGAGGGCCATATTTTTATGGTTAATGTTCCAGAGTCTTCATGGTACTCCTTCCCATGGAAGAGTTTTAGTCACATTTTGGCATTGGCATCAAGATACACGGCTTCTAGATTTTGTCATCATTTCATCTATTTTTGCTTCACAGATTCTAGGGTTGTTCCAGTTTGTGAGTTTTCTAGTGTTCTGTGGCATCAGGTCTACTGTCACATTATTATGATTCCATTTTTTGGTTTCAGTTGTAGATAGAAGTATCTTTCCTTGCTTGTCTGATTACAGTTCCAATGTTACTCCACAGTGTTCTTCTAGTGCTTATTTGCAGCAGTCATCTCATTGTAGGGGGTTTTTGTCCCACTGGGTTTTCCTTCTCTACCTCATTATTGCATTTGTACTTGGGTACCTGATCAGGCCTTGTTGTTGAGACCCATTCATGCTTTCTTGCATTCATCTTAGTTTTAGGTGCATGCTTTGTTAGTCTCCCTAAGTTGCACTTATGGGGGGTGTTAGTGTAATTAATATTTAATTACACTTGCATAACTTTACTTAGGTATTTATTTAATTCTTAGGTTTATTATTCTCATCCTTATCTTATTGAGCTATCTTGTTGCTCAAGATAAGATTAGGGTTATGCATATCTTGATTTTATAAAGCAAATCATTATCTTGTAATTACCAATTCCTGAATAATATTATGTTGCACATCCCTTTGCAACCTCTCTGCTTTCTTTTTATTTTCTCTTTTGTGGAAGGATTTTCTAGTTTGCATCTCTGATCTTGGTTTCTAACAACATCAACCCTTCATTCTCTCTAGTTTTATTTGTTTTGTTGTGTAGGGGTGCTCTCTATTTTTTTTTCTCCAACTATAATTTGATGTAATTATTTGATGACCCTTCTTACTGTGAGTAATCCTACTAGGGGAGAGGGGCCCATAGTGGAACACCCTAACTTTGTGTTTCTCAAAATCCTACATGGAAATTTCAAATCACTCCCAAGTTTGTACAACAGCTTATTTGGCAATTCATGTACTTCTAGATTTTGTTTTAGGACCACATCATCAAATATGATGCCACACCAGCATGTTTTTTGTTGAAGTATCCAAAAAGGACCAAAAAAAAAGTGAGACCAATAGTGGTGCACTAAGTCATGTTTTATTGGTGAGTCGATGTGGCATCACATGATTTGTCACTTTGCATACTTTATGGATAAAAGGTGTTTTGCAATTGGATATTAAAGTGCTCCACTATAGGGCCCATTGAGAACTACTTCTATCCCCACTATTGGACCCTGCTCCATTATGGGCCCCTCTCCCCTATGTTTTGCTATTTTATTGTAATTCTTTTATGTTGTTTTGTGAAAAAGACAGAGCACCTTTCAAAACTCCATTTTTATCAATAATTAAAAATATATTTATTTATTATATTTACTTTTGTGCAGTGCCAAACTTTGTTTGAAATTCTATGTGAACCTATTCTTGTTTATCTTTTTTTTTATATTTTTCTCATGACCCTTGGGTCTCTGATCAATAGGGACTTAGAAACAACAAAGGTAACAAACTATTTTGTTAATCCTTTGGTTTACATTCCTTGATTTCCAACGAGTGAAGAGTTTTGTTTAAAAGGTTGTAGAAATTCTCAATCACTAAGCAATCTAACTTTCTACGGATTACAACCTCTTGCCATGAATATATGTGAAAAATAATTCAACCCAACAATTTTAACATTGATTTGTTTCGAATGCACTATGATATGTTGTACGGCATGTTCATTTTATCCTCCTATAGGAAAATATCAAAATGAACTTCTTTACAAAGTGCAATTTTGTTATTTTTCATTCTACTGGTTCAAATTTTTTAACTGTCAAAATGGTCAGATTCAAAACTTAGACTGTTAGAGTGCAATCTTATGGGCAAGCTTCAAGAACTATTTTCATGGAGCAGGGGGTCTCATGGAACAAAAAAAATATGTTATAGGATTAATTAGAATATTTTCCTGAAAAATAACAACCCCTACCTTTTAGGAGTGTAGATTTGAGTGGATGAAATTGAGGTGGGGCTAGAAATTGCCCTAGAGCTTACAAATTTTTTTGCCACTTTCTATCATCTAAAATTTTAAATTCCTATCAGAAAATAAAAATGAGAGAAATATTATTTATCAATTAATTTTTATCAAAGCACTGCAATTCATTGCTTAAATTTTGGGACTTAAACTTTCAAGCTGAATTGCACCATTAAAATCATGAGACCACCAGCTTTAAAATATTCCTAAAAAATCTCAGCGGCATCCACTAATTTTTTTTAGGAATCCCCCCTCCATGGGACCTTACCCTAAAGTAGCAGGATTCAAAGCCTTGACTACAAAAATGATCAAAATGAACTTTGACAATTGAAACGTTGGTTTTTTAAGAAAGCAAGATTTATGTTAAGATTTGATTTTGTGTGTTTTTTTGGACAATCATTATCAGATAAAAGTTTGATAAATATTGATTTGACAATTGAATGGGAACATTCTATTTCCATTTGGAGCTTCTTTGTCAATTTGATGACAACTTTCTATTTTCATTTACATTACTTTATGTTTTAAATCCGTATGCAAATATTTCATAATCAAATAATACTTAATGTTTTTATCTAGATTTATCTACGCTTATTTCATTCCATTATTTACCATTTATTATTAATTGCTTAATCCAACCACATGCAACTAGAATTTGCATGCACAAACATGTACTCTCTAACATATTAACATACATATAGTTTTCTATTAGTATAATTCTTGAACCTCCTTTAGATGCAAGTGCTAGTTTAGTATATATATTATAGCATATGTGGTTTCTTAATTTTATAAAAATGTCTTTTTAAAAAATTATAAAATGAGGTGGTTTTAACCTAAGATTATGGTTTTAATTTTATTATTATTTATATATTGTTTCTTCTCTATTGTGAAACTTGTATTATAATAAAATCCCTTACTACTAAGACTTGTATTGCTAATGAATTGTCTAGAGAATGATTTACAAAATTTAATCCATGAATGCATTCAGTGTCACAAATATAACATATCCTTATATTGCCATTCAAATCATTTCCTTAATCCATAATTTAGAAATTGACATTATAAATATTTTGGATTTTTTATGTTCTTTTTTTCTAATTCTAATATGTAAGCTATTTTTAGTAGTAATCATGGACAAATTTCACAATATTTTATTTGACATTGTTTTCTATGAGTGGTCTAGTTATAGGTTGATATTCATGGATGTTTTAGTCTAATTTAAAATCTACCACTCATGTTTCTCCATAGAAGTTGGGATAGGATTGAATTTGAACATATTTTACTCATACATGAATACTTTACTAGCAATCATGGATTTTTTAATACCTTGGAACATTGTGCCTTAAATAAAGTGATGTTGATTCAAGTGCATCATATTGTCCTCAATTGATGGGCATTAAATTTATAGACAACATTATAAAGGAGTTGGAGCTCAATTTAGCCAATGTATCAAGTTTAGTTATGGATGAACATCTTGAGATTTTCACAAATTCAAACTCATCCACAAAAATAGATTTATCCTTAGATAAGTTAGTATCAATATTCTTGAAAAATTCCTTAACATTGAACAATTTTGTATGAAGTTCATTTTTTTTCAAAAAGCTATTGTCTAGGTAAGTAATAATTAACTATTTTAAAACATCAAAATATTCAATAGTCAAAGGTAATTTTTTTCAATAAAACTAAGATAGTTATTTACCACTTTTGTGAATGGATGAGATGTAAAATTGTCATATAGTATTTGATAATTGAATAGTTTAATGTTTAAGTAGAGCTAATAAATCTCTATTTATAAATTTTAATCAAAATTCTCATATAAATGCCTTGAAGTGACTTTTTCCAAGATATTTGCCAATAAAAAATAGACAACTATTTATCAGTTTATGCATGAATGACATGTAAAATTGTCATTGATTGTTTAACCATTGAATTGTTTAATGTTTAAGAAGATATAGTAATTATCTATTCAAAATAAAAATTCAATGTAAAATGTTTATAAGTAACTATTTTCATATAGGATATGTATTTTTAATCAATTACTTGTGTTTCTACTTCTAATGCAATATGGCTAACAATATTTAGAATTATATATTATGTATTACCTACAACCTCTTCTTGCAATATTCTTGTTTGATGTAAATAGGAGGAAAAAGAGATATAACAAGAGTTGCTTGAAGAATTGGTGGTAATGAATGTGATAGTTATCAATTATCTTTCTTCATTATAAACAATTAACCTTTTAGAAGTCAAATACATACTCAAAAAGTAATGTATATGTGAGTTAGTTGGCTTCTTCCTTTCTCAAAGAAAATACCTACACCCCAAATTAAAGAATCATTATTTTAAATGTGTTCAATGTAAAACATTAAATTCAAAATATTTCATTTTTTTAAATTTTAATCATTTTAATGAAAATCTAAATATTAGTCTCAAAGTTAAATGTTAGTTTTATAATTTGAATAGTACATAGAAAATGTAAGTGTTGATAGATTAGGAAGATTTACTATACATAAAAAATTATTAAATATATTTGAAGAGTGCATCAAAAGATTAGGAAGATTTACTATACAAGAAGAATGCATCAAAAGATCTATATGTATAACAACATAAAAAAAACACAAACAAAAATAATTTTATATAATTACTATTCATCTAGAACCATTTACAATAACAAACTATACTTTAAATAATTACATTTCCTTCAATAAAAATATATTACCACACCTTTATATATTGATAGAAAACAAAATCTCCATAATAATGTCAAATAATTAATACACATTAATATATAAAACTCTTGTAACAAAACAATTCATATAATAACTTAAAAACTAAAACTAAATATCTAATATTTTATAAACACTATAAAATATTTATACTTACCAATCATTTACTACCACCTCTAAATACTATTACTAATTTTTTAATGAATTGAAATTACCTAATTACAAATCTCTATCAACAAAATATTACAATAAAAGTAGGATTGCTAATTATTTCATTTTCTTTTGGACCGACATAATAAAAATAAAACCAACTTGTTTGTAATAAGACATTTCATGCGAAAAAAAATATTCATTCTCTTCCCATTGACCTTAAAGAATCCCCTTTGTTTTGTTCAACAATATTCTCCATGTTTTTAATCAGTGTCATGATTTGGTACGTTCTTCTAAGATAAGGCATCAATTAACCATGCATTTGTCTCATATCCCAACAAACCACTGATGCAATTTTATCTCTTCTTGGGGGACCCACATCTTGGGGGACACATGTAAGGATGTGGTGGGCCATTCCAAAGGTTGGACAACACATTCAAATGGTTGAACAGCCTATCAATGCACGTTGCTCCCAAAGACATATCATTTATATGTTAAAGTTGAGTAGTAATAGATAAAAAGGCATCAAGGTTGATGTGTTGCATTCTAATTAGTTGAGTATTATTGAAGAGAGTGATAGTATGCTTTTTGATTATGGGATTCATTCAAATTTAAAATTTGTAAAGGTGCAATAAATAAAAGATGGGATTAAGATCATGTCTTTGACGACTTTCACAAAATAGATATATTGTAGTCTTAAGTTTCTAATCAAAGAGATGTCAACTTAAACTTATGTTTTTATATTAATTTATAAAAACGATTTGGGTCTAACAAAAACCCTTTGACAACAAAAAATTATTACCTAAAACCCAAGACAAGACATATAATGTAATGGCAATTTTTTATTGTGTTTAGGGGAAAGGCCTCAGTTATTGTCCATGTTTCAATAACTGTTCATTGATACATGCTAATTAAAATCCTAGTAAAAAATTCTAAATGTACCAATGATTGTCCACTTTATACCTAGTAGTTACAAAGAAAAGTACTTAATTGGAGTAGTTGTGCAACTTTATTAGTAACAATAGTGCACAATTACTAAGACATTTGTGCATATCTATTGGATAAATTGTGCAAATTTTGTGGTGGTCAAAGTGAATGGTTATCGAAGCACTAGAGAATATGTATTGAGTGTCAAATTGAAATGACCACTTTTTGACATTTGTGTACATAACGAATCCTCTTGTGTTTATTGTAACTATCCAAAAGTCGAAACAATAGCTATAAGCTCTTAAGTCACATATAATGAAACCCAAAAAAAATTATCAAAATCTGGCATACCACTTAAGAGCTTAGGGTGCGCAAAGTTAGCTACAACAACTACTAATATCCTTCCCCCAAACATATTATATAAATACTAAATTTTTTAATGTACTAACATGAAATTAACTCTTCTATCCTCTCTAACATGACCTTTTTCTTGTATATAATAATATAAATATTAAATTAGTTTAAAATTAAGAATTGAAAAATATTTAGTTAATTATAATAATTTATAAAAATTAAAAAATTAAAAATTAAGAAATATTTAGATAAATCCATTTGAGTACAATTTTGACTTTATCTCTTATAATTTTACACTTATATTAAATATGATTATTAATAAATCTTCTATAAATTATTCTACTCAATCAATCAATCAACTTGAAACCACTTTACACATTTTATTATTATATAATTATGCTATGTTTTATTTTATAGGGCTAAAGTTGGCATGCTCTTTTTTCTCATGCCACCTTGATTGAATGTAGAAGGAAAAAGTGTCACCTTACATTTTTTTGCTAGGTTAAATCATATGATTTAGAATGTTCTTATCACCTAACGCTAACTCTCCACTAATGAAATCAAGTTAATAAATTTTCTATAAATTATTCTACTTAATCAATCAATCAACTTGAAACCACTCGACATATTTTATTATTATTTAATTATGCTATGTTTTCTTTTATAGGGCTAAAGTTGGCATGCTCCTTTTTCTCATGCCACCTTGATTGAATGTAGAAGGAAGGAAAAGGTGTCACCTTACATTTTTTTGCTAGGTTAAATCACATGATTTAGAATGTTCTTATCACCTAATACTAACTCTCTATTAGTGTTATTAATATTTAATTACACTTGCATAACTTTACTTAGGTAATATTTAATTTCCTAGGTTAATTATTCTCATCCTTATCTTGTTGAGCTATCTTGTTGCTCAAGATAAGATTAGGGTTATGCATCTTTGCTTTTATAAAGAAAACCATATCTTGTAATTAAGAATTCCTAAATATATCAATTTGCACATCTTTATGCAATCTCTCTACTTTTTTGTTTTTCTCTTCTGTGGAAGGATTTTCTAGTTTGCATTTCAGATCTTGGTTTCTAACATGGTATCAGAGCCTTGATTTGCAACCCCTTCTCAGATTTTTGAGAAAATCATTACAGAGTTCGTTCGGGATTCCTCGAGGGTATCATGCCTTGAGTTCATTTATGAGGCATTTTGGATCAGATTGGGCTTCACCATTAGATTCAAAGCACTAGAAAAAGTCAGGATTAGCTTTTGTTTTGCATATTTTGGCCATCGTTTGCCAAATCCATGAGGGTTTCAAGCTGGGAGTTTTTTTGCAAGCTTTGGAGGTAGCCAAATTTTCGGAGTAGTTTGGGCACAAACGGAGGTCACCATTGTGTTCGCAGCGGCCAAAAACCTTAAAAATGCCTTTTGTTTTGTCAATTTTGGTGAACTTGGTCCGAAAGGCAAAAATAATTTGCCTGGGGGTCGTACGGCCTCCCCAGCACGTAGTTCGATGCACAAAAATCAAAATAAATATTGAAAAATGTTTGTTTTTCAAGAATTGTATGATGCCTCCTGTTATAAAGGTTACCATCGCCATTGTGCCATCGAGCGGCCATCGATTGGCCGCCCATCCTCCACCGCCACCGGGTCTCACCGCCGATCCGCCGCCCTTAGTCCAGCCCCTGCGGGCTCTTAAAGGCTTCGCCCCGGTCACATGGAGGATTGGGGGCCCTCCGCCAGCCCCTGAGGGCTTGTCCTCTGTGGCTGTCAGTCCTATTACGGGCCACAGCCTTAGATCAGCCTCGGTCGGCCCCTCTATACAACTCGCGGTCATATGTATGACCAGGAGCCCCACGATGCCATCTGCTAGCATGGAATATTCCGTCCGCAGCACAAAATATACTAGCGCTGTCAAATTTTTTTCCGGCAAGGGGGGAGATTTTTCGCTGCGATGGTTAGATGGCCATCAAATTTATGCTTGTGAAGTGCTGACATCAGCATACGGCCAACCCTCTTTGCCTCCTCCTAGCCCTGATTTTCCCTAAAGGAGTGCTTTTTTTATTTTTGGAATATCTTGGGCATACAATATCAAAATTGGGAAAACGAGATATCGCCACAAAGCTAATTCTGAGCACTTTCCAATGGTGCAGGTTATTTCTCATTATTTTTCTGTTTATCTATATTTATTGTTGTTTGAAGTCAAATGTTCATTTATGGCTTTCGAGCTCATAACTTTTTGCCACGATCTCCAATTTTCGTCTTCTTTGCGATGTTGAGAAGGTATTGAGGAGTTATATTTTTTGTCCATGCACTATTTTCTATATCTATCCCAAGTTTATCGTTATTCCAGATATGTCCCGATGGGTGTTTTGGAGATTACTTGGATGTTTTGGCAGTTGGAAAGGTCAAATTTGAATATTTGCACTCCATTTTAGTACCACATCATCTTATTTTCTGTTTATGCACATTTAGCATTCTCTCCTTTTACAATCGTTGGGTTATTGTAATAAATGAGCTGAGATAAAGTTCCTTCAGGGGGTTTCTTGCATAATAATTTGATTAGAGTGTGCATGCACTTTGATCTCCATATCCATCTTGATTTTTTGGAAACTCGCATGGGTTATCTGGTTTCTTAGTTTCTTTTGGCCACATCTTGTCTTAGTTTGACACATATCAGATTCACATCGATTCACACTTCAGTTGAGAGATTATGGGTATTGATCTGCATTGGTTTAGATCCTTCTTAGTTTGAGGGCCATGTTTTTATGGTTAATGTTCCAGATTCATTATGGTACTCCTTCCTATGGAAGAGTTTTAGTCTTAGTTTGGCATCGACATCGAGATACATAGTTTCTAGATTATGTCATCATCTCATCTACTGTTGCTTCACAGATTCCAGGGTTGTTCCAGTTTGTGAGTTTTCCAATGTTCCGTGGCATCGAGTCTGCTGTCACATTATTATGATTTTGTTTTTGGTTTCTTGTAGAAAAAAGTATCTTTCCTTGCTTGTCGGATTGTAGTTCCAGTGTTACTCCACGATGTTCTTCCAGTGCTTTTTTGCAGCAGTCATCTCATTGTAGGGTGGTTTTGTCCCACTGGGTTTTCCTTCTCTACCTCATTTTTGCATTTGTACTTGGGTACCTGATCTGGCCTTGTTGTTGGGACCCATTCATTCATGCTTTCTTGCATTCATCTTAGTTTTAGGTGCATGCTTTTTTAGTCTCCCTAAGTTGCACTTATGGGGGGGTGTTAGTGTAATTAATATTTAATTACACTTTCATAGCTTTACTTAGGTAATATTTAATTTCCTATATTAATTATTCTCATCCTTATCTTGTCGAGCTATCTTGTTGCTCAAGATAATATTAAGGTTATGCATCTTTTCTTTTATAAAGCAAATCATATCTTGTAATTAAGAATTCATGAATATATCAATTTGCACATCTTTATGCAATTTCTCTGCTTTTTTGTTTTTCTCTTTTGTGGAAGGATTTTCTGGTTTGCATTTCAGATCTTGGTTTCTAACATTTATTTTTCTCTTATGTGGAAGGATTTTTTGGTTTGCATTTCAGATCTTGGTTTCTAACACTCTCCACTAATGAAATCAAGTTAATAAATTTTCTATAAATTATTCTATTCAATCAATCAATCAATTTGAAACTACTTGACACATTTTATTATTATTTAATTATGCTATGTTTTATTTTATAGGGCTAAAGTTAGCATGCTCATTTTTTCTCATGCCACCTTGATTGAATGTAGAAGGAAGGAAAAAGTGTCACCTCACATTTTTTTGCTAGGTTAAATCATATGATTTAGAATGTTCCCATCACCTAACGCTAACTCTCCATTAATGAAATCAAGTGAATATTTGTGTTATGGAGGAAAGAGAAAGGGCCTTGTCAACAAAACTCTCTTTTGTTAAAGATTAAAAGGTTTGTCCTTACACAAACCAGAAGCATCAATAATGCTTTGTACAATACATTAAGAAGGGACTAAACATTTTAAAATTATTGCATTGTTTTAAATTAGATTATAGAGAATTAGAATGAGCAATTAAAACACTTGTATATTCGAAGTTTAGAAAAAATATAAAGGTATAGTTAAGGTTTATATTTTAATTAGGGTTGTGTAATGTTGTAATGGTGATGACGAGTATGTTTTTTTTTCATTTAGGTTTGTTTTGATTTGATTTTTTATGTAATGATAATTGTATGAGTGATGTTTTTATTAATAGTTAGCACATAACTCTTTTTTTTCCATATTCCAACTAGGCTTAGATATGTAATTTGTGAGATTGGTTAGGGTCAATTATGTGATTTATGGAAATGAACCCATAATTTTTAAATTTTTAAATTTAAATTTAGGTCCAATCCAACCCTTCCTACTAATTGTGTTGTGTTGACTTGAAGCATGAAATGGTTCACTTAACACCTTTGGAATTATATTTAAGAGCTAACTTTAATTCATTTTGAATCACTAAGAAAATTATCTAGAGCTCTCACACATATTTGCATTATCATTCAAGAAGCATGAAAATCAAGCAATTTGTTACTCCATTACTTGCTTACATCAACATCCAAGGCATTATTTGTGTAACTTCTTATTGTCTTTGATTTGTGTTCCTATTCATTAATCATTCCATCTAGGGGTTTAACCAAATGAGATTTAATCTTTGTCTAGAAAACTCACCAAAAGTGTTCTTAAATATTGTTAATTAGCTAAAACATATCACAAGCATCAAGCCAAATCAAAAGACATATATCATAGTTTAGTAGAGATCATATTTGTGCACCAAAGTTCACATTGACACTTCTAGGTCATACCCATAGTTGCACAAATCACTTCCATGGCCATGAAAGTGGCCTAGAGCAATATTCAATCCATTTTCAAAATTTTGAATCATTGGTTTGAGTGTTCTTCATTTCCCTATGCATTAACATTTGATCCATCTTTCAATTGAAAACTTATGCTGTTGAATTCACTTACACTCACACTCATACTTTACTCACATTTAGCATAGTTTGGGTCATTTTTAGTTGCATATTAGCTTTAAGCTTCCTTGCATCCATCTTAGCTTATTTATAAATTAGGGATTGAATCTTTTAGCTTAGAATTAGCTTAGATTTTGCATATTTAGATCAATTTTAGCATAAAATCATGCTAATTTAGCTTGCATCATGTTCAATTTAGCATAAATCATGTTTCCATCCATTTATCACAATAGTTTCATTGATTCTCTTCAATAGAATCAATTGAAACAAGCTCATTGATCACGAAATTGGGAAAGAGTTGTTCCACATCAACACGACACCAATTCCAAAACAAGATAAGTTTCAAATGGGGCATAATAGACATTTCAATGTTTTTTTATTTAGAATGCTTCATTTCAATAAATGTTTAGTTTATCTTTAATTTGAATGATCTTGTTTGAAGATTGAGTATTAGTGGCTACGTTATGCTTTGACTCATCATGGATCAAGCGTGATCAACCCATATTAGTATCCTCGGTCGACAATAGTATTATTTTGTAATATGTATCAATTATTACCAAACATGAGTGTACATGTCATAGAAATAATATTTTTGGAAGGGGTTGGTTAGAGCAAAATGAACTAGATAAAATTTGGGGATAAAAGAACCAAATATTTTTTCAATATGTTAAAATCTAAGTTTGCTAAAGAATTGATAAGACCTATTGAGATTAGAGGTAATTTATTGAATAAGTTAGATGATCTAAAAAATGTTGACATGACCTTTTACAAAAAAATGTTCACATCTACTAGTGATAGTGATAAAAGTAACGATGCTTGGAGCATGTGTAGTGGGATTATTTTAAAAAAATATAGATGATTGTGATGCATCCTACCTTGAAAAATATATCAGGATTAAGAAAATATTTATGAGATCCTTATTGAGTTCTATAAAACTAGCATTGGCTAGATATTTATTGACCTTGTAGAGGTCCACAGGGAGGCTCTTAGTGTCTTTGAGAAAAAAAATGAACAATAAGTGATAAAGCTTCTCCCTAAAGATGGTGATAAGACTTTGATAAAAATAAGATTGGAGACCTATAATTTTTTTAAATATTTCATACAAGATCTTAGCTAATGTAATGGTCATGATGCTAAAAATGTTATTCCTAAGATTATATCTCCTTCAAAAACTAGTTTTGTTAAGGGAAGACACATTTTCTATAAATTGGTCTCCAATTGAGAAGTGATGGATTGGGCTAAATATTCTAGTCAAAGGGTGCATATTTCTCTACTTGAATTTGAAAAGGACTATAAAAAAATGAATTAAATTTCATTTTGTTGGTTTTAAAAGCCCTAATATTCATTAATAAGTTTTGGAGGATTTAATTTACAAAGATCTATTAGGTAAGGGTGCATCCCTTGGTCTCATCCTTTTAAGTAGTAACTTTTGAAGAAATGCACTATTTATTGAGGGGATCCTTTATGTTTCTAATAAATGCAATTGTTCTCTTTATTGGTAGTGATCTAATTGACATTCAATTTTTAATGATACTTTTGTTTCCTATATTGAAGGGAGACTTTTTAAGTAGTAACCTTTGAAGACATGCACTATTTATTAAGGGAATCCTTTATTGGTTCCTAATAAATGCAAGTGTTCTCTTTATTGGTAGTGATCTAATTGAAATTCAATTTTTAATGATACTTTTGTTTCCTATATTGGAGTTAGACTTTTTGGCTAATTTGATGAAAAAAGTTTATGAATATTTTTATACCTTTGTCTCTAAAATTTCCCCCAAAAGCTTGTTGTATTGAATTGGGATGATTCACTTCTAGCTTGGTTCTTGAAATTCATATGTGACTAAGATGGTCCTAATAAACTAGTTAAATACTTGAGTATTTTCTTTTTTCTTGTTTCTTCTCTAAAATATATGTGGGGGTCGTTTTTTGAAAAGATTGAAAAGAAAACTACAAAATGTCAAAGTCACCTGCTCTCTTTGTCAAGTAGGGCTTAAGTCTATCTCAAGATTCTTTATTTCCTCAACATTTATGATGCATTGTCCTAGTTCCTTAGTAGCACACACGTGGATTATTTTTTAATGATTATAAATTTAATATGGTATTATGATGGTAAAAAAAAAAAGATTATGCATGTTATGGTTTAGAAGCAGTGTTGTATCCCCACACAAATTATAAGAATAAACAAAAATATGTAAAAATTTAAGTCTTTACTCTCGTTATAAAGTTGATATTAAAGTCTTTAAAAAACTTTAAACTTTTAAAAATACTAATAACAAATAACACAAATCTTATTATTCTTAGAAAAATTAAAATAAAAATATATTACATCATAATGACATTATATTTGATAAATTCAATCATAAATGAAAAACTTTCAACAATATAAAAATTTCAACTTTACATTCATTTGCACTAGAATGTAAGTGACTAGACGTTAATCTCTAAAATCTGGCTCTTCTAAGAAGATGAAAAGAACTTTCTAGATATGTTTGAGAATGGATTCCGAGAAGTCAAGAAAAGTTTGATATCCCTTATTCTAGAAAACAACCTTTTCTTTATCCATCTTCCTATTGACCTTGATAGCCCACCTTTGGTTAAAAACATTCTCCATGTTTTTAATCCGTGTCATGATTTGTAAGGCATGAAACTCATATCCCAACGATGCCATTTTATCTATGTTTGAAATGGGGCCCACATCATGGGAGACATGTAGGGATGTTGTGGTGGGCCCTCCAAGGATTAAACAACTCATTCAAATGGTTGAAAGGCATATCAATGCACGTTAAGAACATTCACATGCTAAAGTTGATTAAAAACATGCAACAAGATGAAGATGTTGCTTACAACCCAGAGACAAGACGTGCAGTGCACTTGCTACCTATGTAAGGACAATTTTTGGCTTTACTGTGGGTCTCTTGTGTAGCCACTAAAAGTTTGAGTTGGGCCCCACATCCCCAACTACCTTGGGTGCCCACACCAAGTCTTCCATTCTCCTCTAACATGGCCCCTACTCTATTGTTTCATTAGGTATATAATAGTCTAAAGGTATTGGATTGGTTGAGAGTTGAAAGGAGGAGAGTGTTTACTTAGTTAAAGTAATTTGAAGGTATTAAATTGAGTATGGGTAATAGATTAAGAAATGATTATTTGGCAAATTTGTTTGTGTAATTTTGATTTTATTTTCTTATGATTTTTGTCTT
This sequence comes from Sequoia sempervirens, assembly GCA_007258455.2. Taxonomy (NCBI): domain Eukaryota; kingdom Viridiplantae; phylum Streptophyta; class Pinopsida; order Cupressales; family Cupressaceae; genus Sequoia; species Sequoia sempervirens. The sequence goes on along the minus strand of VDFB02260271.1, from coordinate 16,609 downwards.
TATATTCAATAAATTTTTATTTTTAATAATATTTATATAAATCATTCAATTTGATCAATCAATTAAAAACTATTTGAAAGGTTTTCATCTTTTTATTACTTAATTATGTCATCAAATCTTATTTTATTTTATAGGACCGAGTTTGTGCAACCATTTTCTACCATCAACATTTTTTGGATGAAAAGTGTGCTTGTTTACTAATTTAAAAGAAGAAATATAATATTCACTAGTTATCAAAAAAATATGGGTGGAATGACATCACGCCTTGAAAAGTCCATACAAAAACCTTAAACAAAACACATAAAAGCAATCAAATTGTTATGCAACTAGTGTAATTCTAATGAGAGGAGGCAAGTCTCTATTAGAAGGGTTGCCCCAACCATTTGAGAGGTTGGATCCCAACATATAATGGTACTATCATCCTCTTTGTTTGTCCTTTTCTTGACAAATAGGGACAATACAATTAAGAGAAATAACAAGAGCTAGCTAAAGATATTTGCCACTATGTAGCCACCAAAAGTACTTCAGAAGCAATGTGCTAACCTATAAGTGATAAAAAGTAAATATTTGGCTAAAAATGCTATGTTGAGTGTCTCACCTAGCCAAAAAGTGGGACACATCTTTATGCTTCCACCCCTTCCCTGTATCATGACGTCTTCATGTTTCACCAATGGGGACACATGCTTTTCTAGTGCCTTCTGCTACATGAGTGTTCCTAGCTAATAAGGGCCACACAACCATTCATCATTTGCCCATTCTAGGGGCAACCACATTCCAAAAGATTATCTTCAACTCGCATGCTTACCATGATTATCATTTTATATACTTTACTCATTGATACATGATGCAATTATTTACACTTTACATGTGTACATTCTTAGCTAACTTTTATATTTCATGTATAATTTTTTCTCCTCCAATTTTTTTGGGGGCATATTGTCACACTCTCATACGAAGTTGAGAGATAATTGCAAGTGCCTACAAAGACTCATCATTAATGTACATGACATGCTAACACTCCACATGCCTTGTCATTGCATGATTTCCAAGTGAGACAAAGTATTACCGATTTTGTATATGTGAAATATCTCTAATCCTATTTCCTCTCCTCCCTCTTCTATTGATTATAATTGTTGACAATAATATTCATATTGTAGTTATTTAAATTTCACTTGCATCATGAAAGATACTCATGGTATATTTTCCCCTATTTTGTAGAAGCACACATAAATAAGGATTGACTAATATGATGACATTCAAAAGGGTCCATTATTTTTTATGGAGTCCATAATATCCTTTATTTACCATTTTAATTTAAATGTATGTTTTTGAGTGCTACATACTTTGAGATACATGATTATTCTAGGATTCACATGCATCTTAAAATGGGATGAAATGTTATGGTAAAATTTACATACCCATGCTATTTTCTATTTAATTTTGTGTCCATTTTGAGAGAATGTCTTAATATAAATACATATCAACAAATGGAAAAATATTATACAAAGTTGGGCTCATTCTTTTAATTATCACCTATTCCTAGATACATACATTCTCATATATTTATCCTTGTCTATCCAAATCTACACATTTCTCCATATTGGCCACATTTGGCACACCATCTATGATTAGACATTCATTCTATATGCACATAAATTGTTTTTCTATCACCTCATGTCATTTCCATGGGTGTGAGGTTGAACCCACATTTGTGAATCTAACCCTTGATATTTTAATATTTAAAGTCAAATTTGGCCAACTCTTGCACATTCTACTAGTTGTTGTCAGTCAACTAAACATGTGTTTGTACAAATTATTGCTATGCATTGGTATTTATATATATTTATTACATTCATTTACCATCCATGAACATAAGGGAAATGTCATTCACATATCATCCTAGGGACACTTAAATTAACACACTAAAATAAAATCAAATCCACATAAGTTATTCTAGAATATATACATGACCAAAGCTTGTAATCATCAATCCTTCACATAATTTTTGGAGGTTGACCTAGGATAATATGTCTTTATTGATATATTAGTAGCCCTCCTAAGGTATTTTCTAAATACCACTAGTCTTTAAAAAAACAAAAGATAAAGAAAATAATTGCAAAATAAGCAAACTATAGAGCACAAGTGTACTTTTAGCATGGTTAGATTCATGTGATATAGGGGTAATCCATAGATGCAAATTTGACTTAGATGATGGAGTTGACTCGTTAAAAAGTGAACATATGGTTTAGATTCTCACATAGAGTGGACATATGTTTTTGGTTTTGCCCTCACATTTCCAAGTTGTGGAATGCACTCTTTGCTTCCTTACTAGCCTTGTTTTAGTTTCCTTGGACATGGAAATTTGCTCTTCTTCGATACTCTGCTGCTCACAATGTGATATCTAATTCACGTTGGCATATTATATAAAAAATATATATGGAGGTTTCGATGCCAAGATGCTTTGTCTTGCACCTCCACTCCCCTTGAGATTGAACTACATGTTATTTATTCCAATCATCATACCCTTGTGTTGAGCCTTGAGTCATACCTTGGAGGGAAAGGCACTACCTGTGACACTCTTTTTTTTTTTTGGTAAATTTCCACCATTGAGGGTGACACTCCTTCATTACTTGAAAAACCAGGTTACATACTTGTCGTAGTACTGTGACACTCTTTATCTTCAAGTGACATCTCTTTTGTCCTAGATTAATGCCAAAGTTCAGATTGTGACTCCATAGTTCAGTTCAAGAAGTTTTGAGTTATGAACTATTGCTTATTCGATGGGTTGTTTGTACTCTTATTGTTTTTATTGCAACAAATGCGAAGGAATATACACATGGCTGATCAATCATAGAAGAAGAGCATACAGTTAATATATGGAAACACTTTGGTTAATGAGTTGTTGGATTCTCCATACAAAAGTGAGCTCCATCCTTATGTTGCTCATTCTTTCTAGTTGAGCAACATTTATTCTAATTGTTTTGGGAAAATTAGCATACAAGTTTTCTAGACTATGGTTGTACAAATTCTGTACAATTGCAGGCACACATGGATACTCGTACTTGCTGCTCTATGCTAGTCTTACTTGAGCATTGTTGTTTGTAAGCCTTTGACATCTATTTCAGTCACAATTATCTGCTATACTCTATTTTGTTGCTATTTTTTAAAGTCTGTAATTGTAGTTGTTGTTCTTTAATTCCTATAATTGCTCTTGTTACAACCTATTTCATGGATTGAGTTATTGCTATTTTGAAACGACTTTGTATTTATTTTATGTAATTGCTTTTTAAAGCTTTTTTCTCTAATAAAAAAGGATACAATAAATCAATTTTCAATCAAAGGATATCTAGATTTTAGAGGTGTATGGAGATCGTTCTTCTCCCTTGAACATAGATCTAATTACCCTATACATTTTACATTCGCTTTTCTAGAATAACATTTAATTCAAAATTACACATGCCCATTGTTGTCTATAATTAATCTAGGTTATTTTTTACTAATTAATTGCACACACACAAGTAAAATGATAAGAAAACACATAGATGCAATTTAGTTATTTTATTTTTCAATAGATTTGAATTTTTTTAAATGGAATACTTTTTTTTACTTTAAATATATAATAAATAAAATAATCTTAAAATAAAATAATTCTTAAATGAATAAAAAATAATTTTGTGTGGCCATATGTATATGTAGTAATTTAAATAGATATTAAAATTTAATATTCATATTAAACAAAATAAATACTTTTTTTTATTAAAATATCTATGTAGTTAAGATATGTTGCATCTAATTTGTTTTCATTTAATTTCTTGATTTATTTTTTTTTAAATAATTTTTTTGACACAAGATAGATAAACATATATCTCAATATATATATTTTTTCTTTATAGGGTGGTGTTTGTAATAGCCATTTTTATTTTTTTTAGTTGTCTCCACTAGAGTTGTTTTGACTTGGCTTCTATAATAAATAATAAATGTTGTAATAATATTATATTTTAAAAAATAATTTATTTTTATTTCATTAAATTAAAACAACCTTTTAATAAGTTATAATTTGTGTGTCTATATCTATATAATATATAAAACAATTGTTAAAGCAACTTATCTATTTATAAAATAAAATAAAAATATATATAATAAATAATGTATAAAATAAATTTGTCTTCTAAGTAAACGTTAAAATAAATAATATTTATATAATTCTTTATCTTTGTCTATTTACTTGTGTGAATGTATACATAAAATAATTTAACAAATTATATATATAAAATGTTTGAAAGATATACTTCCAAAATATTTATATTAAATTATAAATTGACATAAAATAAGTAATGTTGGTATATTTCTTTATCTTTGTCTATTTATTTGTTTGAAATCATACATACAATAATTTAAAAAATTATATATAAGATGTTTGAAAAATATACTTCTGAAATATTTATATTAAATTATAAATTAACATTTATTTTAAATATTAATATCCTTATGCATATTTCAAATTAATATATTTAATATATCTACACTATATAAATTAATACATTCAAAATATCAATAGTAATATATTTTAATTGAAAACTATTAATAATATTAAAAAAACTATATAAATAATAATAAAAACATGACATTTTCATAGTGACACCCATCTCCCTGATGTACAAGCCTAATCTACCACTCAATTTGGTTAACAAGCTCTCCAGCCCTTCTTAAGCAAAATGATTTCATCTCCCAAACCACACTATCTAGACAATAAATTCACCTCCCCCCAATTTAGAGACACAATCTAATAATAAATTCTCTTATCTTCTCCAATTTAGGAGACACAATCTTACCAATAAATTTAGCCATGATAATGATATTGAATTTAAAAAATAAAATAATAAAATATATATTCTAAAAGATTGGACACCAAATGGCAGAATCTGATTTGGCAAATTTATTCCCAACAGTGTAAGAGCCAGAGTAAGACTATCTAGGAAGAATCTAACACCAAATTTCCCATAATTGGACTAACAAACTTAGTGTATAACGCAATCTAGGAAGTTGAGTCAAATCCAAGGAACATTCATACCACATTTAACCTAACGTAACCTAACCCAACCCGACCGAAATCAGTCCAAATCTTCACCGTGGTTAAGTAAGGGCGTAGAAGAGACATCCAATATGGACGCCTAGACGGACGAAATCTACACAAGATTCTGTCCCTGCGGTAATCCAAGGGTGTAGGGTCGTTGCCGCAAACGTCCATTCTGTCAGTTGACGGAGCCATCAAACGTGGCGCCACGCAGGGTGGATTTTAGCAGAGGAGTGAAAGTAAAGCATGGCACAGATTCGTCCTGTCGGCGGGAATAATGACCCAGCAAAGTCATTCGTTAGAACGGACGATGGGGAATGACCGACTGCGCCTTGCCTCACATAAAAACGGATTAAGAAATGCAACCGACAGTTTATAGCGCTGAATAATGGCAATATAATTTATCTGTCCGAGGGAGAGGGTGGATTGAAGACGTATCTGTATATAATTTGGTTTTGGGTAGTTGTAATTTGTGATTGGGCTTTGTTATGGCGAGTAATGATACTGGAGATGATCAGAAGAGACAGATGAATAATAATGTGGAGGAAATTGTTTGGGCTGTTCTGCATGGGGAAGCGGATGTTAAAGTTCGTGCGGCTAAGGAGATCAGAAACATGACAAAGACATCTGCAAGGAGCAGAGCCAAGTTGGCAGCAGGGGGTGTGATTGTGCCCCTTGTTAAAATGCTCAGTTCGCCTAATATGGAGGCCAAGGAAGCTGCTCTTTTGGCCCTTCTCAACCTTGCTGTCAAAAATGAGAAGTAAGTTGGAATTCTGTCTGGTTTGATCAATCATAAAAAAGTACTTTTCTTTTTTGAATTCATGATCTGCCCACCTGCAAGAAACATTTCAATTTAGGAGCTATTGCCAAAGGCTCTCTGTTCCGTCAAATTTAGTCAGGATTTGGGCTTAGCCTAGTCATTTGAGGTATGGTGTATTAGGAATTGATTTTCATTTGAGGTATGATGTATAAAGAATTGATTTTTGTTTCTCTCTCTTTTTTTTTTCAAACAATTTGAGCTGTTGGCCTCAAGGCTAAAAGGCATGCCATATATTTCATACTCATTAAGCTGACTACCTTGGCTAGTAGATATTGTCAATGGATTCCTAACCAGTTTGCAATTCCTGATAAGGTGATTCATACCATTAAACAATCCAGTAACTGGGGGATCTTCTGAAATCACGGGAGGAATCACCCCAGATTGGGCTTTGGCTCCAACTCATGCATACTCATAAAATATGCAATCTCTTTGTCCCACTGAACGCTCCAAATTGGAGGATGAATCACTCTAGACCCGTCAAAGATAAACGCCCAATACTCTCACCTCTGTTTACCCTGCAGAAGGATACAGGGTACACACTACCAGATTGGGTGTTTGCTTGAACATGGCGCAATACTCATGAATATGCCTTTTAATAATTATGCCTGCAACCTCTATGTCAAGGGAGTTAACATCTACGCCTCTCCTCTCCTTTCCCACCCCACCAAAAAATAAAATTGGAGAGGTTGGTTTGAAGGATTAGTCCTCAAGCCATAGTTATCAAGTTTGGAAGTCTGGATTTGTACGTAAGGAACATTTACAAAAATTCTGAATTTACGGAATTTATTTTGGAAAACACAGTTCAGAGAAAAGTATTTAAATATACTATAATTATGTGTTTCATAGAAACTTCATACAACATAAACTTATTTAAAATTTGAATTGCTTAGAGGTGGTTGGGCTTGAACAGTAATGGAAATTTAATTTTTATAAAACAAAGAAAATAAAACATGCCCGGATCTGATAGGGGATAGTTCAGTACGCCTGATAAATCAACATGATTTGAGCCAGATCTGGCAGGATTCGGTAACTATGCCTCAGCCTAAAGTATAAATTCTGTTCTTCCTGACTGGTATTCCGATTAGCTATGACAGTCTCATTGATCATTCAGGTGGGCTACACTTGTTGCTAGTGTTAAGTTTTAAGGTCTTTTCAATGAGGGATTCTCTCAATTTCTGAACCCTCCTTATAAGCCTAGAGGATAATTTTAGTGATGATAATGATCACAGACAACTGAGATTGCCTTTGAAGTTTGGTCTGATCAGAGGGTTGCTTGATTGTCTTTGCCGTAATGTTTCTGTCATGTTCTGCTATTAAAAGATGCTAGACATTAATTTTTCAAGAAAATAGATGATTTTGAATCCCCACCTTCCCAGAAGGCAAATTCCTAATTCAGTTACTGGAGAATTTACGACTGCACAAGACTGCTATTAAAAAGAAAATGATTCTTCTAAGTATTTATTTAGCCTTCTGCATGGAACTTGGAAGTATTAAATCCTTATTTGCTTTGATTTCTGGATTCGATTGTGTAATAATTTTTGGCAACTTATCATTTATCCTTGAGCTCTTGGCTTCTCTTCCTGATGATGGATAACGGGGTGTGATCCAAAATATTGATGCAAAAATTATTACACAATCGAATCCAGAAATCAAAGCAAATAAGCATCATGGATTGTGGAAACTTGATATCGTTTAAAGTATTAAATCCATTAGAACCATATGTTACAGAGTGGTAGTCATGCTGTGTTGCTTTCATTCCTAAGAATTCACAGAAGTGTTGTTTTTTGTGAATATGCAGTCAATAAACTATAAGGGACTTCGGTAAAAATTTCAATTTTTGTTTGGGCATTTTGGCTAGATGGGAAGAGTAGTTTGGAAGTGAGTAGGCATTTCAAGCCTGTGAAAGACAACCCATGTAACTAAATTGTTCACAAGTTCTTGACTCTAATTATTATTTTGAAAGTGAAATGCATACTGCCACATTTGTGCGTCCATATGCACATGTGTGTGTATTGAGTATTTTGTGCTTCTGAATAGAGAAGGTTGATGCTTAGTTTTAAGCCTGAATCTTTTTTCTCTGAAATGTTGATTTTTGTAATTGGTATATTTTTTTCTTTCTAGCTGCTAATTTATGTCTGAAAATTCATACAGATCTGAAATTCTTCCTTCTGCACTGTCGGTAATGCAAATTTTTAGAAGAATTCTGATATAACAGATCTTAGCAATTTTTGCATAGTTTTTGAAGTTAACTGAACCCTATTTAGGAAAATTCTGATATAACAGATCTTTGCAAATTTTGCATAGTTTCTAAAGTTAACTGAACCCTATTTAGGAAAATTCTGATATATCAGATCTCTGCAATTTTTGCATAGTTTTTGAAGTTAACTGAACCCTATTTCTTTGTTTTTACTTATTTCTAAAATTCATGCAGATCTGAAATTCTTCTTTCTGCACTGTTGGTAATGTAAATTTTTAGGAAGATTCTGATTTAGCAGGTCTCTGCAAATTTTGCAGTTTTTAAATTTAACTTAACCCCATTTCTTTATTTTCCCTTTTTTTTTTAAACAATATTATGTTGTGCTGTAAAACATAAAGCCTAAGATAACTATTTTTTAGCCCGGATTTCAAAATCATCATTTAATTTCATTCAGAAAAGGCTCAACAATAACTCTCTCCATTGCAGGATTTTACTGTTTTCAAGATTTGGGCCTTTTCACATGGACTAATTCTTTCAGGTTTTCCTTTACTTGAATTCTATAGTGATTCTTTATATAACATCTGTGAGACATAAATCTTCGTACAACAGTAAAATGGAAATAATTTTATTGTCCTCTTTAGAGGCCTGATGGAATATCAGAGATTGGTTCAGAGTACTTGAAGGTCTGCGACATATAAGATTTCTGTATAAGTGGACATAGAAGACATTGTTGTTACAGGAATCGTCTCTCCTTGACAGTTTCTTTCCTCGATATGTCCATAAGTTATTCTTCCTATAATCAAATGGCTCTCTCAGAAAATGTTGAAAATGCTTGGCTGGACAGTCAAAGAAAGTGTTCAAGGTGCGTGGCTAGAGATCCTGCATTCCATGCTTGCTCCTGATTTGTTCATATCTGGAGCACTTGAATAGAGCATGAAATTTATCTTCAATTACCTTCTTATATCATAGAAGGCACTTGTGATCTTCCTTTCCCAAAATTTTCAATTACCCTGACTCAATTGCTAAATTATGTGATTTGGTTGCTGTACTACATGTCAGTTGTCTCTTGGCAACTTAAGTATGTTCTTGTGACCTCACAGGGTTTCCTTGTGCTGCACCCTTGTGAGCATGACCTAGATGCAATGACTGTTAAGTGGTCCATTCATACTCATAAGATATGGGTTCTTGTGAAAATGACTCATAAAATATGGAACAATATAGATTGACTATAAACTATGCAGCTGGATCTCAAGAAATCATCACATTATTTGATGTACTATGGAAACACCACTTGTATAAAAACTGAACATGTCCCTGCAAGTATCCTTGCTCCTAATAAGTAACCATGGGGTAATTTCTATGTCTGCAAGTATCCTTGCGCCTAATAAGTAACCATGGATTAATTTCTATGCTACCAGTTTTCCCTCTGACATGCCCAGATCTGGGTTTGGGTTGTACTGGGTCTGGATTTGGGACCGATTCGTGAGAGGATTCTGTCACGGTGCGTGCAGATGACTGTTGGTTCGTCTTGGACAAACCTGAACAAACCCGTAAAGAACCCAGCAGAAAAATTGCGAGCCTTTCCCGAACCCTCTGCAAATCGTGTTTAAAAATTTGAGCCCTTCCTGTGCCACAAATGCAAATCGTGAGCCCTTCCTGTGCCATTTCCAAACAGACTTGCAGCATCATCAAACATATTGGTGCCATCGTCAATTTCCATTGTTTTATACAACTCCATAACTCTTCATTGAATATATTTTACCTCTACATAACTTGGTGCCACGGTTGAACAGATTTAACAGTTGAACAGTTTTATTTTAGCTTGTGCCCTTATTTGGAAGTTTAGCATTTTTATATTTTCATCAGTAAGTTTAGGGCATGAGCATCGAATTAAACTTCATGTGCCACATGCAGCCTCTAATATTATTGTAATCTCAGTATGTCAATGCATAGTCACGGTAGGAAATGTAACAATCCACTTCTTCCTCTACGAAAGTAGGATATCCCGCATACAAATTATACTACAACTGTGAAAATCTGTTGGTACAATTGCAGAGCAAACCTTCCCACTTGGTGTGGTGCAGTTTCTGGTCATGTTCTTTTAATGTAAGAATATTTATTGAAATTCCATTCAATTTGAAATGAAATCAATCTTATGAAGCATTACTGGGGACAAGGAAAGGAATTTCATATTTCCTAATATATCCATTCTCATGATACAAAACAAAATCTTTGAATATCATTGTTTCTATGTTGAGTCTATCATAATGTTACAAAGCAGCACTTTATAATCTTCTTTTTTGTTCTACATTTAGATACACATGGGCAGGATTGAAGTTAATTTTTTTAATTGGATCTCCATCATCCTTGGACAAAAATTCTTGGGCCAAGTTAGGGTAGTTTAAGTTTGATTGTCCTTTTAATTTTTAAAGTTCAATTTGGCTGGTGAAAGCAGAATACTCACAGCTATCTGGCCCATTTGAGTGGGTCTCGCTCCAAATTATTTATACCACAATGGAGAAACTTTAGGGTAACTTAGCAATAATATATCTTCTTTTGACTTGAGAATCTTTTGTGGCAACTTTATTGAAGGTCCATGATGACAAAAGTAGCTTAGTTTGATCCATGGCCTAGAGAAAGCTAGAGCCTTTGCTCTATGCATATAAATTTATAAGATCCTCTAAACTTTAAAGGAAACACGAGTTTTGTAACTCATTTGTGCCTCTGAATGCCTTGCATTCCATGACAAGGTTGTTGCTTATGAAATTCTTATTGGTATTTGGAAGAAAGAATTAGAATGCCAGATGTGTGGTTTGTAACAAGAGCTTCTTTTGCAGCAATTTATACAGTTATGTAGAACTGTATAGGATTTATGTTTTGTTCTTTTCCAGTATTTTGAAATGTCTCAAATATCCTGTTGAGTGTCCTGAGGAGAGTAGTAAAATATTTCTGTCTCAATTTCTTGTAAATGTTGCTTAGGACTAGCTATATCTCTCACCATGTTGATAAGAAATGTTCAAGAGTGCATGTTTCTCTTTGCAGCTTCCTTGCAAATTTCTTCTGGTTTGGAAATCTTCTGACTTTTAATATGCTCTGTGCAGGAATAAGATTGCAATAGTGAAGACCGGTGCTATTGAGCTTCTTGTGGATCTTTTGGAGTCAAAAAATGCTCACTTGAAGGAACATGCTGCTGCAGCAATACTGACACTTTCAGCCTCTTCTGTCAACAAGCCAATTATTGGATCTTCTGGAGCCACTCAACTACTGGTAGAATTACTTGCTACAGGTACCCATCAAGGAAAGATGGATGCAGTCATGGCGCTTTACAACCTTTCTACATACCCAGACAATTTAGCAGTCATTCTTGCTGCTGAGCCTGTGCCAGCTTTGATAGCATTGCTAAAAGAGTACAGGAAATCTTCTAGAGTTGCTGAAAAAATTAGTGCTTTGCTAGAATCACTATCAGCTTTGGAAGAAGGCAGGACCTGCATTGTGAAGGAGGAAGGAGGAATCCTTACACTTGTGGAAGTGATAGAAGATGGATCCTTGCAAAGCAGAGAACATGCCGTTGGAGCTCTTCTAACAATGTGTGAAAGCAATACGTACAATTATAGGGAAGCAATCCTTAAAGAGGGAGTTATTCCAGGACTTTTTGAGCTCATCATTCAGGGCACACCTAAAGCCCAGGAAAAGGCTCGTGCCCTTTTACAGGCTCTACGAGAAGCTCCTTCCTTGAACAAAACTGATTCAACATCTATTGCACTTGAGAATATTGTCTATGATCATGTTGATGGTATGGAGAAAGGAACTGAAGCTGCTAAGAAGCTGTTCACAGAAATGGTTCAAGCAAGCATGGAACAGAGCATGAGTCATCATTTAAAACAGAATGCACTGGTTTGTATACCATCAGAGTTTACAAGAACAGATAGCTTAGCTAAAGTGCCCTCAATGTAGGCATACAATGCTTACATGCTTAGCAATAAAGTTGAAATGGATTTCAATTTGAACAGTAGATTTTTTTTGCCAGTCCAGGCCATCCTGTGGTATCGGGTGACTGGTTAGGAATTGTATCAAGTTGTTTAGTTGGGAGTTTTAAAGACTCATAAGATACTTTATACACTATATTGCATAACTGGATGGATTAAAAGAAGGGAAAAGAAATTGAAATGTGTATGAAAACTTATTTTCTATCAAGGAAAATAGCAGAATTCACTTGAAAATCTTTTGAGTTGTTACTTCTCCTCTTTAGCATTTCTTGGGTGTTGAACAGCAATTTTTGTGTATTCTGTGTTTGTACTCTGTTGGCCATTTTTAGGTCCAAAGGATGGGTGTTACTTTTATATTGAACTTTTTAAGTAGTCTGAACAGGGTTTAAGTTTCTACTTTTTAACTAGTTAGATTCTTCATCAGGCTCCAGATTGGATTAGTCTACGTGCAGTTCGGCAGAATTAATATTCTGAGATAGGTTATATAATGGTAGCCAGGGGATGGCATGTACCTCTCAGGTTGAAATTCTCTTAGTGATGCTGAGGGAGTTGCCTAAAGTAGAAGCATAGCCATCTGAGTTTTACATTTCAGAACCCATACAAACGGGGCCACACACCCAGCCAGGTCCAATGGCTACCTCTAAGGTTTGAACCTTTGCCTCTCTGGAGTAATTGCTCCATCCTACTGCTTCGCCAAACCTCTATGGAATCTACTAAATATTCCAAACATCAAATGAAGTTGAATTAAGCCTATATATCCAGAAACAGAACATTATGTATCACTGAATTAACATAATACACACAAGATAAAATGGGCATATTAGTTATCTAAGCAGTAGTTTTTGTAAAGATCTCCGTAGCATCTCACATATATAGCATTGCTTATTTTCACTATATAAAAGAAGATACTTATATTATGAAGAAATAAACAGAAGTTCCAGGGGTGATATGCATTGAGCCTGTTGTTATGTCTATTGTAAAACTCTTTAAGTCCTCGTGACAGCCATCTAATTTGAGCTAATATAAACAAACAAAATTAGAAGCCTAAAGAGGTGCCTGGTATTGCTTTACACCTCTGAGCTTTATATTTAATGTTTCTTCTCAATCTAATATTTGAAAGCCTCGTATCTGCCATTTTCTAACATCTGATTCTTTTCAGGATGCATTGAGGGGTCCATCTATTTCCTTAAGGTGATTTTACAAATCTCATAATATAATGATACAATGTAATAGCTGCACTAATGATACTTATCAACCATTGGTATCTTCTTGTACAACCTATTTGTTGGAGAAACCTTGAAACAAGCTGTTAACCATTCTTTCAAACTCACAAAATTAGTAACTTTAATTATTGAGGATCCCTACGTTTTCATCATTTGCTTTTAAGTGTCTTATAATTTAATGATCTACGATGTCATGATTGAAGTAATGGCAATATAAACCTTTAATATCTCTTCTTTTTTAACATAAAAGAAAAAAACATATTTTAAAAAAGCAACTGATTACAAATTGAGTCTGCTTGTCTTAAAAAATCCATTGATTACATTCCTACCAAATATTCCAGCAAATTAGGCCACGACCAATATCATGTAACAAAGTAAGGGATTTTAAATTCATTAAAGGGCATAGCTGATTGACAAGGTCTCGGATAGACTCATAATTATTCCATGAAATGCCCACCAAATCACACCAGAATCGACAAAGAAAAGTGGTAAAAGGTAAGTTTAAACTTAAAAAAAAGATGTAGACTCTTCAACTTGAAGGCATAAGTTACATATGTTTGGACCAACAATCCCACACTTTCAAAGATTATGAAAATGAAGAAATTTATCAAGAGTTACAAGCCACATGAAAACATTCACCTTAGGCTAGCATTTGGGATACCAAACTCATTTGCAAAGCTTAAAATTCTTAACATCTAGGTACTCAGCCAAAAGAATTTTATAACAAGTTTGCACTGTGTAGATTCCAAAACCTTTCACACACCTTATGTCTACTTAAAGAGACTTTTTAGGAAGTTAAAATATGAGCTAGCAGATCAACAAGATGAGGGAATTGTTGGCGTGACCAAATTTATTTAGGTTTCCATTTCCGAATCGTTACACCATCTTGTATGACAACATATTGAAAATCAGAAACATAACTCCAGCCAACTTCAACACATTTATATTTTAATTCAAGAAGATTAGGAAATTCCACACAAAGAGCGCTATGCTGCTCCCAAGCATCATCACAAAAAAGAGCACGATCACCCTTCCCTACTATACAAAAGAGGCTAGTTTCAATTAAACTACTACCCAAAATCAAAGTTCTCCATATTAGAGGTCGCCTACCAAGGGTCAACATCCTAGGGATATAAGAATGATTATCCATATGTAAGTACTTGAGCTGAATAATTCTTCCCCATAAAACATGTTCCTTCACACACCATCTCCAATATACTTAAGCAACAAGAGTTATATTATTAAGGAGGGAAGATCTCATACCTAAACCGCCTCTATCTTTAGGCTAGCAAATTTTATCCCAATTAACCAAATGCCATTTCTTCTTATTTAAATTTCTTTCCCAAAGAAATTATCACATCTTATGATCCAAAACATGAAGAATTCCTTTTGGAGCCACAAAAGCCATAAATTTATAAATTGGGAGCACCTGAATTATAGTTTTAAGGACTACATGACTAGCCAAAGAGAGATATCTATCTATCTAATGATTAAAATGACATTGAACAAAATCCAACATAACATTCTAGTCATTTTTTCTTGGGCAAGTGAGAGAAATAGTAATGCCCAAATACTTGAAAGGTGTAAAAGCAACCTAGAAATGAAGAATATAAGCAATTTGATCTTGAAGTTGGGGGTAAATATGGAAAAATAGAACTTTGAGATTTTTGATCATTCAAAGGTTGGCCAAACACACTAATATAAATATCAAGAGCTCTTCTAAGAGCCGTAGCTTCCTCAAGAGTGGTGTTTCCCATCAAACAAGTGCTATCAACAAATTGAAGATGAGAAAGTGGAGCTAAACCCAACACAATGTAAAACCTAGAGATAGAGGTAGAAATTAAAAAAATCTATCCAAACATTTTGGCATAATGATAAAGAGATATGAAGAGAGAGGACCACCCTAACAAGAACCTCTTTCAAAATGGAAGATAGTAGAAGAAGAACCATTTATAAGCATAGAAAAGGAAGGAGATGTACAACAAGCTGTCACCCACTAAATCCAATGAATCTAATTTTCATCAAAATCAAAGGCACATATGATATCTTCTAGAAATTTCTAGCAAACTCTATCATAAGCCTTAGAGAATCAAGCTTCATAAATATAGAAATTTTTCTATGAACATGCATAGAATGAATAAATTCCTAGACAATAAAAATACCATCAATGATTTGATGACCTTGAACAAACCCCCTTGTTTAGGAGAAATAATGGAAGGAAGAAAACACTTCAACTTCTCAACAATAGTTTTAGATAAAAAATTATAAATAGTATTGCAAAGAGTTATAGGTTTAACATAAAAAAATCTCAAAACCTGATTTTTTTTAGGATTCAAAGCAAGAAAAGAGCTATTAAGAGTTTTAAGCATTTGTTTTAAGGTGTGAAGTTCCTCAAAGGCTGTCAAAATGTCATCTTTGACAATATCCCATAAATCTTGAAAAAACTCAATACAAAGTCCATCAAGTCCAAAAGTTTTTTTTTTCATCATGAAAACAACTTTCTCTAACTCATCCATGGAAATAGGTCCATTGAGAAAGAAATTGTCATGAGTAGAGATAAGATGAGGAATACAATTCAAATGGTATGTCTATTATGAATAGAGAGGTTGATGGTAGCTTTGAATAACTCACGAAAGTGAGAAACAACCTTTGGTTGAATATCTTGAATTGAAAATAATTAAGACTCATCTTGTCTTTGAATCTCTTTGAAAGATTAACATGTTTTTGTGCCACAATAGAATAATGGAGAAAATAATTGATATCTCATGCTTGCAACCATTTAACACGTTTGTCTCCACATGATGATTTCCTCCTTAAGCCTAGTTTTATCTAAATAATTTTGAAATTTAAAATGAAAAAGTTATAAAATCCTTACTCAATCCTTTTTCTTGAATACAAACTTGAATTTCTATCGGCTTATTCAAAATATTTAAATTATATACCTGTATATATAAAAAATTATATAACTTTTACATACATAAACAAGAAAGAATATCTTCATAACAATGTAAATAAAATAAAATATTTTTAAATAAATATATCTATTTATACAAAATATAAATGTGCAATATTTTATAAATATATAATGTATATATATGAAATGACATTATATCCTTAAAATAATATAGATAAAATAACATAATTTTTAAGTAAATATATTTATTTATACATTATTTACATAATTATGCAATTAGTATTATTTTAATATATATGAGAGTAAAATTATTTACATATATATACATATAGATTAAATATATACATATATTATTAATTATTTATATAATATATATAAGTATTATTATTATCATG